>JAODUD010000107.1:28319379-28332473 GCA_026784285.1 Stomatorhinus walkeri
TTTTTTTTACATACTGTAATTCCTTTGTTCCAGCGCGCTATACGCGTGAGCGCGATATACACGTGTGCGCGTTATATGCGTAAAAATACGGTAATTTCAGCAAAGATGAACACAGCACTTGTAAGGCAACTGTGGGTGAGACATTTAACTCTGGGCATTGAAGGTTAGAGTAGATAAGGATTGACGGCCTCAATCATTGCAGTATCTGTCCGTTTTACCACCCAGCCATGGCACGAATTGCTGAATTGGCACCGACTGGGGCATCCTCGTGTCAGGGAATGGGTCACAATCTGCACTGATCTGAGTTTGGAAGCTTGGGGATTCCCCAAAGACAAAGTGTTACTCATTATAACAGAGGACGCCAGCCACACCAATAAGGCAATATGCCTGCTAGGAAACAATGGAGGAGAGGACATAGCAGGATACCAGGCACGACCAGACCCACCAGGTCAGAGGAAGATGATTGGCGGCTACAGTCTGAAACAGACTCAGAGAAGTCAGATACAGAGATGGTGGAGAGCAGAGTAGTGAATGAGATGTTTAATCTTATTTTGTGGTGCTTGTGTGTCACTCCTATGTGACGGGTTAGATTTTTATTTTTTCTTTAATGTGCGACAATCTTATTACTAAAATAAAAACGAAACAAAAACTTGGTGCACTTTAAAAAAACACTCAAACTGAACAAAAACTGAAAAACAAAATGCAAAACGAAATAAAGAGTTTATTTATGTAAATCCCTCAGAAATTCTGTAAATTGGTTCTTGATTGTTTCCCATAAATTCACCTACTGGGCTTGGATTACTTTCCAGAGGTCAGCTGACTAGGAAACAAGAATACTGTAAGTCTCCTGCTAAGAAAACTATCATCAGGTGTGGCTTCAGGCAGCTGCGGAGAGGAATAAAATATACCCATCTTAGAAAGTATATCACCGAAAAAAAGATTCCTCATGACAATACTCATACTGTCTAGCGAATACAGTTTTAAGGATTAAAATAACGTTTAAAAAAAATGTGTGGATACACGTTATTACCGTAAGTGCTGCTCTTTGTTTCTTTTTTAATTTTGCCAGCAGTTCACTGTTAAAGAAAAAGCCATGTATACATGATTCTGTAGTATTTTATAAATATAAAATGAAGAGCTAATGGGTGCACTATTCTTAGATGTGAATTTGCATGATTTTACAACTGCTGCTTTAGTCTAAGCTCCCGTGAGTGGTGCATTTCCCAAAAGACTGGGAAGTTAAAGTCTGTTCTCTTGTTTTCTTGTTTACAAGTGAAGCCCTCCTGCATATACTGTAAAACATATCAGTTACGGTGAAGAATGTCCTCAACTGCAATCTCTTCCGATTTATGTCAGAGGTAGACACCTGGTTATCAAACACAGAATCAAACACTTGGTTATCAAAACAGAGATCTGGTGCAAAAAAGATAGATAGCACAGAACAAAGATATAGCTGTGAAGAAGCTGTCATTTAAATATTGCTGGTTCCAGAGAAGAGATTTTTGTCACTGGCTGTAGTGCCCTTAGCTAAACTACTGACTTCACTTGACTAATAAAATATCCATTAACCTAAAAGCTTCTGCTATCAGGCTTATAGATCTCTAGACAAACTAACATGCTGCGTAGAATATGGCTGCAGCTGTTTTCAAAGTCGTTTTGTATCTTGTATGTTTATCTGTAAGTCTGTAGCAAGAAAATTAAAGGACATGACTAAGACACCGACTTACACAAACACATGGAATTACACTAATGCACTTACACATCTGTGATTTGTGCACAATAAATGACAGCATGACTATTCTGCCACTGCTAGACCCCGCTGTGTCCACTGCATCAAACTGGTTCCAAGGAAAAGATGTAGACTAGATTAGATTAAAATGACAAAACTCACTGTTTCCTTTTAAAGGCAATGAAGGGGGATGCTGTGCACATTTATTATGGTAATGCTTTTACTGTGGATGGGACTAGCATTTGCGTGTGACCACTGGCATGGCTCTAAAAAGGAAGGCACCAGTGTCCAAACCGGAGGACTGAGGCTGAAAAAGGAAGGGGGCAGTTTGTCTCATACACATGCTGCAGAAGCCATGAAAGTGATCATTTTCTCATTATCTCAAGAGAATGGCATAGTATGTGTGTGTGGGTGTATGCTACAGGTATGCTACAATAACAAATGCTGCAGTAACGAATGCTACAATAAAGAATTCTACAATAACGAATGCTGCAGTAACGAATACTACAATAACTAATGCTACAGTAATGAATGCTACAATAGCTAATGCTACAGTAACAAATACTACAATAACTAATGCTACAGCAACGGATGCTACAATAACGAATGCTGCAGTAACGAATAATACAATAACTAATGCTACAGTAACGAATGCTACAATGACAAATGCTGCAGTAACGAATGCAACAATAACTAATGCTACAGCAATGAATGCTACAGTAACGAATGCTACAATAACGAATGCTACAATAACGAATGCTACAATAACTAATGCTATAATCCCGAATGCTACATTAACAAATGCTACAATAACAAAAAACCATAGTGTTAGAAAGGTCAATGGCCAACAAGTAGCCCTGTGTGTATGTGCTTTGAATTTTTATACAAACCTAGCATCATGGTTAAATTGCATAGACCAAGAGGCTGAGCCAAAATAATGCAGCATGTGTTCTGTCCAATATTTACCCAGTGCTCTGCTGTCAGTTGGCTCAGCTTGAGTCATCTGGGTTGTACATTCACAAAAACATTTAACATGTTACTACAAAAGTGCTAAACTACTGCATGCTTCAAAGTATTCACCCAAAGTATCAATCCTTGTCACAGAGAAGTTGAGAATCACAAATTTCAATGACTATAGACCTGTTGCCTAAACTTCTGTCATCATGAAAACCTTTAAAGGTCATGCATTGCATACCTCATTTCAATCGCTAGATTCACTTTGTTCTAGATTAGCTACAGTTTGCTTACATAGCCAAAGGCTGCAGTGAACATGGCTCTACACTTCATTCTGGAATATTTAGACTGTACCTGAGCATATGTCAGAATCCTATTCAGTTTTGCTTTTAACTCCATTGTTCTTGCCCTTCTTCAGGACGAACATTCCCAGCTCAAAGTGCCCATCACTATAGATGGATCGTTGATTTGCTCCTGAACAGAAAGCATCCGTATCGCAGATACTTGGACCATGAGCAGTGGGGCCCCACACAGCTGCAAACTCTCATGCTCCCCTTTCTCCCTGCGCACCAATAGCTGCACCTCAATGCATGATTTAGTCAAACTCCAGAAACTGGCTGATGGAACAGCTGGTCTAATAACCAATGCTGATGAGTCAGGTTATTAACAGGGACTTGACTTGATAGTGCAGTGCTGCAATAACGCCATGCACTCCAATGCCACAAGAACAGTGGGGATGACAGTGGCCGGCCCTGACCTTCTTAACAGGTGTGACTCTCCTATCAGCTCAGTGAACTCAGTCAACATCAACTACATAATCAAGGAAACCCAACAAATGACGTAGTTTTCTAAAGTGGCGTAAAAAACGTAAGGTGCAGTTACACACAACTCTTATTGAGTCCAGACTTGGGGCTTCCATAACTGTATCCTGTCTGCTTTACTGACTCTGCAGCCTCAGAGTAACACTGGCTGCACAAGTTGTCCGCCGTGCAAGATTATTGGCTGCAGGCAACCTCCCCGGCTGAATGTGTACGAGTCTCAGGCCATAAGAAGCTCCTAGAAGATTGAGGCTGATCCTTTCCACC
Source organism: Stomatorhinus walkeri (assembly GCA_026784285.1). Classification (NCBI taxonomy): domain Eukaryota; kingdom Metazoa; phylum Chordata; class Actinopteri; order Osteoglossiformes; family Mormyridae; genus Stomatorhinus; species Stomatorhinus walkeri. Next base: position 28,323,148 of record JAODUD010000107.1, read on the forward strand.
TATATTCGTCGATATTCCGAAGGGAAAGCCTTGTGAGAAAACGGCACAGTGAGTGGGTCAGTGAACTACGTCTCTGTGTCTGTTTGGAAGATCACTGGTTCAAGCACTAGCCTTGGTGTATAGTCACACATCTGCGGGCCATTGAGCAAGGCCCTTAACTCCAGGTCCCGGGGCGCGACATGCTGGCTGACCCTGTGCTGTGTCCCCCAAGCATGCTAAGTAGGCGAAAAGGAGTATATCAGTGTACCTGTACTTGTGCAAATGGAAAATAAAGGGTCCTTTTTTTTCAAAACCAGTATGTCTTGTTACCAGAAAAGTTTCTTCCTCGTGGCAATCAAGCTAATTAACATGGTTCAGATCCGCTGGGGACACACACACTAATTCACCCAGTATGTTGTTTGTTTATTTGTTCATACAGGATGGTGCATAACCAGGGGCCTTAATCACGAAATAGGAATTCTTGCTTAGCAACTTGTTGGATTTAAGGTAGTCTGCACTAAATGTAAGTGAATGAAGATAAAGTTCATTTAACCTGAGATACCATAAATCTGATAAGTTATCCAGCTAAGCTAGGAATCTGGCTTTGTAATACCAGGTTATTAATCATATATAAATAAATATTATTTATTTAAGTTTCTATTGTCTTACTTTGTTTTTAGTACTCATTTGCAGGGCATCAACCTGTTATCTACATTGTTCAGGTTTCTGGCTGAAACTGTTGTCTGTTACAGGGCTGTTCGAATCACGGTGCTCCAGGTTCGAGCACTGCTGGTTTCCCAGCCTTGCTTTATCTACGAGCCGGGTGTGAAGCATCTTGCCAATCAGAATCAGTAATTATTAAACTACCTGGCAGAACAAAAAAACAAGGCCTGGATGTGGAATCGAGGTCCAGATTAGAATAGCCCTGGTCTATTGTATCTAGCAATAATGTTAGAGAGAGTTTGATATTAGGGGGACACAACTTAATATTAAGGCATTGGTCTATTTATAGTGGGACCAGAGGAAGCCAAATTAAATACTGGGTGGTACATGTCATCCCCGTCCCCTGGTTCCTGTACAACTGGCCTCTAGTACTGATATATTATGCAGGTTTAATGTTCTTCTTCTTTTTAAATTGTTCGCCACTTCCTTATACCCATGTATGTACTTCATGATAATAATGCTGATGTTGGTTTTGATGGATGGGTGGTACTTCCTGGCCACAGGTGAAGATTCAGGGATGAGCAGATGCTCCAGTAACAAAAATAACAGACATATGGAAGATTAATTCATGATGGCACCTTGTACACAAATGTGGTCTGGCCTGTTTTAAACATTTTGGGGGTTTTTTAAATTCCATTTACTTCACTCGTATTATTTTTGACAGCCCGCAGAGAACTTTGCTACGCCCCATCAAAGAGCTCTAAATAAAACAAATGGAGCAGCACAAAATTAATTTGGAACCCTGAATGATAGCCGTCCTCTCACAAGCACAGGTCCAAAGACCAGCAAACACACCTGCTGCTTGATTTTCTTGTCGATTTCACACTCATTGCGGGGAACCTGCTTATTTCCGCCAGTGCCCTTGCAGATTTCTCATTGTTCTGTGACCTGAGGATGGCCTGGTCACATACCACTGTGTCCATGACTGGAAAGAAGCCATGTGCGATGGGTGGTAATGATCCCTGGCAATAAGCATGTGCTGTGGTATTTAAAAGTTGCCTAGCTGGGCAGAGCAAACTTTGCAGCCGTGTTCAGTGTGAGGATATAACAGGCTGTAAGCCTGTGAGGTGCAGAGCGCCCCTGTTTGTACGCAGCAGATTCCCAGAGAACCACTGCATTAAAGATATATGGGTAACAGTTTACTTGAAAGGACACAAAGTTCATAATTTGTTCTTGAGTAGTAACTGAGTAACTACGTTATTTGTCCCCCCTCAAATAAACTGCTACCATATATGTCTTGCAGCATACAATGACTGAAGAGTGCAATCTTGTACAGTGTTTATGGAGAGAGTGTTTATGGACAGCGCTGCATATCTGTGAATTGGTCTCTGCTCTGGCACAGGTGGGGTTCCAGCCACGGACAAACTCTCTAACTCACCACCGGATCAACCAGGGACTAGAACAATGTGGGAGAGACAACAGCAAAGGTTTATTGAGAGGTCTTGCATAAAACAGCAAAGAAAGTGTAGAAAATGTGGCACTGCAGAAGAAAGAGAGAAGAGAGTGAAGACAAAGCGAGTGGTCGAGGGGGACCTGCCTCCTCAGCAGCCGGCCTGACCTGCGATCCGTAATGCGTTACACCTCAACTGCTCCTCTGCCCTGTTGGGCACGAACAAGAGGGCTCCTTAAGTCCTTCCCAGTCACGTTCGCTGAATTTGGAAATGAACTGATCGATTCAGAAAGAGGATGCCATTGGTATGCAAAGGGAGGCTTTGCTCGCAAATGCAAAGCCAGACTTCCATGGCCATGACGATCGTTTACTGCGGACATGGCGCACGCTGTCGCTGCCTCGGTCTCTCCTGGCGGGGGGACTGGCTGCTGAGAGTCTGCGTCTGACGCCAAGCATGCTGCGATCTCAGAGTCAGAGCAAACCTAATGATGACCGATCGTCTGTCATCACAGCAGTACATTTTTTCAAATGTTACATAAATTCTATTGCAAAAAAAATATATATTTTAATCCTTTGCATTAAATTATATAATTTACCAGGTATTTCAGTAAATATATTAGATATTTTAGAGCACTATAAATCACAATAATACCAATGTTGGTGGGCCAAACTCCTTAAAAGAATAACATCCACAGTACATGTCCAAGCCTGACACAGAGCTACCAAGAATCACAGGTTATGAAGGTATAACTGTGGATAATGGCATGTGGCATGGGTGCAATCAGCAGTGTGGAAGCAGTAATGCCAAACTTTCTTGCCAAGCATAGTATGGTGCATTAAAGCAGTGTTTGCAAATCTGAACCTCGGGGATCCACAGACAGTCTGTGATTTTGCTCCCTCTCAGCTCCCAGGGGGCAAGAACATAAACCAACTGTGGGATCCCAAGGACCGGACTGGGAAACACTGAGTTAAAGGAATCATAAAGCTACTGATTTCTGTTTCATATGTGGTTATCGCATGATTAAATGTGAAATATTTTAACATTAATTACGGACTGCAATGTAAATGTTTGCCACAGATATTTTTTTCCACATCAGGGATGAGAGCCATGTGGCGGGTGAAACCTCAGCGCTACATGAATCCAAATGGACCAGTTTGAGCTGTTTCTGGTGGCTGCAGTTCCAATCCTGCCATTAATCCCCAAATTCCCCTGTAAGTTGGAGGAACACCTGGCAAGGCTGGATGTACTGTAGATTAACATCACACCCAGGATGAAGCAGCTGCAGGTTAAGGGCCTCGCTCAAGGGTCCAACGGAATAGGATCGATCCTGACATTCATAGGATTCAGACCTGCCCCCTTCCAGTTGCTGGCACTTCTCCCTAACCCCAGAGCCTGCACTCTGCTGAAGGCTGACGAACTTAAAACTCTATTGGGTGGAAAAGAAACATGACAGTTATCATAATTATGTAAGTAATATCTAAAAATGGTGACACTTTCTGATCAGGGACATTTTGCTGTGATATGGAGTCTAGTCGGCTGACACATCCTCCTTCTGAGCTGTTGCGCACTGTCTCTGGTCGTGGGGGTCTGGCGATGCTCTACTACAACACTTGTGGTTGCTGTGCACAGGACTCAAATGGCGCCGCGTGTCGTATCTAGATCACTAATAAAGTTGAATGTTTTCATATATTGCAGCAGATGCAATCAAATTCTTCATTGCATGATAATAAGTTTTCATTACAGGTTACTCAACTCTTCTAAACAAAGTAAATGTCATCTGTGGAAAAAGTAGTATTGCAATGGCAATACTTGTTGAAGAAGTAGTATTGCAATGGCAATATTGGCAATGCTTGCAATACTGACAGCAGCACCCATGGTGTGTGGATGATGTAGTAGCATGTAAAAGAAGGACAAGGAAACCTGGGGTGGTTTTCAGAGACGGGGGTTTGTGGGTCATACCTGCCCTCTTCAGGGGAAAAAGAGAACATCACCTTGTATTAAATTCATTCAACAAAATCGCCAGCGGGTGGCACACTGCTTCAGTATCAAACCAAGCAGCTAAAAGCGGAACACGATGTCATAATCTGTATGTTAAATGGAGTTAAGCATGAACGCAGAAAGAGGGCCATAGCTCAACATAATTTTAAAATGTAAACTGGACTTCCGGTGGTTCTTAAGGTTGCCTTGTATCTCCTAGATTGGGGTGAGTCCTTCTTCCTCTTTGTGTCCTGCTGGTCTCCTCTGCATGGTCCAGTTTCCTCCCACACTCCAAAGACAGACTACTTGGCATTATTTGACATATAGGCCCGGCTTCCATCAGACTGGGTTCAGGTTACTTAAACAAGGTCTATGATGCATTATAGGAGGCCAAAGAGTGACATTTTGCAATATATTTATTTAGAAGCATTTTGTTCAAATGTCAATTTCAGGTCAGTCTGGGGAAGTTTTCCTTTTAGCGACTAGGAAGGGCTTACAGCAGAACTGCTTTAACGCTCTACATTCAGTTAAATGTTCCAGATGACTTTCAAGGTTCAAAGGCTGTACAGTGCAGTTAGTTTGAAGGTCCTGCTGAAGAGTCGGCAGGATTTTATGTATCAGAAAAAAATTTCATTCTACCACAGAAAAAAATTCTTCCTATAAAAGACATGATTCTTAGACACTGTGATTCTCAGACCTTTAGACGTGGATAACCAGTCCCAAGCTTTGTTGAGCTGGAAGAAGTGATCCAGTGCTGTTGGCTTTTTAGCTTCATATACCAGCCTTTTCAAACTAAAACACTCTCAAACCTGATACATGCATGAAAGAAATCGCCAAAGAAAGGAACTCAAAAACAGCCCGTGCAGCGGCTGGGGAGGGTTGGACGGAGGAGTGCAGAAAGAACAAAGGAGCGCTTCCGCAGTCCAGGCACAGGGTGACCATGGCCGGGGATCAACAACGTCAACTTGAAGTATAGCTGAGACCTTCGGATGAGTGAAAAGTTCTGCAGGACTGGGGTAGAGATGCTGAGATCCCCAGTGATGGCTGGTGATACCACTAGGGGCTGAGCACCCATGAGGCAAGGGTAGACAGAATGCCCAAAGTAACATCAAGGGTATAAGATAATATGATAATTAAACTGATGGCAAACATTTTTGTTATTAGGATTTTAGTGGCAGTTTTCACTATAGACTGGGCTGTAAGGGACTGTTCCTGCTCCGAGACTTCATACCAGCCAACCTTCTCTTCACACTTGAGCCGGGTGGCATCAGTAGCACTCAAGTGTCAATGCCAAGCAAACTGGCTCAAAATAGCCTAACAAAAGAAGGACAAGGTGCAAACATGCAAAAGTAACATTACTCCCATGTCTGCGATACTATCCCACTAGATAATGCCAGCCTGTAGCACCCAGAGAAGTGAATCTGCCCCTGAATGCCATATTTGAGCATTTTTCTAAGCGGTGATGGGCTTACAGCAGAATACAATACAGGACAAGATTCTAAATTTCCGGCAAGTTAGATAAATCTTAGATAATGTTCAGCGATGCAAAGTCTGACACAATAGAAGTAAGTAGAGGAGTGGACTCAAATTCAGCATCCTCTAGAAGAAACCTTGAGGAACATCTTTTAATTGTTTGAAAAGAGCATGATTCTTTACGCTATTTATGCTAGTAACTCAGTGAATATAACACAATTAAAATTAAACTTAACATCTCCATGTCTGCAAGAGTATCGTGCGACTTATGATGTTCCTTACTCTGAAATGTTGGTTACACTCATCTTTTTGATAAATGTCACGGAATCTGTAGTTATCTGTCAGAGAAGAGTGCAGACTGATATAGCATTGAATTCAGGTCAGCATTCATAAACAAATGTATTTATTCCTTGAATTTCCTGGCGGAAGATTTTCAGAGAAAAATAAAACGTGCTGCAGCTGGAGTTACGCAGAAGCAGCTTATAGACGGCTTTACCTGTTTTCATTTCAACTTCTGAGATCGCTTTTGCAAATCATTCATGCCCTTCGAATAAATCAATGTTATTCAATGGCAAACGCTGCATATAAATATTAATAATGGTCAATGAGTGCGTATCATTACCGCGAGAACACTGAGACTCCCTCCTGGTCGCTGTTCCCACTGTCTGACAGGTGGCCCTGTTTGAGTTGCAGCAACAGGGGCAGCGGCCACCTGTCAGAGTTCAGCACCGGTGCCCTGAAGCCAGGAGAAGGTCAGATACGGGAAGTCGACAGCCAAGCCGGGGTGAGGATGCCAAACTGAGCAGTGAGGATGCCATGGCTATTAGCTGGCCAGGGCAGACACTGGTCTTGACATTGAAATGCACCATTTCCATTACTCCACTTCTTTCTTGCTCCGACGTCAATGGTAGGTCATTGACTTCCTCCACTGCACCAAAATGCCCCCCTTCCCTGAGTTCTTGTTCACATCCTGATCTGGGCATCCGATCGCCTGTGCGTGTTTATGCTTAAACCCTTTTGCAGTATATACACACAATCATGAGAAGGCCCCATTTTCCCCCAGAACTACTTGAAGGGTTAGTACCTTTATAACAGTAATGTTATATAACTGTCCATTTGGAGATGCCTGTCTGCACTCCACTGTTTGCACTTGAGGCCTTTCTATTTTAGGATTTGATCATTCTCCACTGAATGCACTCATTAATCTGATATTTTAGAAAAACTTCTACCGATTGGATGTTTTTCATTTATCATGCCATTGTGTGGAAACACTAGAGGTTGCATTGTGGGATAATGCCAGAAAAAGGGCTGTTTCTGAGATAATGGAAACGTTAAGTACGTTAGGGGCTGCCAACCTTTTGATTTACGTCATACAAAAATGTCACCAGCCACTAAGATGGCCACTTAAATGTCATCGGCCTGCATTTCTGATACGGAGAGAATGTCCAAATGTGATGAGTCTAAAAATCAGAAAAAACACAATTTATTTTTGGAAATACCACCCCCTCCTGCTCAAAAAAGAAAATTCCCACCATGAGAACGCTAATGGACGGAACATCATTTTGGCTGTTCTAGTAATTAACAATACAGTAAGCAAAGTTCTTGACCCGATCTGTGTGACATACTGTATGTATTCTGTTGTTTGCTGGAGCAGTTGGTCTGCATTTGCAAACCAATATACTGCCCATTGACTATATACCTGCTGGGTGTATACATGAAAAATCATGAACTAGATCGCAATTTCAAACAGAACTACAATGGGGAGTCAGATTAGGCTCAATACCAATTATCAGTGTGTCAGTTATAAGAGACCTGCTGCTGGTACTTTGATATCTCAGTCTTCAAAAAGATACGAGCAAAGCTACAAAGACATTGGTGCATGAACTGCAATTGCATCAGCCACAAAACATATCAAATCTGTGACAGCAAATAATAATTGGGAAAACCTCACAGGAAGAGAAATAGTGCCGGCAAGCTGAAACTGGCCTGCAGGGTCCGATGGACACTTAACAGGATGGCTGAAAAATACCACAAAAGTTCAACCTCAAAATTCAGGACCTCTGTGAGCAAATATCAACAAAAATTATACTTTGTGGATTCATAACCCTGAAATTCATGGCAGAGCTGCTTTTAGAAACTATTTTTATCCAATGCCAGTTGTTCAAAGATGCATAATCTGGTGTAATGGGAACAAAATCTGGACCACTGAGAAAGAAATGAAAAAAACGTGGTACAATGAGGCAACGTTTATCCTTTTTCCTACGTAGGAATCAGCTGACTTTTGGAGAAAGCCAAAGGGCATGTTCAGCCCACAGCACCTGTCAGTATGGGCAGCCATCTTGTGTGTGTCATTACGTTTGTTGAATGTTCTGCATGGTCACGGGAAGGATATGAGGCCATTTTACAGGACCAGTTGCTCACTGTTCTTTAATGAAATTCAAGATGATAATGACCCCATAGACACTGCTAAACAAATAAAATTTAAGTCATGAATACCAAGAACTATTGCAATCTAAATCCTTAAATCAGTCTGTTCCATATACGTCTGTATATGTCATAACATTTACGCAAAAATATAACTGTATAATAAAACTTTAGCTTTGTAAGAACTGAATACTTTGTACGTAAATCCTTTATTCTGTAGACTCTTTTGCCCAATGCAAAATCTGACAGCAAGATCACAGAGCATCCCAGGGAAAGGGGTTAAGGGCCCAACTTTGAAATGATTACAGTGCCATCGATGGGATTTGAACCCACAACCTTCCAGACATGGCCACAGAGTTGTAACTCATCAAACTTCACAATGAATGTTCGTTATTTATATCATAATTCCCTGCATTAATAATGTGCTTACAGCACCCTCTGCTGCTTATTTATCTGCAGATGTGTGTTTATCAACAAATCAGAACCCACGTCTGGTCCACGTTTCGTATCCATGGTGAAGATCATGTCAGATAGGGACTGAGATGGAATCAGCAGCTCCCTTAGTTACAGCTCAATAACTCAGAAATATCTGTAAAAAGAAACAACAAGGTTTGTTGTTACAGCAGTTACAGCAGTCATTGATGTATTTATTTAAAAATGTCTTTAAATGTCTATTATTATTATTATTATTAATTCCATCTTCGCAGATGAAGCATGTAAAAACTCCTCCCAGCGCTGTCTCCGCATCTGCTGACCAACTTAACTTGTTCTACGCGCGATTTGTTCTACGCGCGATTTGTTCTACGCGCGATTTGTTCTACGCACGATTTGTTCTATGCGCGGTTCGATATGAAGAGCAAGCCATCCGCCGACTGCCTGCTAGTGCAGCGTGAGGGTACCAGGGGTGAACTCTCAGTGTCCGTGGCGAGTAAACACCAGGAAAGCCATGGGACCGGATGGCATGTCCGGATGTGTACTTCGCTGGCCAGCTAGCCAGCGGTTTCACCCATATTATCAACACGTCTCTGGCTCAGTCTGTTGTATCGACGTGTTTTAAAATATCCACAATCCTCCCAATTCCAAAGAGTAACATGCCCTCAAGCCTCAATGACTATTGCCCTGTGGCCTTAACATCTCTTGTCATGAAGGTCTTCAAGAGACTTGTTAAGAACTTCTGTTCTTCTATCCTGAACTCCATCGATCCACTGCAGTTTGCCTATCGCACCGACAGATCCACTGAGGACGCCATGTCTCATGTCCGAAACACTACCTTAACTCATGTGGATGGAAAGAGGGGGAACTATGTGAGAATGCTGCTTATTGACTACAGCTCAGCATTCAGTACCATAGCCCCCCCCC
>JAODUD010000107.1:28381191-28392395 GCA_026784285.1 Stomatorhinus walkeri
TCCATGTGGTCCCCTAAAAGTATCTATCTATCCATCTATCTATCTATCTATCTATCTATCTATCTATCTATCTATCTTTATCTTTACCATTATTTGTGCATTAATATACCATTAAATCCGCGCGTGTGCATTGGTTCTGAGCATCATTAGTTTTATGGTATAGGTGACCCGGTTGTACTAAGCGGTTTAAACTTTTGAGTTTAGGCTTGTTGTTTGAGTTTATAGGAGTGTATAGCAGGAATAACGAACATATTTTTCCTGACCAAATGTGGGTTAAAGATCAGTTTTTGCTAATATTTGTATATTTTAAAATTAAATTGATTTATTTGACATTCTGCCTACTACGCATATTTATAGCACTTTTAAATTCCTACATTTTTTTTCTTTAGCCAAAAGCCCTGATAAATACTAGAGAAAGAAAAGAAATAAATATATAGACAAATGAATGAAACAGGACGTTGGCAGGAAATATAATTGTAACAGGCAGTGTTGGATATAATTGGATAGTTTGCAGGCAGCAAAGCAATAAACGCTGCAACGGTAATGTGCAATGATACACTACGGAGTTGTATTAGATTATAACTTAAAAAGAGGAAAAACAGAACTTTTCATTCGCTCTTTATAGTTAGACTCAAATACAGATATACTCATTTAAGACCCAACAGAGGTCTGCTATACCTTGTTTGTATTCAAGGTCACTTTCACTGGAGACTCTACCCAGCATTTAAAAATTTTTCCTAAACAGGACTCAGACGGCGAAGGCAATGCTGGCGAGTGTGTTTAATTCCTCATGCGATGCCGATCTCAGGTACAGGTAACGATATAGTAACTAGAGCCGCCGTCTTCTTAGCTGGATGAAACGTGTCATGGCATATACCCCCTCTGCCTATTTCCCCCAGGCACAACCCCCCCCCCCCCCCTAATTTAGATAAATCGCCTACAAATCTACAAGGTATCCATTTGGGCTGGCTGTTATTACTGCATGTTAATGAGTGTAATCGGGTAATAGTATACCTTGGGTATAAAGTATGAAGAAACTGAGGCGGTTATACACGATAAAAGAATCTGGTCAGTATGTGACTTAGTAAACAATGTGCTACTCAGCAGGCAATGTGAGATTGTCTTTTTCTTACCATTAATGTTTATTTGTGGATGACGTCACTGGCTAGTCTATTATTTGGGCTAACAAGCACTGGGAGTGTGTTACAAGCAATATGTTTTTGCCAGAAAGGAATACGACGCTGCAAAAAGGAAATAGCGTCAAGCAGTCATCCTTTGGGTGCTGGGAGCCAGATGTGTGATATCTTTTGCACCTCACCATTGCACCTCACCATTGCACCTCACCATTGCACCTCACCATTATCTGCCTGGCTGGGAAATGGTCTCTAGCAGAAAGGTCCTGCTGGAATCGAAAGCATCTTTCTGAAAGGAGGCCCCCCTGGTACTAGAGTCATGGGAAGTGAAGGAGGAGAACGTGCTGCAATGGGTTCCGTTGTCTGTCTTTCCTTTCGCCCCATGGGTTCTCCTGTATTTCTGACATTCAGCTGGACGCCTTGAAAACTGATTTCAGGAGACCATTGATCATCAGACGTTTACAGAGAGTCCTCAGGTCAGTCTACTCCACACTACAGAGCTGGTATCCTTTTTTACTCAAGTTGGCCAGTTGGCAAGCTATCAGAGGATTATCTATTTTATCTATATCTATATTGTCACCCATATGCTGTTACAGTAACTTTCATTGTTAAAGGGAATTGCTGGAGCCTGTTCTCAGAAACACGTACTTAGAGTATTGGTTGCCTGTCGAGGGGGATGGTGCTTTATTTGTAATAAATCGTTATTCTCTTTCTGGTTCTTGGGTAAACTCCAATCATTGTTATATGGACACAATAATGGAAGCATCATAGCTTGTGTCAAATGTGAGTCAGCTACTTGGGAATCACAATGACTACCTTGCTGTTTTTAATATTTGTGTTACATTATTGTTTTTCTTGATTCTATTTCATCTTTCATATTTTTTCAGCACTGGCCCGTTCATTAATTATAAGAAGCTAAGTAATGGGTGATCAGTGGCAGTTTCCGGAAGGATCTGTCTTTTAGATAAATTACCTCAGCAAATTTTCAGGTTTAAGAAACTGAACCAGTGTGAAACACTGAAAGATGTCAGCTGAAGCTCCTGAGTGACACTAATCCTGCCCAAACTCATAATATTATGCACAAGTATTTGGTGCATATCAGCAGTTGGAAAACCATAGAAGGTGACTTATTTCATAAATAGTTTACGTCATATTTTATATTTTACTGAAATACTCTGAGATGCTCTTTTCTGCAAGAACCATTTAAACAACATTTTCCAGCACATTTTTTTCACAATTCTTCTTGCTTTTGAATGAATTACATGTTTCAGCCCATGGTACTGTATACTGCATTTTCTCTCATCTGCCACTGCGGTCGCAAGGATGACTTGCACGTAACACACACCACAAACTGGGCTCGGTATAACTGCTATCCTCAGTAAGGACTCTGCAAAATTAAAAACTCAATTCTCATTTTTATCTGATGACCTCTTTTTTGCTGAACTCTGCTAATCCAAATCCTTTTCTTTTTTATTTAAAAAAGTTTAAATAATGCTTATTATGCCCTCTGATTTAATGAGTCAATAAATGCTTGAGTTTAGAATAAATGAGTTTATTCTATCGTTACGGTTTTAGGAGCTGATTGTCCGCTGCGTAAACAAGTCACTCTTCAGTGAAGATGAGTATGAAACATCGTTTGTTTGGCTCATGGGAATTTTACTTACATAAAATTGTTCAGAGGGCAGAAAGACTGGTTCAGAGAGTTAACCAATCAGATTGTAGAGGATGTGGGTCCAAGCAACTAGAGCAGGCTGGACTAACCAGTCAGATGTCTTGGTCCAGCCTTCTCTAGTTGCTTGGATCCACCTCCTCCACAATCTGATTGGTTATGGCTCAGAAACAATCATTGTTCTTTCTTCCTTCAAAACAGTTTCGAGTAAGTGAAACTCCCACGACCGCTTGTATGGGTGTATGCGTATGCTAATTTATCAGTATCTTGTTACCTTTGGTTTTAATTGTGGTGATCATGAATTTACTAACGCCTTAAGAAGCAAAGGTAAAAGGCAAAATCTAGAGAGAGAAAAAATACACATTTGAGTGCTTTTTAAAAGTGGACCATAATGATTTCACATGTCTGAATTACTCCGGATCAGACTTTCCTGTAGAATTTACTAATCTCTGTTCAACATCCTTTCTCATTACAGCACAAGTGACAACTGTAATTAGTCTTTGTGAGCAACCACTCAGTTTCCACTGTGCTTTGAGCTTAGGTTTCACTTTGAACTTAGCACACATGAAAATAGGTCTACTCATCAACCAAGCACATTCATTCTGCGTTATGAGGACGACTAAGATATACAGGCAGTCAAAGGCAGACAAAATGATGCATGTGAGCCAATATGTAAGATATTCTACATCAAATAGAAATACTGAAGTTCACTTATAGGATATTGTTTCCTTGCTTAGCAAAACACTTTACTCAAAACAGAATTGTACATTTATACATTTCTTAATTTGAACAAGAAATTCAGGCAGTCAGTTGATTTTTCTTCCTCCCTTAGAATAAACTTGTAATGGCAGGATGTTGAGGAAATTTGGACTACATTATGGCAAGAAAGTTGATGGAATTCCTTTAAATCTAAGATTTATTTTTAGTCAGTTTAAAATAGATGGCACGGCAGGACAGTGATTAACTGTGTTGCCTCAGAGATTAACCTCTGAGACCAGGGTTTGTGTCTCTACCCCAGCCCTACATACTCTCTACCCGAGCGCTACATACTCTCTACCCCAGCTCTACATACTCTCTACCCCAGCCCTACATACTCTCTACCCCAACCTTACATACTCTCTACCCCAGCCCTACATACATGCCTCCAGGTTCACTGGTTTCCCAACAGAATAGCATGCTAAGGCTAACTGCAGTTGTCTGTAGGTGTGAATGGTGTGTGTGCCCTGCAGTGGGTTGGCGCCCTAACCTTGGTTATTCTCTGCCTTGTGCCGATAGCTTCCAGGATAGGCTGCAGGGCCCCTATGATCCTACATAGGACAAGCAGGTACAGAAAATGGATTTAAAATACAGCATGGGAATTTCCTCAGGTCAAAATGTGACTGTTATTGCTGTGTAACCAAATAAGATAAAGGACTTTGATCCTTTCACCAGATGTATTCTTCCTGTAGTCTGTCTGTGTAGGTCACAGGAAGACATTTGGTGAACTTTGAGACAGTAAGAAATTACAAAGAGGAGCAGGTTTTCACAGGATCAACATACTATTGCTGACATCATTGATTGTGTTATTCCCTGTTGGTCTAATTTTCTCTTCACACAACATTGGGGTGTGTAGTCTGTTTAGCAGTGCAGCAAACTTCATAGGTGTCCACAGGACCTATTTACATCCCTGTGTTCACTAGAGACCCTGAGCCCTGCTTGTGTGCCTACATTGTTTTGTAGGTCATGGAAAAAGATTTCAGCTCTGCCTTGATCTCATATTGAATTAGACTAGGTGGCATTACTGTCAATGCTTAATGACACCAACTTTTAAAGCATCTGTTGTTTTTATCATATACTGCCAGAACAAAGCGCTGTATTATAACATCGCCCTATTGTAATTCTGGGTGGGTATTTTTTCCACCATCACTGTTATTTAATACAGTGTTAACCATCCTAGTGCTTTCTACTTTAAAAAATAATGCTGCTTAGTTGTTTCTGGGGTCATCGCTTACTCTGCAGCCCCTCCTTTACAAAGCCAACTTGAGCCTGGGGGGGCACTCTAACAATCCCTTTGAACCGCAGGCCACAGCAACGTTCCGCTGATGCCCATAGCCATTATAATTTCCCACCGGATAATTGCATTCTATGGCTCTATTAGGGAAGGCTGCTACTGATGTCCAAACCTTCGTCATTATCAATAGCATCATATTTGTGTTAGCGACATGCATTTTTAATACTCAGTGTGAGCTGATGATTATGAGCTGAATACTGTTTAGTGGATTTCAGCTCAACCTAACAGGGCCTGAGGGCTGGACATCATTCTGTGTAACAGTTTGCTGAGGTTCAGTGTGAATGAATCTGCAAGACAACAAAATTTTGAATTTCACTGAAGCTTTCTACCTATTTTTTTGTCGGTATATTTGCATTACAACAGTTGTCTGCCCCTCATAATTAACATTTTATTACTCATCACGATTTTTGTTTAAACGAGATGCTGTTGGCACGGCAACAGTATATTCCCTGGATGGCCCGTTACCCCTCCCCCCATCTAATCCTTACTCCCCCCACACTCCTAACTTTTGCAATCTCTAGCACTCCCTACAGTACACTTGGGCATTATCTTAATTTCCATACTGTTATATCATCAATATATTATATTGCAGTATTTAGATGCCAATTTCAGAAGCAACACAATTCTGGTACCTTGGTGCAGCTGAGGGAGACCCCCCATGATAGAATTCAGCAAGCAGGTGGGGTCTTAAACTACAATAGATTTTACCAAACGAAAATACCATACAATACCAAAAATATTACAGTAACACTAAATGGTTATTAAAAGGAGGTCACCTTTGAGTGACTTGTCTCAGTCTAATCAAGTTCACCAGGGGCCTGTGTCACAAAGCAAGATTTGTTGGTTAGCTTGATAACTTGCCAGATTTAAGGTACCCCAGTTTAAATGGACTTAATTTTTCTTCACTTACATTTAGCCCAGACTACCTTAAATCCAACAAGTTATATGGCAAGAAATCCTGCCTGGTGATGCAGGCCTCAGATCCACACCTGTTCTTTCATGTGCCACCTCTGACTTGGACTAGGGCTAAGTAAAACGACTAAATTCTCCTCATAATAAATTTTCCCCACAATAATTTTTGCTGACTAGCTAGCAATAAAATTTGCAGAGTGGGGGGCCTGTTAACAAATGAATTAAATAACCTTTATGATAGAACATTCAGAAATTCATCTTGTGCCCCGCAGTTTGAGAATCATGGACCTGTACAGTGTTCCTCAGAAGTCTGAAAAAGACTCACTGTGTTCACATGATACTCTGTAGCCGCCCTGTATTGCCAGCTAGCTGTGGCACTTCAGTTTAGGGGCGATTTGTCGCAGGTGTTTCGGGTTAGATTTTCATCCATATAATGGTTTGTGAAGTGGTAATAAGATCCATTAAAGATTAAACGGAAAATACAGTAATAAGATCAAATGGAGTTATCCTGTTCACAATGTCAGACATCTTCTGCAGCCACCCTTGCCTTTGCTGCAACTAAGCAGTGCTTCAGTTGTCCCATGATTTGCCTCAAGTCCATATGCTCACCCATGCAATGCATTGGCAAAGGTTGGAAGAGATCCAAAAAATACAATTATTAATTGTTAATTGAATACAATTATTATGGTCAACAGTATGATGTAGAAATACCATGAAAGACAATAGGCTCAGTATCAGTATATTATATGAACACTGATTATCAAAACTCTTTTTATGCCGCATGTACTACAATGGGCACTTTGACATCATCCCTGGCTCATAATTACATTGGATTGCTTTAAATGTAGGTATGTCAGGAAACAGCACTTTTTAATCAGTGGAGCTGGCATGGTGGCTGACTGAACACACAGCGGGCATGGCAATGGTGTGCAGCACGGGGATGGCGACTCCGCAGTCCTGGCCTCATATGATTTTCATGGCTTCTCAGAGGAAAAGCCAGAGCATGTAAATCCAATTGTGCCTGACTCACAGCAGCAGAGACACCCTAAAACTTTAAAGGCCGAGAGAGATCCTCTCTCAGACCCTGTGTATCTGCGATTATAGCAGCTGGCAAATAATTGCTCCCTTCAGGAGCGGGATGCTAAGCCAGCTGGCCTGGAGATTAGGCACTGATCCCTGCGATGGGTATGTGTGAGGTTCCAGTCCCGCAGGCCCAAAGTGCTGTGGACGGAGCAGAGGGAGGGCATGCAGGGAACGCGGGTTGGAGAAGGCCAGCTAGCTCAGCACCAGCCTGGACTGAGCGTCCTGCCCAGGCCCTGCAATAGTTGATGTTATCTGCCCTCTGAGGAACTGCTCGGGAAGGTGCAGCAGAGAGTTAGTGTCAGAGGTTCTGGTCCTCGCCCCCCCCCCCCCCCCCCAGATTTCACCCAAAGGGATTTCTTTCAAAGGGGGGGTGAACTTGGTCGTCAGAGTTTGCTGAATCTGGACATCATGGCTCTGTACCCGAAATTTATTCCATTAGCCTCTGATGATAACGTGATATTTCTGTGGACTAGGGCGAGTACGCGTGTGTCTAACACCCATAATTAAAAAGGTTGTACAATGTGAAACTATGTAAATGTAGAGACACTTGTTTAAAGTTACGACCGTATTATTCTACAGTACTGGATGTACTCGACTCCGTTTTCTGTTGCTGGCAGATAAGCATGGAGTATTCGTAATGAAGACAGCTGATTTTTTCTCAATCTCAATTTTCTTTGATAACTTCCTGGAATGTATGATTCTCTTTTTCTCGTAGAGCTCTATTTTCCCATGCAGCTAAGTCAAAAAAGCTTGTAGCTATGTGCTTTTTCCGCTAAAGCATATTCTCCCATCGACTCAAGCTTGGGGTTATGCCAGATATGCATTTTGGGCGCAGAAACACCAAAATGTGGGGGTGTTGCGTGTAAATGACCCTTGTGTGTGTTCTGCCACAGACTTTTAATTGCATTTTTAAGCACATTTAATTATGTTTTCCACTATGCACTCTGGAGGGCTGCATTAAGTTACATGCCGCTACACGGCGAAATGCAATATTGCAATTTTCAGAAAGCCCAATGTGTAACACAAAACTTTTTATATTTATTATACATTAAGAAGCAAATGTTACAATCCAAAACGCATGTGAATAACTCGTGTAATTATATGAGAATGATATAACACAAATAGCAGAAATGTGTAAGTATACACAAGTATATTACCATTAGGCTGCCTTCTCGACACACCTAGCAGGAAAATCACATAGGTTTCATGGGAGCTGTTTTGAAATAATACGGGATGCCACTTGTCCCATATTTTCCTACTTATATATTCTCTTCATAGGCATACGCTACATTCACTAGATTGGGGTCCCCAATGGAACCTGTGACCAGGACATCCGCCTAATGGGTAATCATTCTATGCTTAATGGTTCAGATGTCTGGGTTTTAGTGGCAACGTCTAGCAGTTTGTTTGGAATAATAGTAAAAATTATAGACTTTTCTTTCATGCTACTAATAATGTCAATCAATCAATCAATCAACCTTTTTTATATAGCACTGATTTAACCCCAGGGTTTACAAAGTGCTCTACATACATTTAAAGGAAATAAAATAAGCATGCACAGAAAAAATATATTTTAAAATAGAATCAGTTAAAAATTTTTTGAAAAAAAATTCCAAAATAAACAAATAAAATTATAATACATACATAAAATAATAAAATATCCAATTATAGTAGATTATTACATGCAATGGTGAAAAGATATGCTTTCGGCCTGGTTTTGAAAGTACTAAGAGATTCAGTAGCTCTCAGCTTTTCTAGGAGAGAGTTCCAGACTTTGGGACCATAGTGACTGAAAGCTGCGTCCTCCCTCCCCCGCGGCGGTTTAGGAATAATCAGTTGATCTCTCTCTGATGATCTGAGAGACCTGCCTTGGACATACTTTACAGGCATGTCATATCTACAGATAAGACGGCTATGTAAACCTTTAAAAATTAGCAAAAGGACTTTAAAATCATTCCTAAAAGCCACAGAAGCCAGTGCAGGAATTTAAGAGTAAGTGTGATGTGATCTCTGCGCCTGATGCGTGTTAGCATTCTAACAGCGGCATTCTGGACCCGGTGTACTGTAGGTTCGAAATGGATTCCTTAGATATGCAACATATGATAACATACCCCAGACTATGGTCATATGATGAGGGTGACAGTATGCTGTTTTGCAGACATTGCTGATATGGCTGCTAAACTAATATCACCATTGAAATGGACTTCCAAGTTTCTAACATATTGTTAAATTCTAAGTACACCAGTATATCCATCCTCCGTACTTCATCCCAGTAACAAGAATCTATGTCTTTTCTACTAACTGGGTAAAAAATAGGTCCAAAGGGAGTAGTGTGTCCTCGCAGTAGTGTGTTCTTCCTACTAACTAACATGCTACCATTTACACCATTGTAAGCATCTGTTGGTTAGCAAAATTTGCTGGCTTAGAGAATTGTCATGAATGAAAAGAGGGGAAAATGAAGGACATGGATTCATTCTTAGCAATATGGGTCATTCTCATGAACCCATCAGCGTAACAAATCAATTTTCTCTAATATTTAAAATTAGTTTGACGACAGACACATCATATTGTGTAAAATGTCTATTTTGCCTCTGGGTGGTTAATCAGTTGGGTAGTAAAACAATTTAAGAAATGAACATGCATCTTATTATACTAATTCATTGTCAATTGCGGGTTACATGCAATAAAGCTGTAAACATTTTATCTAGTTGTGTGTTATTTGATTTTAAAGCTGTCATGGTACTACCTGTTTGAGGAAAATGGTGGGATCATTAAATCAGAGCTATAACATACCTAGACATCATTTTAATATACCTAATATGCTCTGCACAGACTTCATACACTGATACATTTTGTTTTTGTCGAAGGATTCAGGTTGGTGGGAATGACCAGATATAAGTACAGCAGGCTAACACCATGCTTTTATCAAAATAAAAGGCTTTCTGTGGATTTCCACTAGGTTCACAATGTAAATGATATAGTCCATGTTCCACGTTTTGCTTTTTTGCCAAAATTGTTGAAGGCATAACCCCCTTTCCTTGCTCGATGAATTAATTATACTTCTTGCATATACTTTCCGCACCTTCTTTATCGGGTTAAGCATGGTGAGGGTGACCATGCTGATGAGGCAAGAAAACGCGTAACTCATCGTTAGTACGTGATTGGAGAATCATTTCCTGAGGGAACAGGCTACCTGACATAGACCAGCACCCTATACAGTCTTCAGTTAGTACAGTACTAATATTGATTGTGGCAACACTTTACTGAAGGTCATGTTTTTAATAATTTATAAACTCGTTCCTAAAACATTATAATGCATTCATAAAACATTGGCATGGCTATAAATATTAATTAAAGGCATAACACATCATAGCCAAGATTATTATACATTATGAATGCTCTACGAGGCAGTATGTAGTACAAAACAGTCTTAATGCTAATACTAACCATTATAATGGATTATAAAGGTATCTATAGTGCATTATACATGAGAGCTTCATAATGCATTCATGATACATAATACACATGGCTATAATGTGTTATGCCTTTTGATATTTATGTTTATAATGCGTTATGAATGCATTATTATTTGTTGTGAATATACTAAAATGCTAAAAACAAGAACCTCAAGTAAGGTGTTACTGCGATGTTTTATTAATCTATATCATATCACGTTGTATTGCATTTCTGGTGCTGAGATAATATAATTTTCTTATATAGACATACATCATTTGTACACTTCAGCCTATCTATCACATGTGCAGCTTACCCTGTCAAGGAAACCCCAGGTTTCTGGCATGTATTTAACATCCAAATGTGTGCAATTCCATTAATAAATAATCTGACATCATGACAATGAGCTACAGTTCTTCACTAATGTGACACTTAAGTAATTTATTCAAAATGGAAGACAATACTGAGACAATGTATTGTGAAATAGCACGATCTTGGCACTTCAGCACTCAAGAATCAATAATTAACCTTTGATTGATGTGAGTGACACGCATGACATTCTTTTTATTTAGTCACATGCCATGTTCTCATGTAAAGAGCTTTGCTCTTTTCCTCACAAAAAGTATGATTAATAAATAAAAGCAGAGAAACGGCACATGCTGCATGGTGGCTTTGAAAGCCGCCCACCAGGTGCATTCAGGTCAGCAGAATGGCCCTTTTAATCAGGTGGACGCCATATTAGCTTTTGAGGTCAATACCCTCATGCTGCACTTTGTTCCAGCTCCTTGGATTGATGTGGCATGTATAATTCAGTGCGCTTTCCACAGAAGCCAAGCCACTGTTGCAGAGTCACCTTCCCTCCTTAACCGCCTTACCTATGCACTTGCCTATACCCCCCCGAACC
>JAODUD010000107.1:28410790-28420980 GCA_026784285.1 Stomatorhinus walkeri
GGGGCGGAGGGGGGACTGGGGTTCTAGTGCAATTCTCCCATCACAAAGACATTGTTCACATGGATATTTTGATATTTATTTAATGGTGCTTGTATATGCCAAGAAGTATTTCTCCTCCTATTCACAGAGTAATACTTTGCATCAGCATAACTACGTGCATCTCTCTCTCTCTCACTCTCTCTCTCACTGATGCTTCTCCCATTTCAGGTAAAGGCTATAAAATTAGCCGCCGTGCAAATTCAAGACATACAGCCAAGTGCTGAAATAACCACACGCTAAGATGCACTTCTGAGTGTCTATAGAAATTTATTCAGTGAGCATTTCATTTCAGTCAGCTGCTTAAAAAATGTGCGCATTCATAATCATTCAAAACATTCTACAGCAGAAAACTAGATTCATGTAAAAAATCCTGTGCTTTCTGCTGATATCTGTATATTTTTAGCTACATAATGTGTAGAATAACACAAATTGTATCACATCTTGTTAAAATTTAGTTTATAGATATGGGTGTAATAGTGACAAGTGCTCACCACCATAGATGAATTATGCAGGAGATGAGATGAAAGGCAGTCTTACCTTTTGTTGTCCTGCTGGCAGGTGTCTGGGGGGGCTGATGGCTTGTGTTGAGAGTAGGAAATTAGTTCTCGATCTTTGTTTTTTTTTGTATTTAGAAGGAGCTTTGGGATGGATGATGGGGTTCAAAGAGCAGACCAATAGGAATTCCAAGAAATGGAGGAGTTTTGGGATTCTGTCAGGGTCGGCTAGTTAGATTATTTTAAATGTTCCTGAGGTTTGAATTATTCTTCAGAGATAGAATATCATTGAAAATTCAATCTGTCTTACAGATATTTAAAAATGATTATATTTATTATTTAGGACAGACCTCAGATTAATGTAGACCTCAGATTAATGTTCTTTTGATCAGGGATAGGAGATACTTATGCCAGTACTGTACTTAATAAACTATACTGTTGACAGTGACATTTTTTCAGGTGGTATTGCTGCATATTCTTCTTTTGTAACACAGTACATATTTATTTAAATGATAACAAAAGCAAACCTTCTTAATAAACATCATTAAATTGTACATTCACCTAGAATAATTAACAAATTCTTGCCTCGTGATTAAATTTTCACGGTCGAGAGCAAAGAGAGTAGCTTGTGATATACTCATTACCTGATCGCATCTGTGTCTTGCAGGTGGTCCGTGAATGGGACGCCAGTCGATTTCAGCACCGACGGCCGGCGCCGCCTCTCTGGGGGGAATCTCATTATCGGGCATCCGGATCGGACCTGGGACGCCGGGACATACCAGTGCATAGCTACTAATTCATTGGGAACGATCCTCAGCAGCAGAGCGACCTTGTGGTTTGCATGTGAGCTGCCGCTTCATCACAGCCGAGCTCGGCCCCCGCAGCGCCGCCTTTGTAGGGCGACGCGACAGGAACCCCAAACTGAAACCTTGGCAACAGCAGTTTGATGCTGAAAGAATCAAACCAAAGATTTTCTTTAGCTTTTCGAAATTCCTAGGGCCCTATTCAGTGTCCTGCATAGAGTGGTGCCTGGCACAATGCCAGCGTCTTGGCGGGCACGAGCCTGACATAGTCGTCATTTTCGTGGAATTCCCCCCAGGATTTCTCAGTTAGCTAGAAGTCACGGTTGTCCAATAAGAGTGTAGGCAAGGAGCGAGCATCCCTATTGGACAATCACGACTTCTCTATAACACTAGCTTAAGTTGTTGCTTTTGTCACAATATGCAAAAGGCAAGTGGTTCCCATTGTGGTCGCTTACAATGACAAGGACTGCAAAATATCTGATTTGCCCTTTACTACATCTGACATTAAATAGTTATTCAGTTTTATATTCACTTTTCGTTAGCAGGTTGTTACATCCTTCGCCATTGCAGTGTTTTGTGCCAGCTCTGCTATCATTAGCTGGCAACCTTCAAAATGTTATCTTACTCCTGAAAGTTCCAGGATAGGCTGGCTGTGTAAAAACCAAATTAGGCATAATTAGTCATAATAGGTTGGGCTGCAGTGGACCCATTGAGCGCAGAACAGAAGGTCGCATTTGTAGTCCACATCTGAACGCTGGTGTAGACAGCGGCTGTATCCGAATTCAGGGGCTGCATCCTTACCCAGCTGCTTTCGAAGACCGAATTCATCACAGCGGTGTGACAGTGCCGTACCATTTCAAAGGCTCCTTCAAATGTGGTTTAGAAATGCGTCCTTATTTTGCCGAGTCGCAAGAAATCCACTCGATGGATCCTTTTCAGACCAACATATCCCAAGATTCAGTGCGGCGAGGTAAAGTGGGTGTGTTCCACCTACTGTAGGCAATAGGAGCAGCTCTTCATGACTGAAGCGTAAGGGTGGGATCAGCTGTTGACACATATAGGAAATTATCCACAGACAGTCCCATTGGACGGCACTTTCAGTTTGACCTTTGATCCATGATCCATGTGAATCTCCCTATGGTTCGGCACACATGTGAATCGCCGATTAATTGCAAAGTTTAACCATAATAATGAAATACAGTTTTACTGCCACTGTTGTTTTTTAAAGTAATAATCCCCTAAATCTCAATGGCATGGAAGTCCATAGAGGACATGGATTCAGGGCTTGAAATTCATTTCTCACAACGGGGGAGAATTTCCCCCCTTATGTGTAACACGGAGGGGGGGCAATAATAGATATTCGGTGAGAATGCAGTGAAATGCTGCTCGGGTATCTACAGTTTTTGTTTCCCTTCTGGTTATTTTGTGATCTCAAGAAAATAACTTTGGATGTGGTGAGATCACTAGAAGAATAAATCATAATATCAACATTACAAGTCAGAAAAAAATAATAATCTATGGATTTCTGTACAATGCAGTGAAAAGATTCTTCAAACACATTAATATATAACTGTTATTAGGCTGCTAAAATGACATGTGCAACTATAGGAAAATAATAAACCAAAGCCATGTGACGTCTCTGGAGCAATAAGAAAATAGCATTTTCCAAAGCAGTGGTGTAATAATAAATAATACATAGATCATGCCCTTTTCTCCTTCAGAAAACACATATTGATGCAGATTACCGGTATCACCGTGCATTTTGACACATCTGACGGTGATGATGCAGCCAGTTCTGTTTGGTGACGCTTTTAGCTCTGCTAGCAAGCATGTCAGCACAGGTAGCATGGACCTCACATAATTTGCAATGGAAAACCATCTCTTTGCTGCACGGTTCAGTTCCCGGTGGCAGGGAAAGTGCCATTTGAACCTATTGGTCTGGATCACTGTTTTCAGCAGAACAAACTAGGAATCCGAATCTCACAACTCACCCCCTGTGGAGTCACTCTGTTATATTTCAGTCTTTGCCAGAGTTTGCTTTTTTTTCCTGGCAGCCTGCAAGAAAATGTTCATTTTGTCCCATTTTACCTTTTATTTTTTCAAATGCTTAGTCCAGTTTAGATTTCCTATAGTGATTCTCATTGTTATTGTCAAATGGTGAATAACCCTTCACCACTGTGCTGCCTAGAATAACTGAACTGTTTAGAGTTCCTCCTTAAACACCGCCAGCTCCTGCATTAACTTCCTGCTCCACTATACACCCTTTGAGGTCTTTTCTAAGAGAGTCGTCTAACTTGTTGACACATCGACTCAGATGTTCGTGTTGCCTTTGAGTTCTGAACACTATCTGTCTATTTTGACTAAGACTGTCACTCCATATAAAAATGACTAGCAGTGTTTTGTAAGGATTGTTGAGAAAAATAAGTCTGTTTCTGTCTCCTGTTGCAGATTTGGAGATGTTTAAGAGTCAGTTGAGAAGCGCTGTCTCTGTTCGGGAAGGACAAGGAGTCGTCCTGTTGTGTGGGCCACCTTCTCATTCTGGGGGCAAGTCAACAGTCATTAGCTACTTCACTTATCAGAAACAGAATTTTTTAAATCAGCATAGATTATCCATGCCTAAGGACAGTGACGAAAACCTTTGAGTAAATATTTTTAACTTTTAAATAAATATATATATAACTTTCAGTGAATGTGCATGTATGTTTTTGTTTCATTTCCAAATTTTTCTTAATGTTTTCCCTGTTTCAGAAATATGAAAGTATGGAGAGTCACAAGTGGGGAACTTAAAATTTGCTCGCATAAGAATGGAACAACTTTATTTTAATTAAAAACCATCATTCAAATGGGACCTTAGTGCAGGTTGTAAATGCTTACCGTATGGGCCTGCTAGGATGAGCCCTGGGATTTGTTCTTGCTGTGAAACCGCAGGTGTGGGCTGTCTTGCACAGTCCCCTGGCTGTCTGCTCCTATGTCACAGACTGACTTTCGAGGGACCGGTGTGGTCCACCCAGAATGCTGGGATGTTGACCAGAGCCCAGCCGTGTGCATGCAGATGGAGCGAAACTGGTCCAGGAAAGCTGTGCTGTGCTCATCACCCTGTTGATCTGACGAATTAATCAAATATAAAGCTGGAAATATGAAATACTAATTCTGCAAGGCTTTGGGGGGGGGGCTCATGGCTGAACATTTTGAGGGGCATCTCTTAGTTTTCACCACATTTTTTTTTGGGGGGTGGGGGGGGGGGTGTCTGTTCATGGGAGTTTTATTTACACAAACTTGTTCTGAGGGCAGAACGAAAACATTTTCCTTTCTGCCCTGAGAACCTGAAATCTCTCACGCATTTTGACAACAACAAAACGATCTTCTATCTGTTTATAGAACTTACCTTCTGGTGGGTGTTCAATGAGTACCCGAACTTCATCCAGCAAGACTCGCGTCGCTTTGTGTCCCAGGTGACCGGAAACCTGTACATCTCCAAAGTGGAGCCATCAGACGTCGGCAACTACACCTGTGTGGTGATCAACAGTGTCACCAAAGGCAAAGTCCTTAGTTCACCCACACCACTGGTGCTGAGAACTGATGGTAAGACCCACCTTTTTAGTCCCTTGAACAATTTACTGTAGGTATGACTTCTTACCTTTTAAAAATGACTCTGAACACAAACAAACACATTTGGCCACAAGCGTGAGCTACAGCCTTCTTATAGATTTAATCACAAACCTTCTATGTCTGATAAAAGTTTCATTATTGGTTATTACTAATTTATTGATAGAAGTATTTCATACCTGTTTTAGTGGAAAAATCCCGAACCTGTAGCTTAAAGTGTCAAATTCATATGTCCCATTGTACGTGACTTCACTGTCCTTCATTTCCTGCTAATATAGCCACAATGGCTGCTGTGGGATATTGTTTTGCTGTTCAAGCATTTTTTGATATATTCTTAGGCATATGTTGAAGTAAAGTATAGTTTAAGTTAGGCATATATCTTAATAGTCATGAATTATGGATGCTGAAAAGTAATTTGCATATTGTCTAT
Source organism: Stomatorhinus walkeri (assembly GCA_026784285.1). Taxonomy (NCBI): domain Eukaryota; kingdom Metazoa; phylum Chordata; class Actinopteri; order Osteoglossiformes; family Mormyridae; genus Stomatorhinus; species Stomatorhinus walkeri. The sequence continues at coordinate 28,416,163 of JAODUD010000107.1, forward strand.
CTATCGCAGGAGCAATGGGTGAATATGAGCCCAAAATAGAAGTTAATTTTCCAGAGACCGTCCCAGCTGCAAAGGAATCAGCTGTTATGCTGGAATGCTTTGCCCTCGGAAAGTAAGCAGTGTTTTGTTGAATGGACCTTTTGTCAAAAACGTTTTTCCATCGAAGAAGAGGCCTTGTTTTAATCTGGGGACGAAGAGGGGACCTTCCTCTATATTTGAATGAATTTCTTTTCTCTCTTTTAATCTTTTCTGAAATTGTAATGTCTATATTTACATTTATGCACTAGATAAACAGTGTGGAAGATGGATGGATTGGTGTATTTTTGATATACTGCAAATAAGAAAATGCATATGTAATTTGTGTATGTTTTCCTTCATTGTGCGCCTATAATGTGGTGGCATTTTTGATGGATTTCCGTGTTTCTCAGCACTTATTTGCACGTGGCCAAGTCATGAAACGTAAAGCATTTCACAAAAAGATCGATGTCTGACTCCTCTCATTCTTAGATCAGGGGATTTCAGCATCAACCACGGCAGAGAGCAGTAGAATGTTTCTCAGATGAGGCCTGCTGCATGTTCACATCCTCTCAGCAAAATGTCTTGGCCAGTAAAGCTTTGCAAAATGAAAGAATTTGCAAAATAATAAAAAAAAAAATCTACTTCCACTGCGGTGAAATCATGCCATTTAGAGACTGGCTTTCAGATTTTGGTTAAGATGTTATAACTACACCCATGAGCAAGACACTTTACATCACTTCAGGCAAAGAAATTGATTTGTATAAATGGCTTACCACCTTAATTCATGGCATTTAACTAAATGCTTCTGACTTGAGCAATGCAAATGCATTATGCAGTGTAAAACAGGCAGTGCCCAGGTTACACACAATATCCTTTCCCTAAGTCTGTTTTAAGCCAGAAAAACAATACATAATTGCAATAGTAATTATACAGTAATAATAAAAGCTGTGTCTCAAGCTGACGAACTGCTGAAGCCCGTCAATGTTTTCACAAGCATTACAAATAGCGCATGCATTTTTATCATGAATCATTGTATTTAACCTGAAATTTATGGCAGTTTGTCTATAAATAAGATTTGGCCGTAATTTTAACCTGCCTGTAATGCAAAAAAATGAAAAACAGTCGCCATTTTTTGTATACATACCGTGTAACATAGATATTTCAGCTTGTCACCCTGAATTTTGAGTTGGTATTTCTAACACTTAATGCCGGAAATGAAAGTGAAGTGGCTAATAAATGATGCCACATTTAACTGTAACTCAGAAGAGGTGTATTAATAACATGGACACTCCAGATGACTGTTCGGTTTTTTCCTTCCACTGGTCCTTGCAGTCCAGTTCCCGAAATCACATGGAGGAGAGCCAATGGTGTCCCGTTTCCGAGCAAAGTGAAGGTGCAGAAGTCGAGTGCAGTCCTGGAAATCCCTGACTTCCAGCAGGAAGACGCAGGGGGCTATGAGTGCGTTGCCGAAAACACCAGGGGCAAGAACGTGGCACGGGGGCGTCTGTCATTCCATGGTGTGTGTGACGTTCTGGGAACTCCAGTGTGTTGATCGTAGATTATGAGCTGGACGAGGAGGGATAGATAGCTGGAAGTGCAGGAAGTGCAGTGCATTTGACGAATGTTTCTGTATGTGAAAGCAGCTCTTGCCTATAATAGGTAAAAAAAACAAGCGTCCTCTGATGCATCACAATTAACTTGTGCAAAAGCTGCTTTACTCAATGGGAGATTATCGGTGCCAAAGAGGCGTCACTCCTCATTATCAAAGCCTGAAGTTTTACAACGGCTGAGGGATTCTGGCGGTATTTACATTTTAAATGCTTTCACAGTAGCATGCCATTATTCATTACCTACTCTGTGGCCAGCTAGCCTCTGCAAGTCTGCATGTGCTTCTGCGGTCGCATGTGGGAATGCAAAATGTGAAATGCGAGTTGACAAGCATGCCGACAGGAACGGCACTGTGTATATATCCAAGTGACAAGAGAACTAAATTACTTCCTTTGAGAGTTTCTGGGAAAAGGCTGTGGTTACTTATGGAGGTGAAGAGTAGCGATTACATTCAACATTTTGCTGGGAAATATATTTACATTACAATAATTGCACATGGCTGGATAGTGAACAACAATCTGTGGAGCAAGGGTTTGTTCTGTCCTGAGTTATAATTCTCCGTGAGCGTGAATCACTTTTATTCCAAAGTTGGAATTTCTGCATTATTTTTAAACAAAAAGTGCCTGTCTTCACAGCAAAGCCTCAGTGGATCCAGACTGCGACAGACACGGCCCTGGCCATCGGGGAGAAGCTGCTCTGGGAGTGTAAAGCCAATGGGAAGCCCAAGCCGTCCTACAGTTGGCTCAAAAACGGAGAGACCCTCACTACAGAGGTAAGATCCATTTCCCAGCATTCTCTCTGCTGACTGTCAAGCGTGGTACACTGGCATGGGGTTGTATACTTTTGTTTAGATTAAAAAAAAAACAACATTAGTAGGATCCAATCAACTAAATCTTGCCATCATGAATAAGAAGGCTTGGAAGAGATAGCACTGTAATACTTGTGTATTAACCTTGTTTTTCTTGGCCGGACTCTTCTGCATTGCGGTGCGTGACCTCCCATGACACTGATGGCGACATCCTGCCCTGCTCCTTATTATACCACCTGAGTGGTCAACATAACATTGACTCCTTTTGTCATCGTCAGGGAGGAAGGGTCCAGGTGGAAAACGGAGCTCTATCTATAGCGGCAGTGAACCTTTCCGATGCCGGGATGTATCAGTGTGTAGCTGAGAACAAACACGGCTTCCTCTATTCCTGTGCTGAGCTGCTGGTGCTGGGTAAGCCCCACCCCCCCCCACCCCCTCAACTTTTTGATTCCTTTCTATGTACAACAGAGCCTTTGAGGTTAATGGTTTAGACAGTCCTGCCTCCTCCAGGTAATCCATAAGCAGTGGAAAAGACACAATACACTCTGTGAGAAATTGGAGTGGGTGTCAAGGTTTTTTTCTGTTTTTTTTTTACTTTCTTTAAATGGATCATGCGACTTTTGAAAAGGCTGCTTTGGGCTTCCTGCTACTATAAGTCCCATATCGATTGTCTGAAAAGACTGAAGCAGTTTGTCTTCCTCCTGACAGTATGAGCTGAATCTGAAGATTGCAAATGTTAAAAACAATGGAATTTTTTTTCATTATATTGTTGGTTAAATTAGGCTGGTTAAAATCCATAACAGAAACAAATATTTTAAACTGGATAATTTTTTCTGGTGTTTTAGGATTCACACTATCAATGACGTCTCCATAACTCCCTAAAGTCAAGTATTATTTTTCTATAACTTCTATACTATAGGTTTGGTCACTCATGTGATCATATTTAAATTTGTATAGTGCCAGAGCTTCACAGGGGTGGGTCAGTTTATTGTTCTTAAACACCAAGTTGCTTCCACCCCAGAGCCAAAGAACTCATGCTATAAGCCTGTCATACCTTTCAGAAGGTTTAGATTCCATTAGCAGGCACCGCTGGTGAAGATAAGACTATTTTTACAATGTCACAGGTCAAGGTGGTTTTCAAGCACCATATTGGAGGTGTTGCTCAGTCGGATTGGAATTTATCACACATCATGAAATCTTTGATAGATGAAGACATAATGGATCATAATGAAACAAGTTCTTGAAGACCGGAGAACGGCAGAAGCACATCACCACTGTATATTCTTTGCAGCATCACCTCCTGACTTCACTGGGAGGCCGCTGAGGGCTTTGCTGAAAGCCAGGGCTGGCACTGAGGTTGTGCTGGAGTGCAGACCACAAGCGTTTCCCCAAGCGGTCACTCTGTGGAAGAAGGGCAATGAGATTCTGCACAGAACCGAGAGGTGATTCATATTGTTGTCGATCAATACGTTTGATACATTTGCACATCTGTGGGTTTGCAGTTGGAGAGAAGGATACACGAGAATTTGTAAACATAACTCAAAGGGACACAGTATCCAATCCAATTACAGTGAATTCATTTTTATACTTTATCTGTTTGTTTGTGTCTTCTGACTTCAACTGTATCTCTGCTTACACAAGACAAAAATAATGATCCCCTTATGGTTAGCTGCTTATTAGGATGCCTCCGTATGTGTTTTTGCACAGCTCAAGTGACCAGATGTTTCATGCTGATTCAGTCCACCTGTTCCTCATAGAGTTAGTGCTAAAATTTAGTTGTATTTTTTTTTCTCTCACCCCGATAAACATGCCAGTAAATTCCCTTTGCTGTCCATATCTGCAGTTTAGTTTTCTTTCATTGTACCTTCGCAGCTCTTTTGTTAAACCCATATTAGACCCTGGCCCAGTAATCATGTTCACTGTCCACACTGGACTGGTTCTCACTGCCAGAGACTGAGAATTCAGATGTTCAAAAATATGTCATTAGCATTACAGAGGGAAAAAATGAATCAAAATTAAAACTGAACCAAGAATGAATGCTTAAAACTGTAATTGTGGTTAGTGATGCTGTATCCATACATGCAGACTGTAATTGCAGTTACTGATGCTGCACCCATACACTCAGACTGTAACTGTGGTGAAATAGGAACAGAAAGACACTCAGAGGAGTTTATTACAGTCTGGATGTACGGGTGCAGCATCACTAACCACAGTTACAGTCTGGGTGTATGGGTGCAGCACCAATAACCACAGTTACAGTCTGGGTGAATGGGTGCAGCACCAATAACCACAGTTACATTCTGGATTTATGGGTGCAGCATCACTAACCACAGTTACAGTCTGGGTGTATGGGTGCAGCACCACTAACCACAGTTACAGTCTGG
>JAODUD010000107.1:28423885-28445412 GCA_026784285.1 Stomatorhinus walkeri
TTCACCCCCCCCCCCCCCCCCCCCCACCATTACAGCTGTAAAGGAAGGCACAGACCTGAAATGATTCATGCTTAAAGTCTTCAGCTAGTGAGAGAACGAAAATCCATTTCACCCTTATGACTAGAGAGCACAAAACAGCTTAACCACTGGGGTGTACTATATGTGTGTAAATGTCATAATGACATCAGATTATGCTGACCTTCTCAGAACATCCAGACAGTAGCCTTATTGTAAAATAACAGTTTTCTCCAGGATTTTATTGCTTCCTGGCGGCACACTGAAGATAATCAACGTGACCAAAGCAGATGGAGGAAGTTATACGTGCATGGCCAGAAACCAGTTTGGGACTGCAAGCACCACTGGGAGGCTCCTGATCACAGGTGAGACCATGAAACTCCAGTAAGTAGGTTCATTAAAGTGTAATTAAGAAAAATACATCTCAGTGCCATCCAGTCTCCCCATGCAGCCTCTTAGAACCATAAAGATCGGCAGTGCAGTTCTGCAACTTACAGTATCTGTTCAGTCAAAGCAAAGGTCTATCTCAGGAGCATATCATGCTATCTACTCAAACTGCTTGACCTCATGTTGCATGGCAGCCGAATCCCGTGCCAGCGATCTAAAGCCATTTCCAGCTCTTTTGTTTACCAGTGCCTCACAACTGTTTTACATACGATAATGGTGCACGGTGCAAATCCATGATTATGATAATCATTTACATTATAGTCGTGGTTTTTGTTCTCTATATGTAAAGAGAAAGGGTGTCTGATGCTGATATTTTGCAATTTCATCATCTGTAATCTGATTTGACATCATTCGTCTGACCTTTTCCTCACCAGACCCCTATACTCCACCGCATTCACTATCTTCCCCATTTATATCACACCATGCTGGCTGCAAGTCACATTCTCTCTCTCATTATATTCTGCCGAATTCTGCATTGCCAGATAGTTTCCCACTGTTGTGAACTAGCTTCCTGGTGGCATTCCTCTTCTGTGCAGAGCCCACAAGAATCACCCAGGGACCTACGAACATGGAGATTATCGTGGGCGAAAGCATCGTACTACCCTGCCAGGTGACCAGTGACCCTGCCCTCGACATCTCCTTCTCCTGGGTCTTCAACGGCCAGCTGGTCGACTTCCAGCAGGACAAGACTCACTTTGAAAAAGTAGGAGGGGTGAGTCAAGCAAGGATTACCTTTCTTTAATGTTTACCAAGTGGGCATGTCAGTGTTGCAAGTCCTCTCTGGAGAGAAAAAAAATGTTGTTTTAAAAGGAAACTAAATCAACATTGATAATTGCTTGCCTGCCCCCCCCTCCTTTGATAACAGATCGACTGCGTCTGACCAAGGGCACTTAGGTGTACCTGTGAAATGATTGTTTGCTGTCTGTATTAAACAAAAAAAGAACAATCGTGATACATCATCTACCTAGTAAAGAAGACATGAGTCAATCATTGTATGTTTGGCAGCTGTAGGTTCAAGATAATTTACTAAATTGGTCAATATATTTAAATTTTGAATTGTAAATGGGGTGCCTAGTTAGGATTTCACACCACGGTCCAGATTTGATTTATGTATGTGTATTTATATATAGAAATAAAAAGCTTCTGCCTGTACTCTATGCACATGACTCAATACTAGTCAGTTGATTGAATGATGATGACCATGTCTAATGGATTAATTAATTTGACTCAGCAGATTAAATACAATTAGACTTGAATTCAGGTCACGCTGTTGAATATAAATCTCACCATATATTGGTCCTTGCTAGGCAAGAGTGGTGTTGTCACTGAAATTTTTCTGCAAGAACGTTCCTCAATGATCAAAGGAAATCCCATGAGATGAGGAAAAAAGTTGTTGAAACTTGCCATTCAAGAAAGTGTTACTGAGCCCGTTCTGAGAGATTTCTCTGGGACAACACTGCACGACAGTGAGAGCGATTACCTCCAAATGGAGAACATTTGGAACAGTGGTAAATCTTCCCAGGAATGCCCAGCCTGCCAAAATTCCTGCAGGAGCTCAGTGATGACTCATTCAGGACTCCTCGAAAGATCCTAGAAAAGCCTCCAATGAACTGCAGGTCTGTCAACCTTCAGCTAAGGTCAGTTCATGACTCCATGGTAAGACAGGGAATGAGCAAAAATTAGTTTCTTGGGGAAGTATTGAGGTATTACATTAGTGCTGTTTCAGAGAACCTAGATGATCCCAAATCCATTTGTAATAATGTTCTGAAATAATGACCAGAAGGATGAAAATGGACAACACAGGTTCCGCAATGTCTGCTGCGAAGCAAATACAGAGTTCCACAGTAGGAATGTCATACCTGCAGTCCTAGACGGGCAAGGGAGTGTGGGGATGCTTTGCTGCCTTAGGACTTGGGTGACTTGATCTCTGTCATCGTTGAAGAATCCATGACCTGGTGATCTGTCTGTTAACCCGAAGCCAAGGTGTAATTGGATTATGCAGAGGACAGTGACCCAAAAATCAGAAGGAGTCTACATGTAAACGGCTCAGAAGAAACAAAATTGAAGGTTTCTGATGGCCTGAACCCAATTTAGACACTGTGGCAAGACGAATGGATCACGCATGAAAACTCACCAATGTGTCTGAAACGTGGCCCAAAGGGTCTCAACAGCATTTAAAAAATAGTTGGAATTATTGTGGGTAAAGGTGCTGAAACCAGGTAATGAATCTAAGGGAGTAATTACTTTAATTACTTTTTTCGTGGATGGTTGGGGCATTGGCAGAGGTGGACATTTCATTGGTCGAAACAAAATCTTGGTGGGGGGGGTTTACTTTCTAGAGCTGCAGTTACTACCTCTTGGCATTGGGTAACTTTGTTCCTTGAATAAAGTGAACATATTCAGACTATACTGTGTGTATACTCATGGCCATCTTATTTAATATTATATTTTGTCTTAAGACATATAGCCATTCTTTGTGAAATTCTGTCAGGAAATCAGGTGGAGGAGGACTTTTTCCCAGCACTGTAAACTCACTTATTCTTTCATATCTCAATAAACTGTATATGCGATCAATGAGATTTTTCACAAGGGCAGCACTATCCAGTTTTCACATCCAGTTCCACAGCCTTCTGCAGTTGGACAGACAATCAGTCGTTTTCTTGCAAAAAAGAATGCATTATCAAAAATTAAACCAGACCAGCATCACACCACCTCAGCTGTCAGAAAGAGGAATTAGCTAGCTGCATATTTCTGCTAGTGCTCCACGGTCAGAGAGACATGTCGGCTGTGCATGTTTATCAAAGCTTTGTCGCCTGTGTTAAAGGTCTAGGAGTTCCCTGGAAGCAGCGACAGCATGTGGGAAACGCGGCCTTGTCTGATGATTAATTGAATCCGATACGGTTCAGTGTTTTCAAGATTCTGAGAAGTCAGGCTACAGCTATTAAGCGCTTTCGGACAACTTTTCCCTCAATGCCATGCTTGCTCTGAACCTGGCTGGAAAACAGGAAATGACACATTAACAGTCTAAGTGGCATGTGGACAAAGTAGCGTGGGTTAGAGACTTGCTTGAACTTCCCAGGTTCTCACCGTCCAGCTGGCGGAACCCCCCATTACTTACCGAAATATCCCGCTGCTTTACTCCGAGACCTGCCTGCGTTACCGAAGCCTGCACAGCACAATAACATCTTTACTGCCGCTGGGCACTAATTGCATCCATCCTATCTGATGAGCTAATTAAATGATTCTATTTTCCAAGTCTTGGTTTCATGGCTAGTTACTATGGATTAATTAATTAATATTGATTTTCTTGAATTTATTTATTGATATATTTAGAGTGAAAGCTTTTTTATTTTTATTTGTAGGACATGCATAATTAGAAGCATGTTCTTCATATGGGGGGGGGGGGGTATGGGGTTGGTGCAGATGGGAGAATGCAGAGCCTCAAATGTTGGAGGTGGGAAAGTCAGAGCTGGAGTGTCCTACTCTGGTAGCTTTGTCATTCCCCGCTAATTCTTTTTTTTTTCATAGCTTTTATTTACCATATTAAATGCTCATTAGGAGCTTTTTCTTCTGTCGTTTAAAGTGGACCATTTGCAGAAGTCAAGCTAGAGATTTATTAACATTGTTTTTTTCCTGCAGAATTTTTACGATTGCCTGTTTTAAATACTGTTGACACGCTCTTCCTGAAAAGCATTTTTAGTGCTCCAGCAGTAGCTGAGTGGTTAGATGTCGATTTTACGAAAACCAACCCTCAGACTCACACAAACACACGCAGAGTCGCATTCTCCTGCTCTGAGACATGTTTAATTGTGGAACCTCACAGATTTTTGCGGGGGATTTGATGATCCGGAATATCCAGCTTGGTCACGCTGGGAAGTACATCTGCATCGTGGATACGGATGTGGAGAGTCTGTCGGCTGCCGCCGTTCTCATAGTGAAAGGTAAGGGAAGCAGGACAAGCGAACTGTAATGTATAGACACAACTCTGAAGCTTGTTGTAATTCTAAGAAATTCAGTGAGTCACAGTTTGACTTAGAAAGTTAAAGGTGGAATGAGGTGGGTCACCTGGTGCATTATCCCGCATATTAATATATCACAAGGAGAAGCCTTACTTACCCATCATTACGTCAGTGCAACATGCAAGCTACTTCTGCTTAATTCCAGACCAACCATCGCTGTTTAATAATCCAACCCCCACCGCCATCCTCTATGTGAAATACTAATGCTAAATCCACTTAGCAATGCTCACCATGTGCTTCTCCCTGGTTTAACTGTTTGCTTTCTGTTACCAACCCATGGAAATATACTAGAAGAAGAGGGTTTTCTCAATTTCAATCAAATTGCGTTTTTTTTCTTGTCATTTCATAGACAGCAAATATAGTTCATTAAAGATGATGTCATCTTACATTTGTTGACAGAATGCCATATTTATTTACAGATCTTCCTAACTCTTACAGACCATTAAACGCCTACACGAAAAAAATTACTCTCTATGGATTTAAAGCACTCAAAGTATATTGTCAAATCTGAGGAAATACGGTTAGGTTTTTTTTTTCTAAATGTCATCAATAGACATCTCTGACGTAAACTACAGATCAATGTAAGTCAAGAAGGAGGTGCAATATAGAACTTTTTGGCAGTAAATAACATGGAGCAGCAGGAATGAAAAGAATATTTAAGCTGCAGTTTTAGTTGTCAGGAAATCTGCACCTTATATGTAAACGAGATGCTTGGGAGATGCCCACACCCTTCCATCTGTGAATGCGTTGTACATCTGTCGACTCTGCACAGAACATAACATTGTAAAAATGACAGGTTTCGATTCTTGGTAGTAGATTTAGATCAGTGGCCTTCACTGCGAAGTGGGGTTACTGTCTTATCGGGGTAACTTGTTGGATTTAAAGTACCGCAGTTTAAATGGACTTAATTTGTTCACTTACATTTTGCCCAGACTACCTTAAATCCGAGAAGTTACCTCAATAAGGCAGTAACCTCGCTTCGTAGTGCAGGTCCCTGGTTATGTAGGCAGGGCTGAGGCGAGCTCTAACTTTGCTAAATGCCCGGTTGAGTTAGGTCCCCCCGGGCCGCCAAGTGCAGTAACAGTGGAGGAGATTACGGACAGCACAGCCCAGCTCTCCTGGAAGTCAGGCAGGGACAACTACAGCCCCATCAAAGGCTATGTCATCCAAGGGAGGACTGCCTTCACTTTGGGATGGCAGGCCTTGGACACAGGTAAATCTCTGTATGCTAACACCCGCTAAATTCATAATGACAGGGGCAAAACACGCAGCAGTATCACCAATGCATATACATAGACACCAATGTGTATACATAGACACCACTGCGTATACATAGACACCAATGTGTATACATAGACACCACTGCGTTTACATAGACACCAATGTGTATACATAGACACCAATGTGTATACATAGACACTAATGCGTATACATAGACACCAATGTGTATACATAGACACTAATGCGTATACATAGACACCAATGTGTATACATAGACACCACTGTGTATACATAGACACCAATGTGTATACATAGACACCAATGTGTATACATAGACAGCCTTTAACATCAGCTGGTAAGCAGCTTGGGCATTTCAGGTCCTGACAAAGATTGTACTTCTATGAACCAGCTGAGCACAAAGATTCACAGTTACAGAGGACTTGCCTGGTTCTTAGAAACAAAATCCTGGTCTGGATTCGTAGCTTCTGGACCAGAAATGTCCAACGCTGCATTTAAGATGTCCAATACCTGGTTCTTCTAATATAACTGACTTCCGGCATGTCCCAACCAGCACCCGAATGGGTGGTAATGACTGACTATGCATTCCAGTGAACTAGTTGCATTTGGCCAGTAAAACATCTTCCTCACTTTATTTATTTTTAAACCCTGTCCCATGTTGTTCTGAAAGATGTTGGAAGTCACCTGATCTGTCACCTGACTTGATCTCCAGTGCCAGAGGTCATTGTTGGCAACACCCTGACAGCCACTGTAGTGGGCCTCAACGCCTGGGTGGAGTATGAGTTTCGTGTGGTGGCCAGTAATGCCGTGGGGGTGGGAGAGCCAAGCCCCCCATCCGCCAAGACCCGAACCGAGGATGCCGGTAAGTCAAAGTCTCTCCGTTGTTTCCTAAAATAATGTGATTTTTTTTGTGTATTTCTCTTTCTTAATTCATTACTTATTTCATTACAAAGCTGCATGAGGAGCTTGCTCTGATAAAAATTTGTAATAGCTTTCTGTTGCATTTTGTGCAACATATATTACATTACTAAGTTTTTTAATTAGTGTCAGGCAAAAACAAACAAACAGCCACTTGATCTGAAAGGAGTGGATGCCAGGCAAAGCCAATCTAACATCTATTCCCACCTTGGTTACGGCACGCAGTCCCTGACACCGCCCCGACTGACATCGGAGGTGGAGGCGGCAGCAGCTCTGAGCTGGTGATAACTTGGGAGGTAAGCCATGGGTCATGCGTCACTCATACCTTGGTGCTTGGATGATGTCATGGCTTAATGGCCTCGAACGGCATGGGCCACTTTATCATCACGGCCAAAGACCGCCAATCTCTGCCCCTCAGCCCATTGGGCCCCATAAGGTCCCCTGAGTGTGATTTAGTGTCAGGATATTGAGTGTTTCAATTAAAAGCAGGATGTGGCGTCAATAGATACTGTAGCTTTGCCACCAGGTTGCAGCAGGACCCTCACGCTTGCGTTGTGCACACGCACGCCAAGTGAGGCCATGGGAACAAAAGCAGATTCAAAGGCGAGAGAGACATGCAATTACTCCACAGCTGACAGTTCTGCATTTAAGCCTCTTTCTCTGAAAGGTGACAGGTAACATTTTCCAGTTTAGAATAAGGGTGTGCAGTTTCCTCCCACATCCACTTCCTCTTCTGCACCTTGTGGCTTCTGACGCATGGGTTCAGGATTCTAATCAGTTTGCCAGGAATTCAAAGCGACCAGTACTGGGTGTGGGGAGTAGTAGCATCCGCTTCAGCCTACCGAAATAGTACCCCAACTTTTACGCAGCTTGACAAGTGAAACCTGCCAGTGAACTTTCTGTGTCATTATCTGTGCATCCCAACTAGCCGCCGTGCATATTTCACTCGTTAATGTCTTTAACAATGTCAGATTTTGTTGTTGATCTAAGTGTTCCTTTTTCAAGGGGAACAAAACTTTAAAGGTTTCATACAGCGAATGTCAGAACTGTAATATTAGATATAACCTCAGGCAGAGGACAAATCTGGATCACGGTTTATCCGTCGGTGAGAGACAAAAGCCACTCAAACGATGTTCTGGGACTGATAGTCTTTTGTTCTGCTTATAGGTGCAAATGATCCTCACTTACTGCAATTTGAGCCGCTTCACTGAAATTATAAACGTAAAATATTTTAGCCAAATATGATGGTAGATCCCTTAATTACAGTCTAATCTGGGGTGTTTGCATTCCCTGTCAGTGTTCTGCACACAAGTGTACTAAGTATGTAAAAGGTTCATGTGACACATATTTCTGCATGATCTGCATTCTAAGGTATGGACTGAGGGTCTACGAAGGGGGGGGGGGGGGTTGGCGGATTCTCTGCATATTTGTTTTGTATGTGTTTTAATATCACTACAGTTTTGTGCTTCGCTCCCAGCCTGTGCCAGAAGAACTGCAAAACGGGGACGGTTTTGGTTACATCATCGCGTTCCGGCCAGTGGGCGGGGCCACCTGGACGCGCGCCATCATATCCACGCCAGAGGTGGCCCGCTACGTCTACAGGAATGACAGCATCCCACCGTTCTTCCCCTTTGACGTGAAGGTGGGAGCCTTCAATAGAAGAGGAGAGGGGCCCTTCAGTTCCATAACCACCGTCTTCTCGGCAGAGGAAGGTGAGCAGGACGGCTGCGGCGACCGCGGATGCGAAGAACACGCAGCTGTATTTACATGCATTTTCACATCCCGCGGTGAAGATGTCAGCCCCCCCTCCCCCCCACTAACATAGAACTGCGGGGCTGTGCGCGTAGCACTCAGTGTGCTGCAGCCTTAATTGAATGTGTCATCATGATAACATTGTTACACGCCAGACTTGGGTCCCATTAGAGAGGGAGGGGGACATGCTGACCGTTTGTAGGGGGGAGGCATGAGGCTTACTGGGCTGCTGCTTGCCACTGTGATGGCACCTGATAAATCAGCAGAGCTGTTCTCCACCCCCTGTCCCTCTCACCCCCATTCAGAGCCCAGCGTGACGCCTGGGGGGGTTCTGGCCAGGAGTGTTTCCGCATCGCAGATTGAAGTCAGCTGGCGGCCACTTGCCTCTTCCCCCGAGAGAGTCCTCGGATACGAGGTACCCAAGCTGTTCGGAGGTGAAGTTTATCTCCCGAGCCTGGGGGAGCGCAGCGCCTTCCCCAATCCCGGGCAGACAGGTGCAGCGGCCCCCACCAGCCCCTTAGGCTCCAGGTCCCATCCAGAATTAGGCCATGATACATGATTCGTTATTTTCCTGGGGAAGCTCTGGATGACAGGTCTTGTAGGACATAGTGGGGTGGTAGTAACAGTCACACGTTCTTCCATAAGAACACACACACACACACACAGCAGCCAAAGCACACATTTATAATTTTTTTAATGAATTAAAATTACAATGGAAATGAGAGCATGCCAGTAGAAAGGTCTCTCAGGACCAAAAGCTCAGAGCTGAATGAGGTACTTTATAGTCATAGAGATTAGATGCATTTATCAAATGCCATTACTAGTTCAGTACCACGTTACACTTATTTTTTCCAACCGGAGACGCAGCCGTGCCCCCTTCTGTGACATGTTCCTTTTGATATCGGTTCTGTGCATTTTCCTGTGGGAAAATGACTGGAATGATGAAGAATTTTATTTTTACACCTGTGTAGCCAGGATGCGGCTGCACAGCAGACTTAGAAGCTGAACGGCGAGGGCCGCAGCCGACCGCGGCTCCGATTGATTCCTGATGGAGCATAAGGAGTTTCCTTTAGCCTACAGCTGCGCACACTGTAATGATTGTCAGGCTGATACGGAGAGCGGCGCCCTCTGTACACCGTCATGCCCCAGGGAACCATGCAGCCCTGAAAGGCCACAGAGTGACACACATACCCATCCATCTTAGGAGTGAATAGAGCACCCCGTATGTTCACTATTCAATCATTTCTTCAAAAGCCAGTGCCAAAGCAGCGCACTGCTGTAACAGTGGCAAGGCAACAGCACTGGAATAATAGTGCCATCGGAGATGGTCTTTGCATAAAGCACTTGGAGTGTCTTTGTGTCACTTGTTTGATTAGATAGTTCCTTTGTTTCTGTGCGCCGCATTTTTAATTGCACTTGTGATTATTAAGCACTATATATAATGATGTTGAAGACTTTCTCATAAATAGATTATTAATAACTATGGACAGGGATGACAGAGTTATCTATCCTGCAGTGACCGTGTCTGTGCCTTGTCCCCCCTGCGATGTACCGAGCAGGTGACGTACTGGGAAGACGACACCAAGCCCGATACGGTGGGGAAGGTGAGGGTGTTTGGGAACCAGAGCTCCGTTAACATCAGTGCCCTAACTGGAAACAGTCAATATTTCCTGACGGTGAGCGCGTTCAACACAGCCGGGACTGGGCCCGCCTCTCCGTCCGTCAACGCCACCACAAAGAAGGCGTGTGAGTGTCCTCAGAAGCCCGTCCACAAGAGGATCCCAGTGAAACATACAGTTAATATTATTTTTAAAGTGCACAATATTTTTTAAATTTGGGCTATTACAGTGTACAAAAAATAATTTCAGATTTTTCATTACTTAGTTTGGTGCCACAGCCCTGAGGATAGATGTATAAAGAAATTCCACTGCACAAATTCCAATGAGCAAAATGTTTAAAAAAGGTAATAAGGAAAATAATATAAAAAAGAAAAAACACCAAAATATGTAAACATGAAACCAAATGTAAGTCATTATGTAGTGATGCAGTCTTGGGAAATGTGTCAGTAGCAACAGAAAACCATGTAAGAAAAATATGAATTTGGGTTTTCCTGTGTCAGGAGCTAGCTAAAGCACAGCATCCAAGGGCCCGCAAGCAGCGCAGTGCTGTAAAATAATAAAGCGGCAATATTATATGTCATGTTTCTTGTAACAGAGGTGATGAAATCCCAGTTACCTGTAGTACAAATTCATACAAAAGCAGATATAAAGCATGTTTCTGGGGCCCTGTCTATTCTGTATGCATATTTTTCTGTATATCAGTGGATAGCATTTGGGGAGATTTCGCGCTCAGTAACCAGAGTGTCTGCTGTAGCAGAAAGTCGGCATCAGCCCTTTCACTCTCTGCTTCAGTTGTCTTTAAGAAAAGAAGACTAATGTCCCAAGAACCTATTACTCTTAATGAAGCGCTACGTTAAAAAGCACCTCTCCATCCTGTGAGTCCTAATCTACACCACATCACTAAGTTATCCCAACTTGGCTGCACAAATTCTACAAAAAAAGGCAAACAAATTCCTCAAAAGTGTTAGCAATATGGTTTCCTGTCAGAGATGTGGGACATCAGATGTTAATGTAGAAAGTAAATCTGGTTCATGTTGTATGCGGTGTTTGGATGTGTAAATCTTAGAGGTGGAGTGACATGGCTTTGGATGCCTCTCTCTCTCTGTCTGTCTCTGTCTGCCTCTATCTCTGTCTGCCTCTCTCTCTGTCTGTCTCTGTCTGCCTCTCTCTCTCTCTCTCTGTCTCTGTCTGCCTCTCTCTCTCTGTCTCTCTCTCTGTCTGTCTCTCTCTGCCTCTGTCTGCCCCCCCTCTCTCTCTCTTTGTCTGCCTCTCTCTCTGTCTGCCTCTCTCTCACTGTCCCTCTGTCTCTGTCTGCCTCTTTCTCTGTGTCTCTCTGTCTGCCTCTCTCTCTGTCTCTGTCTGCCTCGCTCTCTGTGTCTCTCTCTCTCTTTCTCTGTCTGCCTCTCTCTCTGTCTGCCTCTCTCTCTGTGTCTCTCTCTCTTTCTCTGTCTGCCTCTCTCTCTCTGTCTGCCTCTCTCTCTCTCTGTCTCTGTCTGCCCCCCATCTCTCTCTCTCTCTCTCTCTCTCTCTCTCTCTGTCTGTCTCTCTCTGTCTCTGTCTGCCCCCCCTCTCTCTCTTTGTCTGCCTCTCTCTATATGTCTCTGTCTGCCTCTTTCTCTCTGTCTCTCTTTCTCTCTCTCTCTGTCTCTCTCTCTTTGTCTGCCTCTCTCTCTCTGTCTCTCTCTTTGTCTGCCTCTCTCTCTGTCTCTCTCTGTCTGCATCTCTCTGCCTCTGTCTGCCTCTCTCTCTTTGTCTGCCTCTCTCTCTCTCTGCCTCTGTCTGCCCCTCTTTCTCTCTGTCTGCCTGTCTCTGCCTCAGCCCCAGCACAGCCCCCCATGAATGTGGAGTGGACGCTGATTGGTGCCCAGCTCACCCTGCACTGGGACCCAGTGGTCGCTATGGAGACAGAGTCTGAAGTCACAGGATACCAGGTAAGTTAGGGTGTGGTTAATTACCCTATAATATTCTTCTGTTGTAAATTGGCAGATTGCCTTGGCCAGCTTATAGGGAAGCAATACAGTAACCTGAGTGGCAACTTTGGGTGTGCATCATGAACATCTGGGAACCACGGCTAAGAAAGGGGCCTTTTCTTGGTAACAGGTGTCATATCGAAGACACAGACACGGTGAAGTAAAGACCTTCATGACAAACAAGACTACAGCAGAGCTGTCCCTACCTGCCAATGATGACTATCTCATCCAGGTCAGGGTGCTGAGCGAAGGAGGCCAAGGTGCTGCCACAGAACCCATCCGAATTCACAGACTGAGTAAGTCCTTCCAACCTTCACTTGCATGGGGATGAAATAACAGGAATTAGTCATTGAGGCATTTTGGGGTCTCATTCCTCAACTGTGCATATGAACAGTTTTGTCCGTGCTGCATCTGTATGCACATTTTTACACACAGAACGGTGTTTATCAATTTCTTCCTGTGCGTAGAACTGTGCATATATTTATGAAGACTCCTGCCCGTGCGTACACACAATCCTGTAGTTTTGGCAGAGAAGCGTAACTGAAGCAAACTGATCGGCACATAGGATATGCAGGAGACTCCACTTAATTATCAAACTTGATAGATTGGCACGAAGTATGTCATATCGGGTCCATGGCCAAAGAAATAATGTCACTTTTACTGAATACAGTCTAAAGCTGAGATGCACCTGATTGAGGCACGTCCGATTACATTTATGCCCGAGATCCATAGTACACAATACACGATAGAGAGCCGTCTGACAGCAGATGCAGTAGGAGGTCAGCGGGTGTATCGCTTAGTGTAACAGGTGCAGGAGAATGGGCAGCACGCCAGCTCTATGATGACCTGCTGTCCATATCTAACTTTCCAAACAATATTTATTAGTTTTTTTCTGTATTATGTCCATCAGAACTTCCATCTCATTCGTGGTAATGTTTGGTTTTCCCTCCTCTGTAAGTTTTTTTTTTTCAAAATTTTATTCCTCTATAGAAAAATACAGTTACTAAATAACAATACAAGCATAAAGTGCATAACATTGCACGGTTCAGCATGTATTATGTGGAAGGTATATGCCCATAAATGGATCATTGTGGCCACTTCTTTATTTAAAATACATATACACCATGCACATACAGTACAGTCACATTTAGAATGTGTGAGATTTATCAACCTTCACTTAGTACAGCTGTTCACACACATGCGTGATAAATACCCATTTGCCTGAGCATACCGGCGGCTTGTAGGCACACATTTAGGGACTGTTTCACATAACCTTTGATAAATTACACCCCTGGTCTTCTGTGAAAATCTGTATGCAGAGCAAACCCACCTTAGAATACAGCAACTCCCTGGGGAATAAAAAAAATGCAGGATGCACTGTGGGATGTGGCCAATAGCTTGTGGCTCCTCGATGAAGGACTTCCAATGGAATCGTGAAGGTCATTTTTACTGGCAATATGTAAAAAATAGCATAATATTAGTGGCTCGATTTTTTTTTTCAGAAAATATTAAATTTTCATGTTCTTGTTTATTTTGAAACAACTTTTAAATGATGTTGACTGTGGTTATAGGTATGAGTGCTCGGGGGTCAGGAACGCAGCGCCCAGATAACAGCCCCCCGTCTCTGGCCGTGGCCTTTGCATTGTCCACCATCTGCTCATCGTTATGGTGACTCCAACTACGTCCAGCGTGGCGCTGTCGAAGATTTACTGTAGGAGCCCTTATCCTTCTTCAGGGGGATCAGTATGGATGCGTGGCTATCTCCCCAAGAATCTTCTGGGAATCCTGGCAGCGAGCATGACCGAGAGGGGTAATCCATACTGTAAACACGAGGCAAAGAGGGAATTATGAGTTTGGATTTGTGTGCATGCGGTTTTCCTGCTTATCATTGTGGGGCACAAGTGCCGTTCCACTGTGGAGCCGTCCCAGGATATTTGTATACATATTTTCACGAGGGAGCACATGTGTACCTGTTACTTAGTTATTAACCCCAACGATCCTTGAAAAATGATGAAATGCCTTAATTGCATTTACATACCAAAGTAGGTCAACGCAAACTTGATAAATGTATCATATTTGCTCATGCTAGTAACACGCTAGTCTTAGTCTTTCCAGTTCCATTTTTAAATTACTCATTATAAATGCTTCTGTGATATGTATTTTTTGTTTCATTAAAAAAAAAAAAAGCCAGAAGACAGCACTGTTGGAAACGGGGGAGAGGGGTTTTCATGGGTGCAGCTACATCGGGCTGCCTGCTACCGGTGAACATGGGTCGTGGAAATATTTTCTTAGACTGGGGCTATATTACATTTCTCTGTCATTCCCACTTTACAAGGCTTTGCTTTCATTGTCTCAAGTTCTCAAATGTTTGCATTTTTATTGTGAAAGAGTTGTGTCAACATATGTACTTGAGTGTCTGTGAAGTTGTGCTCAGTGACTGAGAAAAAAGAAAAGAAAGAGGGCTAGATTTACACAATTTCACCAGTGCCTCTCTGAAAACACATGCTCCATTACCCACAGTCATTAAAGTCCATGTGTCTTGCGAGACTGGCATACCCTGTAGTAAAGGACTATGCTCCCTAGGGCACAGAAGATGTCATGCTTTGCTATTATTAATTTATATATACCCAAAATTATTACCTGTGCACATTTGTATTAGAGTAAGACAAATTTCTTCAGTGGATGGAATGTTTGTAGAGAAACAGCTTGGTTTTCACGATCAAGCAAAGCACGTTTACAGAAAGGGCGTGTCGAGCAAGAAAGTAAGATCCAATCAAAGGGTTAGGCAGGTCCACCTGAATGCAGCGATATTGGGCACAGAGCGGTATGGTGGGACTGCCGCACTGGACCCAGTTTGCTGAAGGGCTGGAGGCCAGCTAGCAAGATGTAGAACACCTGGCAGGCGGGCAGGCTTTGAGATGAGAGTGTGCATCTTCTCAACCCTTAGAGCACTTCACCTCAGCACAAGAATAATACAGATTGGAATTACTTGAAATCCATCTAGTGGTCTGATACGTGGCGTGATTTAGGAGCTAAACGGACTTCTAAATAAATCACGGCTTGCTGAAAGGGATTTGATGAGTGGAGGTTTGGAATAATGGTTGTCAGATCAGCAATAGAAGATTATTGGATTGTCACTCTCAAACAGAGCTGTACCACGACTGTGCCCGGAGATTTTTATTTGTATATAATAATTTATTTATTTATTATCTCTCAGTCATTCTAAAGGCCGCGGGTCTGCTTGTGAAGTGTCTCATGGTTTGTTTACATGAAGGACACCCTATTTGTATAAGGAGAAAATTTATTCTGTGCTGACTTGGTTGCTTGGAACTGGAGAGGAGTGAGGGATAGGTTTGCTTCAGGGCCTTACAGAACACCCCCCGCCATCACAAGATATTTTAAAAGAGTGAAACAAAGCAAGTGAGACAAGGTCCCCATCCTTTTGCATAGACTGTGGAAGCAGAGCCTTAAGCCCACAGAACCACTGCATTTCCTCTGCCCTTGGTGTCGCCTTCAGGTCTGTGTTCAGCCATTAAATTCTGCTGTATCCAGATAAATAACAAATTGATTTTTCCATCACACCATAACGCCTGTCGTAACTAAGAATGAGCACTACTGACTGCTGTTATTCTCAGTTCTTTTAACATATGAAACATCCTGCTGGTACATTATTGTGAATCACCAAACAAGTGATCAGAAGTTAAAATCACCTTTCTCTAACCATTGGAGATGTTCATTTAAAAGTAAGATTGCTGACGGCTGCACAAGTGCTATTTCGAAATGTTTTATTGGTAAAAAAAAAAAATGAACTGCATTGCTATTGTAATTACATTATTACTATTTCATTGATAAGATTTTTAGTAAATTGTCAGTACAGAAACCTTAACAGGTTATCGTCCTTGTCTTTGTATTTACTTTTATATTTACATATCTATTGAAAGGTCAAATGTTGTACTAAAGAAAATATTTCTTTTAATTATGAATGTTACTTATTATTATTTATTACCATTAATTGTTATAATATACACACATACATTTCTTTTACATGCCTTGGTTCTTTATCATAAAAGTTGTATTCCCCCATTTTTCTCGGGCAGTGACAGTACAGTGAAATTCTTGAGGGCAATTTACACTGAAGAACGTGTGACTTGATGTTTGAATTAGTAGGACTATTAAAACAGAAGAATGTAGTTTGAGCACTTTTTTATTTTCACTGGAATGTGCCTGTCACTTTTTATTGTGATAATGCCTGTTTTTGTAATTTATTTTAGTATTCAATATTGTTTTAATAATGCAATCCCTGTTATACATTTATTAAGAGCGAATTAGCTTTATGTTTAGTCTGATGAGCTCATTTGAAAAGGCTTAATTAATCATGTGTCAGCCCGGAAATTTGCATCCCCAAATACAGACAGTTTTACCCACAAGGAATAACGCGTATGTAAAATTTGTAAAATATATATATTTTGTACTATCCGCAGTTCCAAAAGCCTGTCAGATTCTTTTGATCAGACATGGTTTACCAACGCAAGACACGAGTCTATTTTTCTTTACAACATTTGTCCTTTGCCTTTAATACTACCACTGCGTTAATGAAATCGTTTTGTGATCTCAATGAGATGGCTGTGTAAAACAGTACAGTTTTCATATTGAAAAACAGTGAGCTCATCTTGTGTTCTGAAGCTCTGCATGTAGGTTCTTTGGTGCATTTGTGTAAAGTTTTATAGATTAAAAAAAATAATAATAAAAAATGACGATGCTATGTTTGGGTATTTTTCCCTGCCTCTTTTGTCCATCGGTGTGTGTTTTGCTAGGTTTCAGAGAAGCAACATTTTAAAAAACAAAATGTGACATTGTAATGCAAGATTACTCATTGATTACTCATTGATTAGTGAGGTTAGTCCTCAAAAAAACAACACAGTTTACATTCACCCCATAATCATTAACACAATTAATATGTAACTTTTTACTGACCTTCTTGTCACATAAAAGATTTGTGAGGCAATAGAATTTACACACCAGTAACTCTAGAAACCTGGCAACATTGGAGCACTATGTCGATATAGAGGACACAGCAAGAAGGCTGATGCTAATGAAGCCAGACGTTGCTCCGTTACAAGGTGTAACACAAGATAGATGTGGGGAGTCTTCAGGAGGGTTGTGTTGTGTGTGGTAGATGTTTGGGATTTCATTTTATAACAAGTTAGCTGTTTGCATAGCTTTCAAGGAGCCTTTCCTTACTGTGCCAAATAAGCAATGCTGGCGACATTGTCCACAATGATTTGTTTATATTTCAAGAGCTTGATTTCTTGTTGTGATCTGTCAAAATACTTGCAAAGCGGTAACTATGCCAAGAGTTTCTAAGCCAAGAACTTCTTAGAGCAGTGTTTACACCGAATGTAAGTTATTTTCTTCGGCTAAGAAATTTACCATATTATGTCAAGTCAGTGGATACTGGCTATTTACATGGCTATTTTCAGATACAGATTTGATAAAGGTGTGGGAATAACAGAATCATCTGATTTCATAGACATGCCATATTATAATGTAATAGATATACAAAATTCCTGTCCAACGGGACAATGCATTTGTACATCAGCAGTAGCCCATCTTTTACCTTTTGTATGTGTAACCTGCTGATTTGAATTTGGAAAAAAATCAAAATGGAATTACAGTGAGTAGATCAAACATCTATAGGGAGTCTATTCACCATACTTCATATAATGCCCGAATTTTTTAAAACTTTGCTCTAGCTAATTGACTTTCCTGCCACGCATTAAATGAAATGATTTTCAGTGGCATTGTCCAGAAAACCTGAGAGGAAATTCTCACAAGAAGCTCTATTTGATGTGATGAAGTCTGTGTCTGACGAGCAAGACTCACTTAGGTACAGGGTATTAAACAAGCAAGGTACTATGCTGCCAGTATCTCACTGTAAATGCTGTAGAATTTACTATCAAGTTCAAAAGCAAGCCTACATCTTCTTGTGTTTGTCTACGTCCAGAAAAAGGTCCTGGCTTTAATTCTTGTTTTAGTTGTTCTTGCCCATTTTGTTTACAAGCCCAGACCTACATGATCCGTTCATCACTCAGACTATTTGTCTGGAAGATCTGTCTGCTTTCTGACTATATATAATGATATACTTATCTGTTGTCACCAAGGAAAATTTGATCCCCAGCTTACAAAATCAATACTGCATTTTTTCCTCAGCATTCCTAAATTCAATCGTCATTTATCGATGAGCCAGCTTATGACTGCATTTGTTAAGCAGTGTCATCAACTGACACAAACGTTTGGCATTTCGCCACACAAGTCAAGTACAATCAAGTAAAATGCTGTTAAATTGTCTTTCTAGCCATTGTGTATCAGCACTAGGATAAAGTAATTGCATGGGGATTGTGTCAGCACTCACGTTCCCATGGCAACTCATTACCAGTCCCAGATGCCTGTGTTAATGAAACCCATCTAGCTCTGATTGGACTAAGCTCATTAGGGCCTAACCAAGGGTCAGATGGATGGATTGGACGCTGCTGGAGATCAGCTGAGGGACCCATTGAAGTCCATCCTCCAGAATTGCAGTTTTCTTGAATTTTTCTAGTGATATCAGACTTCCAGAGGATTTTTAGCTGTCTTCTCAGCATATTACATTTTGCCTTATAATTTCAAATAATAAAAACCTTTTTTTCATTCAAATCTTGACTTTGTCATGGTATAAATGTGTTTTGTCTTGATTTTTAACAAAGAAACAAACAAGCAGATTCACCCCGAGAACTTAGGTAATACAGGCTTTGTGGGACCATCCAAAATCAATATTTCCAAACACACTTGTAATGCTTTCTGACTGCATATTTGCTAGAAACAATTGATAGACAAAAAACAGACAAAATTTGTATTTCATTTAATATTTTTTAATTAAAGTTTAATTATGTATGGTCAAGTAACTTGCTTTTATTCCTATTACTATGAACTTGAACACATCTGGTCATATACTATGGTCAAGGGTTTAAGCTGGAATAAGAGTCGATATATGAATGTTGGTTTACAGCATAGCGTAATAAGTGTTAATAAGCATATACCTTGCCATTGCATTGAACCAGTTAAACCATTTGAGGCAGCACGCAGGCACTGCGTTTTGTTTTTTTTTTTTTTTTAGAGAAATGGAGAGTTTGAATTCTTATGTCACATACAATGATAAGTAGGTGTTATTCTGTAATGAACATTTTGAACCAATATGAATTGATTGAAATATTTCCCAATACCTGAACTATAACCTAATCAGGATTAGTAAGTTTCTTTTAAGTCAGATAAATAACCCCCAAAAAATATGCTTCACTGACTCTACCTAAAACAGATTCCTTGTAGATGGAACAAGTGACTTTCATTCAATATTACCAAGAAAATTTACGTTCACTGTTTATTTCATGCATGTTACAGACACATTTCTTCAAAATATGTATGTGCAGCCTAGCAGATTGTTAATTCACTAGCCTGCCAAACACAGGATGGTACAGTTAGCAATTTGGTTCAGCAATAAATACAGTTTTATTTCACACATGCAGCAAATATAATCTCACTGCATTAAGCTGCACTACTACTTTCGAAAATAAAAGCTTATTGTAAGATTCTATTTGATTTTTCAAACAAAGCAAACAGTTTATTAGTCAATTGTTATTAACAGAATGCAAATATATAGAAGTGATGTTAAAATATATTATTTAAATGTATGGTATAAATAGTGAGCAGCAAAAGTTCAGTCACACAACGGAGGGGGTCACTCAATTTCTGGCATGTTGTTTGTTCTATGCTTGCCACTATCAATGTGAAAACCTATTTTTCCTTAAGAACAATCATGAAGTTTGCATAGACTAATGCCAGAAATCTCTGGCAATGTTAAGGCGTAATTGCAAGAAATTGATCTTGACCATACTTGTCACTGTTTGACGTGAGGGGAAGGTCCGTGTGCAGCACTGTAGCCTGACCTGAGTGACCTCCCAGACTACATTCTCAGCTCCTGGCCCAGGCTCAGTGAGTGTGCAGTTTCCGTGCTTGAATCGGCATGTATGAATTGTGCATTGTTTGTGATTGTGTGTGTGAGTGCATGCTTACGCCAGACTGCCTTCCCATCCAGAACGTCCCCTGGGATGGACTCCAGGCTCGTTAAAACCATACTGGATAAGCTCTATGGGAAATGGATGGATGGAACTTCAATTGAATAATTCAACTGCAGTAATGAAGGAACAGAAGGGTGGCCCAGTGGCTATGGCTGTGAACTCACACCACTGGTGCATGGGTTTGCATTTTGCACCTTTATCCTGTCATTGTGTAAGTTCAATGACTTAAATCGAGTAGTGATATCTCTAAATTGCCCTTAGTATATATAGGTGTCCAGTGGTATTCAGGACATTCCCTGCCTTGTCCCCAGTGCCTCCTATTACAGTCTCCAGGCTGACTGCCACACAGCATTCAATAGGCTATTCAATATGAATAGATATTTGGGTAGAAATATATAGATGTTTCTTATGCCATTGTTGTTGTTATGCACGTACCCTGACTAATGAGAAGCTCTATGGTCTATTGACACTGCAAGCCATTCAAAAATTATTGAACTGACTGATTGAACTGTTTCCACTGTTTACATCTTCTTTATCTGGGGATTTTTTTTTTTGCTCTATTTATAGAGCCACGAAGATCTGCTGTTTGAACATTTGAACTTGTTTACTCTTCTATCCATCAAATTAATGCAAAACCATTGGTATTTTGACATTTCCCTCACCCCCCATACTCAGAAACCGACATTTACCATTATATCCTATTTGTAATATACCATTCACTCATTTTAACATTATTATTTAAAGTTCGTCAGTGAAATAAATGGAGCTCCTATTCAGCTACGTTTTTTGACTCTCTGAGGAGCTGAGGACATTTGTGGGATGAACTGGATCTGGGTCCATGTGCTGGTCCTGTTCCATATCCGTTTACTGAGGCACAAAATAGTACAAAAATCAAAATCAGAAAAACAGGCAGGGGTCGTAATGAGATCAGAGAGCAAATTTTTAAAACCAAATCCTACTTGACACCTGTGTACATGAGCAAGAAGTCAGCAACAGGACAGAAGATTAACACTATGTAAGACTGTTCATCATGGATACTGCGTAAGACTGTTCAGCATGGACACTGCGTAAGACTGCTCAGCATGGACACTGTGTAAGGCTGCTCAGCATGGACACTGTGTAAAGCTGCTCAGCATGGACACTGCGTGGGATTGCTCAGCATGGACACTGCGTGGGATTACTCAGCATGGACACTGCGTGGGATTACTCAGCATGGACACTGCATAAAACTGCTCAGCATGGACACTGTGTGAGATTGCTCAGCATGGACACTGTATAAGACTGCTCAGCATGGACACTGCGTAAGACTTCTCAGCATGGACACTGCATAAGACTGCTCAGCATGGACACTGTGTAGGACTGCTCAGCATGGACACTGTGTGAGATTGCTCAGCATGGACACTGCATAAGACTGCTCAGCATGGACACTGTGTAAGA
>JAODUD010000107.1:28447704-28462186 GCA_026784285.1 Stomatorhinus walkeri
TGTGTGTGTGTGTGTGTGTGTGTCTTAGCCCAGTGTTTTTCAAACCAGTCCTTGGGGATCTCCCCCCCCAGATGGTTCACGTTTTTGCTTCCTCGAGGTTCCCTGGGAGCATCTTGAGGCTCCGAAGGACAGGACAAAATGGGAAACACTGTCTTAGCCTGCAGAAATACCCTAATGAGTCTAAAGCTGTTAGACCCACATGATACTGCAGTCAATGTTCTGATGTTCTCCTATCTCAACAGTTAACATTCACGGAGCGGCTGTATGGGTTCTTATTATTCCGGACTCTTCAAACCAGTCCCACACACAGCACTCGTATTTGGGCTGAAACCAGGCCTGGACTGGCCGTCCAGCTTATTGGGCATTTTCCCGGTTGGTCCATGGCTTTCTGTGCCAGCAGAATTTATTGTGGGTATCCCACTGTATGTGGACAGCCAGTCTGGGCAAAGGGCCAGGGCCAATTTTTCATCCAAGTCCAGCACTAGTTGATACGTGTTATTTTATTTGAAAACACTGAACAAATGTAGATACTTAT
Source organism: Stomatorhinus walkeri (assembly GCA_026784285.1). Taxonomy (NCBI): domain Eukaryota; kingdom Metazoa; phylum Chordata; class Actinopteri; order Osteoglossiformes; family Mormyridae; genus Stomatorhinus; species Stomatorhinus walkeri. The sequence goes on from JAODUD010000107.1 coordinate 28,448,240, forward strand.
TGGTCATCCTTTTAACACCCTAATTCATTCAAGTAGGAAATATGAGAAATATGGTATATAGATTTAGTAAAATATTAACAAAATAATTAAGCTGTTCTTTCTTCTTGTTTCCGTATTTATTAAGTTTTAATTAGATACCATAAATCTCAGTGTGAATGTTACAAAATATAGGCAAATATCAATCTCATTCAGGTGTGACAGAACGGTATTATCACTGAAATCAGGAGGCTTCAGGCTTTGATCACTCAGGGTGTGCAGAACGGTAGGTTCCTTTATAGTCTCCTGCCATTCAGAGTAAAGGAATATTCCTGTATGTACGTGAGGGTCATGCTGACCCTCAAATGTCATTTACTATTCTTGTGTGATTGTGAGATACATTTCTATCGATGAATATGTGAATGAGGTGTAAGTACAGTGACATTGCTGTTCATTTAAATGTGAATGAGGTGTAAGTACAGTGACATTGCTGTTTATATGAATGTGAATGAGGTGTACGTACAGCACTGTGCTATTTGTATGAATACAGTATCTGCCCACAGGTTACAAACCAATTACTTGTGAACCAACAACATAATGGTGTTGTCTGTAATAACATACAAGAGCAGTCTTACATTTGTGGTTCAATTTTGCAGCAGATTGTGTTTCTGATAATTGTGGAAGGGCAGATGCCTGTGTAAGATGTTTGTTCCTATTTTGCACCCGCACACATAGCAAAACAACAGAGACCAGCTCTGAAAAAAAAACTGAGCAAAACCAATATATTGCCGCAGGTAAAAACCTGCTCTTCACACCCTCAGCCAGGTTGTGATGAAATGGAAAACTCAGGAAAAGCACGCGGAGGTGTCTTAAGCTTCACCACCAAGCCTGCAGTATTCTGAATATGTGTTTCGACCAGAAATCACTGTAAGCTAAGAGGTTTGGCCCCTATGATTGATTTATCACGCAGGACGTGCAGGAAGCTTCGTCAAGCAGAGTCATTTTTCACAGTTCTGAACTTCTTCATAAGTACAAAGAATAGTATTGAAGACACTGTTTCTTATCCTCTTGCAGTCAGTTAAATCAATTTGAAGTTGACTTTAAATATTAATGTTATTATCTTAGACAATATACAAGATACAAGTCAATATAAAATTACATGAACATAAACGCGACGATACGGCCGGCTGTTTGTTAACAACACATTAATTTGTTGTTAAGACAAATTAATGTGTCAAACACAAATAAAGAACAAAATGGCTAAATACGCTGGGCGCAGAACATCAGCTTATCAGTGCTTTTGTCAGTGTAATAAAAGTGTTTCATCTGTCCATATTTCCCTGAGTACACAGAGTTGGTCCGTGTCGCATGTCCAGTTATTTTTTTTTAAGCTAAGAGCTTCACTGGCCGTGATTATGAGGATCTGCTCTGATTCAGCTGTGGCCCCTCCTACTGGCGGGGAGCGCTGGGAAATTCCCACGGGGACCAGCATTATTCTACCCCAATGGTGCCATACCCAGGGTCAACTGGAGCGACTCACCACCAGATGCTGCGCCCCGCACTGATAGGAATGAGAGCGTGGGCACATCTGCCCAGACACATGGGGCTACTGGTCTATTCCCAGTCCTTTTGGCAGATATCCCTTGCATTTCTGTCCTGGAAATACAAGGAAGACATAATTTCATCTCATTCAAAAACAGGCTGCTTTTCTCTGCTCAACCCTATAACACACTAGATCTAAAACATAGTTTTCATTGCAGGGATTGATGTCACAATATCTCTGCAGATAAAACTCAAGAAAAGCAGAAATCTGACCTGCCATCTATCTTCTGATTGGTTGTCCGGTTCAGGGTAATAGGGACAGCAGGAATGCATGTCCATGAAACAGCAAATTTTCTGTGGGTGCTAAATGGGTACGGGCTGTTCATTAGACATGAATTACTGTCACATGACGCCTTCTGAGATCGACAATGTAATTGCAACATGCAGCCTTTCAATTTGCAGTTTGATTTATATTCTGAAGCAGCAGGTAGACCGCATGGCACACAATGACATAATCTAGTATGTTTATGAGATTTCATCATTTTCAGGAAGTGTAATTACAACCAGTACGACTGCACAAAATATGTGAGCAGACACTGTATGGAATCATTAAAGAGTAAGAAGAAGCCTGAAACCCTGTCACATCCCGTCCGTGGCGGGGGACCGATACACAAATCCTCATTAAGTTGCCTTTTTAGTGGGTTATTCAAAGCAACTTTTTAAATGAAATTACACAACTGGATATTTCACTTGGACATTTACACAGCATATGTGTATCCACACTGTTAATTTCCCGCAATTTTGTCATACATACAGAGGAAACAGGCACTGAGCCTTTCAAGATAAATGACGCGTGGTGATATTCACACTTGCATGAGATACCCAGCTTCTCCGACATCTGGGTAAAATCTTACAGGAAATAAACATCACCCAAAGACATACGAGTAATGCTCACAGCTTGTAGCGTGCCGTGGGCTGCCGTTGGTTTAAACAGGAAATTTGACACTAAGAAAGAATGGGGTAATGACCGGTTTTAAGAATCTTGAGGATCTGGAAGGTGTTATGTGAGCCTCTTCCTCTGTTGCAGTGCTTCTCCACTGGCACCAGCAACCTCGTCAGAAAGGCACTGAAACAACTTCCATCATATTGTTGAGAGATGATAATGACGGCCAGAAAATGGATGAAATACGCTGATGTTACCAGGTTTGCTACAGCTGAACATCAATGAACAAGTAAACAGTCTTTTGGGGGCTTGGATTTGTTATTATATATATATATATATTTAACAAGGTCCTGTTATCTGAAATCCTGGAAACTATTGAAATTCACATCGATCGGGATTCTGAGTGGCCCTCTAATCTGAAAGAATTGAAAATATCAGTGCAAACTAAACTCTGTCTCTTAATTATTTAAAACAAAGCTTAACATGCTATTATTGTCAAACACTGGAGATGTATGCATTACCCCCTGGAATAAAGTGCTAGTGGTGGTTTCGCGAAGAGTGAAGTTCCTTTCCTGATTTAATCAGCGCTCCATTGAGCTCTTAGCGTAACAGAGATGGTCCGTCATGCCTGGCACTGCCATTTCACTATGTGCCGGAATTGAGTTTCCTAGGAAACAACAAGGAATTAGGAATACTGTAAGTCCACTTAAGTGTGAAACATCACTATTTTTGGCACTTGACAATTAATTTGTTATGCATTTCTCAGCAAAAAAAATTTGGAAAATTTGAGGCAGGTGGGACAGATGATGCGCACAGAAAACAAAATGATTTATTCTGGCTCAGATTTATGTTTCATGAAATTTTGCATTTGTCTCTAGGGACTATTTCATTTTTTATCTTGGTGGAAAGTGGCATATTTGAATGTTTCTGGATTTCTGTCAAAAACACTGCAATTTGTCAGAAACAGCCACAGGAGCCAAATTAACTGTTTTTTATCTGCTACAATGAAAACTGTTTTTATGTTAATGCCAATATCTTTCGAGAATAAGCAAGTGATTTGATCATATAATCCTGTCAATCAAATAAAAGATTTACTGTTTGGTTTGTATCCTGGAGATTAAATCTTTCGGTCAAATTTTAATACAAACACATAATTTTTTGTTAATAATACAGTGGTACCTTGGAACACAAACTTAATTCATCCTAGAAGGCTGGCCGAGTTGCAATTCGAGATCCAAGTCGAATTTCCCTATAAAATATAATGTGAATGAATTTAATCTGATCCAGACCCCCAAATGATTGCATATTTAAACTTACCTATCTACCTAATGATAAGGAGCATTGACAATCAATATAAAACCAATACACACATGAAAAATCACGCATACAAAAGCAATAAACAAAAAAAATGACGATCCCACACTGCAAAACGAGAGCAGACACGCTCATCACCTTTAAGTTCCACAGTTACTTTCTCTACTTTTTCTCTACTTTCCTCTTTGGTTTGCTGCCACCACTGCTCACTTTCTTAGGAACCATGATTACTGTATAACTAAATGTGCTGTAGATAAAGTGTACAAGCTTTTCACACATCGAAGTCATTTGAAAGGTACCGCAATTCAAAGAAAGAAATTGAAAGTTTCAGCCCATCAGAGGTGCGTCTCAATCCGTACAAGTTTTAGCCGGTCTGTTTGGTTTTTTCCTGTTCCAAGTTTTCGGTCAGGTTGCGACTAGATTTTTCTCAACCAACACATTCGAAGTCCGAATTGCTAGTGTTGAACGTGTTTCAACACATACAAGTTTTAGCAGGAACAGTCCAGTTCCAAGATTTCGGTCGAGGTACAAAAAAATTCAACAGACCCCTTTGCTGTCCAAGTTGGTCGAGTTAAGAGCCGTTCAAGTTCCAAGGTTCTACTTTACTGTGGTTTTAGCACTTTTTAGACACTAATTTAAAAGAAACTATAAAAATGCAGTCATTGATTGTGAGCAGACTTAGAACTTAATAAACAGACCTTAAAAATGGATGCAGGTACAAATTTTACGAAGAGAACATTTTGTACTACTAAATGAGGCTTCCTAATCACGAGCTGATTTAGTAAGAATTCAGATTTATAATTGTGGCTTAAGTTTGTTTTAAGGCTGGTTTTCTTTGTTGTTTACCATCTTTTCTTATCATGTCCAGCAAAGGGTTTATCTCAGGTCAGTGAAAACTTGCCACGTCTCTGGAGTAGCCAGAACAAGCTCTTCAAAGGTAAATATTAACTGAACAGATGGAGCATCGCAGAAACACAAAACGAAAGGCCCTCTGCCCCACAGGGTTACCCCCCTCTGCTCCTCAGCTATGTTAAAGTCTGAGTTTGTTTTTTTTTATTTTATTCACAGAAAGTTCGATTTGACTTTTACTCAATCGCTTGTACTGAAATGAAATTAATGAGACTTCATTTCTAAGGCATGAAAAGCATGACACCTTTTCTTTCACAATAAGCCCCCATACCAGTTATTTGAAAATCATACCAGGGAATGTGAAGCAAAGAGAGAAAAGCTGGCGCGACAGGCCGCGCAGCCGCAGGCTCGGAGGGTCGACCGAAGGCCAGGCTTCTCCCGGCTCCTAGCAGACGGTCTTCAGCCTCGAAACGTGGCCAGACTTCCTCCAGCGTGGCATGCGACCCAAGCCTCTCAGCCCCATCTGAAGGTCGATGCTGCCATTAACAAAGCTGCGCGCTGAAGAGCAATAGGTTTGGAAAAGGAGTATTAAACAGCACAATATCATTTCAGTGCTAAAAAAAAACATACATTTATCCACCAGTCAATCCAAACTTTTCTCAAGAGGTGGATAGGGAACTTGTACAGGTGAGTGAACATAAAATTGCAATATTGATTCGCTACAGTTCCAGGAATATCCCTATGAAACCCCAGTGCCACTTGTTAGCTGCAGGTTTGCTACAAGTATTCTTACAGTGTTATTCAGTAAAATAGGCTGTTGTGGGTCTTTGTCCCATCTCCCAATTTTTCCCTGAACAAATACTAACACAAATACCATAACCCATACTAAAACCCAGTTACCAATCCACGTGGTTTCCCATTCCCCATTCCACTTAACTAGTAAGAGGTCAGAGTTCAGTTTGTTGCCCAGTTCCATAATTTACTTTTACAAAATCCGTAATTTACATTTACAAAAGCCATTCTGCAGATTTTAAGTGCTCTGGGTTACCCTGTTTACAAATAAGGAGGCCCAGCTTTAATATTGCACTTTAATACTTGTACGAAATTGTATGGAAATATGCAGGTTTATTTTACCCCACCCAACGTCTTTTGTTCTGGCAAGCACATGAAGCCGGGTCAGTCCTGCTTGTGGTAAAAAATAAGGGCACTTTATTCATTTATTTTCATCTCCTGAATAAACTTATACATATATTTCAAAAACAGTCCTGCTATACAGAAATATTTGAAGTTGGCTACATAAAAAATAGGAAGGTACTATCTCTAGTCAGGTATAAAATAATGTGAATCGCTATATTAAGAAGACACTGTCATTAAACCATCTATCATTTATACAGTGCAATGTCTCATCTATTGAGAAGCTACTTTAATCTTTATCCTCCACAGCTTTCCACGGTGAAAGGCTCTTTCTATTACCATCAATTCTCATCCTTCCCCTATTGCTTTTTCAGCTCGTTCCCAGCTCTCTGACACCTTCTTCATGTGCTCCTGCACTCTGTCTTCTCCTCGACGCTCCACCAAGCCAAAACGGCTCTGACTCCTCCGTGGGGCAGGGATACGGAGCACCACAAGCATCGCCTGCTCTCTGACAGAACTCGCTGCATGCGACGGCGCCCGAGTCAGTGGCTAAATTCGGCCTTTATCAAAGGCAAACAAGAGAGCAGATATGGCAGAACCTCAGGCTTGCTGTGTGGGGCCCAGAACTCATATAATCTACACACACACGCACATTATAAATATAGTATCGGGGGAAGAGCATGAGAGCATTCTGTTGCCTCCAGCCACCAACATTCCAGCCTCCTGGTATGAGTGCTGGAGGACCTTCTGCAGGCAAGCACCAGCCTCGAGGATGGGGAGTACAGAACCGAGTAAATGTGGGGGGGGGGGGGGCTGAGCTGCCAATGTCAATTAGGGTTCTATGGTAGAAACTGGGCTGCAATCAACAGCAAAGATAGCCAGTGAATCTTGGCATGACTTGTGTGGCGTCTGGGAAGCAGCCAGAGATGCTGGCAGCGCGGGAAACGCAGAGCACCATGAAAGGCAAAGGAAGCCAGTTTAGATGGACGGGGAGCCGTTGCTTCTGGGGCATTCCGATCCCGCCGGCTTCGGATTTCCGAGTTCGGTGGTGGAGCGCGGAACCGGCTGAAGAAGCCAGCTATATACAGTGCAGAGGAACGAAATGATGAACGCACAAGCACTAGAAAGGGAATACCAATGCACAGGGGGAATGTACACGGGCTGCAAGCACATTGGAAAAGTAATCACGACTTAATAATATGTAAAGTTACTATTTTCTGTGGTGGATAAACAAACTGCTAAACAAATAAGCATCATCACAGACACTTACTGCAAACTTTGTTAACATTTCCTGCTCAAAAACGTATTTGCAGAGTTATACCCTAAGGCAAGAAATGGTGATCTATTGCAACCCATGGCAACCACTGAACCACCTTTTCGTGCTGTCTGTTATCTGCCTTCTGAAACTGCTTACGGGGTGCTCTGTAGCCAAAAAACATGCCACTGTGCTGATGCAGAGAGAGCAATTAAGCTCTGGGGGTCACTGGGGTTGCTATTCCAGTGAGAGACAGTGGTGGACAGCTAGCCACGGAGAATCCGAAGTCCGGCCGAGATGAACGAGTAAAGTGACGCTCTAATCTCATTAGCCTCACATGGTACTCCAGCTCAAGACCCTGTTTCTTTTACAGACACACAGTGCCCAGTGTCTCATTCCCCCGTCCCCTACACCACCTACAGAGATGTGAAGCTACTGCAAGACACCATTTGCAGTGCAGAGTCCAGCATGCAGTTCCTTAGCAAGTCCAAAAAAGAGGCTAAGTTTAAACATATAGAAAGCAAAAAACCAAAAGCATGAAGAAAACACCTGGAAAGGTATGTGGATTATCATCTGAAGAGGTCGTTCAGGAGTCAGGACGCTCAGTCAGGAGTGTCAGTTAATGGGATGACGATGAGGTTTACACTCATATGGATGTGAATGGTCAGAGTGGAATTCATGTGGGGTTTTTTTTTGCCTATATGCATGCACTGTCATCACCCGTCAGCATTTTTTTCTTGCTGGTGATGCAGATGACTGGCAAAAATGTATCTTTCATGTGCACATGTGAACCGTTTGGGAAGACATGTATTCACATTACAGTCAGGTACATGTCACATAATTATGACTGTGAACCTTCAAGATAGGCAAATCCTATTCGAGCAAAAAAATTCTGAATTGGACAATGAGATTGATAATTTCAACATAGCCTTAGACACCTGAGTCTGCAGGAAGTTTCAGTCAACAGTAAGCGCAAAAAGGGGCTTTAGAACTGGTTATCTTTCCACCATCCGTTAAGTAGTGTAATTACTCCTTTCGTTTTGTTTTTTACAGTTACAGTTACAGACTCTCCACCTCACTACACTTTTATTTTCAGTTTAATTAAATTGCCAAAAAAGTGACAAAACACTTATATAAAATAAATTTAAAGATGAATTTGACTGGTAGCATTATTATAATAATGATGTTAAAATTTATTGATATAGCAAAAATATCATTACTGTCAATTCTTTTGCCACGATAATCGAGTAGTGAAAATCTGATATCATGACACCCTGCTATAGAATATAACATTCATTTTCTTGCATTGCATCTTTTTGTCTTGCCTTTCGCTTTGCCTTATTTTGCCATAGTTCCAAACACAGGTCATCAGATGTGGTGCAAACTTTCAACTTGAAACATTTGTTAGAAAAGCAACAAAAAGTAATCAAATGTAATATGTTACATAACTTTGATAAAGTAATCAAAATAGTTACGTTACTTTTAACAGGTTAACTAGTAATCTGTAACCTATTACATTTCCAAAGTAACACTGCTTAGATAATCGTATTGATCCAAAAATTGGAACTAGATGACTGGAGTGAGTAAACACTCAAAATGACAAAGAAAGAAATTGGATTTTATTTCAACCAGTGGAATCATTAATTCCAGGGGCCTGTATCACAAGATTATCTAGATAACTTGCATTTAAAGTTCCCCAGTTTAAACAGACGTTATCTTCGTTTACTTACATTAATTCTCAGAAGTTATCCTGCTTAGTTTGTTGGATTTGCAGAAGCATTTATCTTCTTTGCTTTTTCATTCATTCATTAATGTTTATTTTACAAGGGAAAGCATTAATGACAATTTCTTATTTACAATGACAGCATCCAAGTGCCAGAAAGGTCTTGTAAAACAAAATGAAAATGGGGAAATAAATAAACAAAACAAACAAATAATAAACAACCAGACAAACAAACAAATTAAAAATATACATATGTGTGGGTATGTCTGTCTGTGTAAAAAAAAAACATAACAAAATGATTAAACAGAAGTCATATGTTTTATGTCATATTCTATGACATATTCTATTCAAGGAAAACAAAAGCAGTTTTTATTTATAACATTTATTTGTTTATGGTCCAGTGTTTAATACTAATAGCTCATCTTCATAACATGTATGTGCATTAATGCTATTATAAAAAAATAATAATAATAATAACAATTGATCCCCGTGTGGAAATTGTCTTTTTTCTTCCCTCAGCTTCTTCTTTTGTAGATTAAGCCGTCGGTGTAGAGCAGCCACCCATAGCAGAGAGCTGGGTGCTCAAACGCCCACAGATCCTGGCTTCAAACCAGGAACCAGCAACCTTAAGTTGTGATTGCAGGCACAGCCCACTGAGCCACACACAGCCCCAATCATGATTAGGCTAAGCCTAAAATTGCATAATAAAATGAAGAGAAAAAGACAATTCAATTGTTAATGGCAATTAGTACACAATTATTTTTAATCATTATAACATTTCATGATTGTGACAGTCCCACATCAGGGTGGATCTGTATTGAGTTCAAAAGAGTTAGGTATGTAAATCAGAGGTGGGGAACCTGTCTGTGGGGGGCTGCTTGGGGGCGGGATTATAGGATGACCCCCCTCACTCAGCCAATATCACTGGGTCCCCAGGATTTGAGCTGAGAATCACTGACTTGGCTGATTGAGTGGTCACCCCGAAAACCTGCAGCCACTCTGGCTCTCCGTGGATCGGGTTACTCACCCCTGGTGTTAATTGTACTCCAAAATCTGTCAGATATCGCTTAATGAAGAAACATCCTCAGATTAATTGTTATGTATTGTATGTGCCTCTGGTTTGCTCTCTCTAAATCTCTTCTGATGAAAGATATTTGGTTTTCCTCTATATTTTCCCCAGGGAGTCCATCAACAAACATGACAGCAGACCTGTAGTTTATACACTATTCTGTTTCTGCTTATACACATAAAAACATTACACAGAATTGCCAGAGCAGGACCTGTTCCACACACCTCTGTCTCTCGGCAGACTTGGATTATCTGCATTGCCACTCTCTAAAAACAGAGTTACTGTACATTTAAGAAAGTCAGCAGTGCGACTGGCCAGCAGAGTCCGTATGACATACGCCGGGAGTCTGGAGGATGACTACACCTCAAGGAAGCCACAGATTTCTCTTTTGAGTAAATATTTTCCTGGTAAGTGCATCTGAATAATGTTGACATGTCAACAATAACCTAGCATTAAGTTTTTTATGCATAACAGTTTCCTCATAGTGAAAAAGTGGAATTGCTTTCCATTGGCCAGAATGCTGGTGACCCAGAGCAGTTTAGCAGATAAGATAAGTATGGTGTGGCTTAACTAGTGAAGGATCTGATAAATATTAATCTTGTTTTTAAAAATTCTACCCATGATATTGATGCTCAGTGTATTTTAAAAAGACTTTTTCTTTTCTGTTCCTTCATACTATAAGCCTTCCCTTAATACCAAGTTTCCGCTTGTTTGTTCCAGTATACAAAATCTGGCGCACCCCCTTTCCCTAACCCCCTTTCGCTAACCCCCTTCAGCACATCCTTTCCACTGTTGTTCAGCTGTTTTTCCTCTCTCTAAGAAATGCAGACGTTTCCGTTAGGTGCTGCGGTTGCATTAATGTTTAACGCTGGTTCTGCGGGCCCACATCACACGGCCTGCGCAGACGTGCAGCCCTGGTCCCCGTGCAGCTCCACAGCGTCCCGGGCTCCTCTGCGACGTGTCGCTTTCGTTTCATAACTGCTCACTCCATGAATTATTCTTATAATTTCCCTCACAAGGTCTCTCCCATATCGGCCCCTTTCCAGCTGAATCTGAACCATACCAGACATCCGAATGCTATCTCTCTCTCCATTTCTCTTGCTTTCCAACTACTCTGAACTGTTCTACGGCCTGTTTCCTGCTGGCCCAGGCAGCATGATGCGCAGATGTTCCTTCTCAGAGCCACACATTGTTTTCTGGGTGACCTTTCAATTCTGAGACCTCCGTTAGTCTTCTTATGGTTCAAAACCATCGGCATAAAAATGCAGCATCGATTAAAACCTCGAGCCCAAGTAATCAGCAATTACTATTACAGTGGTGATAGAAAAGGTCTAATTTTAGTCCCTCTATTGATGACCTGTTTAAATGATCTATTGATTTTGATGTCCAATTCTAGACTGGTTGACTGCTCCACCCTGAAGTGGAATATTCCAGACGTCAGCAGGGACGGAATCTGGTTTTCAGTGAACCGCAGGGGTGGGAGGGGATAGATTGATTATTTGAACTATCTTATAATGTCTCTGGATGATCAGCCACTAATCCCCAAGGGTGACAGGTCCATGGCGCGTTTGTGGGGAGGAAAGGATATACTGGCTCCCATTTGATGTGGTGTGGCTCCATTGTGTCTTGGACTGAAAAAAAGGTTTCATAATCTACCATCCATCCATCCATGATGGGGCTGCTGTGACCCCGCAGCCCCTCCGAGGAAACACATGGCACCAGAGAGTCTATTCTTATTGTACAGAAATGTATTGTACACAGAATGATGTTTCTGTCTTCAATAAGAGATCCCACTAGTCCAAAATATGCAAGGAATGAAGGAAGCAGAGAGATACTTGCAGCTTCTCACAGTTCGTCAGATGCCTGAGGCGCCATTAATGTACAGAAATAACAGAAAATGTGGGGCCAAGACGCGAATTACCGAGTGTGATCTTGCTGGATGCACGGCGGATATGAAGCCCAGGTCGCTGCTCCAAGGCAGCGGCATCATCCAGTTTAATGCATTTTAATGCAACGAAGGCCGACAGATTCTGGACACATTTCCAGCGTCGCCATATCAGGCAGAGGTAGGCCAGACCTTGGGCAGTTCCTTCAATAGCCCTTATTTCACTTCACCACTTGTTACAGTGGTGGCGTGAGGTTACAATGATGTACCTGTGCTCGGAGGGTCGTGGGTTCGAATTCTGTGGAGGGTAGAGTGATTTCACCATTGGGTCCTAATGTAAATCACTTAGCTCCAATTGCTCCATGGACTGCCTGACCCCGGCTTTGCAATTATATGTCGCTTAAATGAAATGTAGTAAAAGCAGAGGAGCCTTTCTGCTTATGAGGTTAGCTCTGTTAGTTACGTCATAAAACAAAAGAGCACAGGGAAGGCCTCTATACAGCAGATGCTGCTGTAATATGGAAAACATTGCTGTATGTAAGCACAATGTTATCATTATATGCATTCACTTATTGTACAATTATTGTACTTGACGCATTTTACCTGTGGAGATAGAGGAAGCACAGTGAATCAGAAGGAGGCACTGTTACCACACACACTCTGTCACTTATTCAAATCCAGTGTAAGCATGAGACGGTGGGAGCATGGCATGAACTGGGCATGGAGCAGTGTGGCATGGCATGGGTTGGGCATGGGACGGTGTGAGAGTGAGACGGTGTGGGTATGGGGCGGTGTGAGAGTGAGACGGTGTGGGTATGGGACGGTGTGAGAGTGAGGCGGTGTGGGTATGGGATGGTGTGAGAGTGAGACTGTGTGGGTATGGGATGGTGTGAGAGTGAGACTGTGTGGTTATTGGGCGGTGTGAGAGTGAGACGGTGTGGGTATGGGACGGTGTGAGAGTGAGACTGTGTGGGTATGGGACGGTGTGAGAGCGAGACGGTGTGGGAATGGGACGGTGTGAGAGTGAGACTGTGTGGGTATGGGACGGTGTGAGAGTGAGACGGTGTGGGTATGGGACGGTGTGAGAGTGAGACTGTGTGGGTATGGGACGGTGTGGGCACAGGATGGTGCAATGATGAGACAGTATGAGCTTGGCATGGCGTGGGCTTGGCACGGTGTGAGCTTCCTCTGGGCACTCTGGATCCCCTCAGTCTTTCCAAAGATGTGCCTTCTGGTAAATTACACTCAGTCAAAATCACTTTTAAGGCAAAACTGTCTCATCAGAAAAACATGTGACTTGCACCCTCTCTGGGGTGGTGAATGGACACACTGGAGTGAGACGCCCAGCATGAGACTCACTGTTAATGGTGAGATATATCATATGTTGTCACATGTAGTCCACGTACACCATTTATTCCTAGAAATTCATCTTATGTACTCCCCAATGACACATTTTCATGCCCCCTGGGGGCTACAGACCTCTCAAATGAGAACTCTGCATTCTATTACCTATTTATACTTTTATGTATCACAGAGCAAAATCAGCTAAATAAATACAGCTATAAAAATGATGAAAGTGGGATCATGAGCACATTTTACAGATTGGAAAACAATAATGACTCTGAGCCAATATATTTCTCTCTTGCAAATGCACCAGCTCTGGTTTCGCTGTTCCTGTGACTTTTCCCCATCGCCTGTTGTGCTGTGAATTGCCGCCAATGGCCCAGACTCTGGGCTGAAGCACCAAGAATGTGGACTCAGGGAACAAGACGTCCCCGTATTACCACTTGTCAGAGAGGAACGTCACATGGCTAATGGCTGAGTGCCATTTACTCCCTCGTTCTGATTTTCTCCTGTGCACCACAGCTGTGAGGGAGGTGGCCATGCAAAGCAGTCGACAAGAGGCCCTCTCTGCTAAGCACCCCAGTCACACGCAACCAGCAGAGTCAGGAAGTTGCACTAATAAGAATTAAGGGCGAGTAACAGCTGAAATTTCTGAGTGCACAGTGAATTTAGGTGAAGGACCAAGATGGAGCTGAGTGCACAGTGAATTTAGGAGAAGGACCAGGGTGGAGCTGAATGCACAGTGAATTTAGGAGAAGGACCAGGGTGGAGCTGAATGCACAGTGAATTTAGGAGAAGGACCAGGGTGGAGCTGAATGCACAGTGAATTTAGGAGAAGGACCTGGGTGGAGCTGAGTGCACAGTGAATTTAGGAGAAGGACCAGGGTGGAGCTGAGTGCACAGTGAATTTAGG
>JAODUD010000107.1:28521067-28531874 GCA_026784285.1 Stomatorhinus walkeri
TATATATACACAAAATGGATTTTTTTATGAAGTAGCAGAGTAATTTCCAGGTGTCCAGTGAGAGACCTTAGGTTTTATTGTGTTTCCCCCTATTCTTTAGCACTACTGCTGGAAAATAGCCTTAACAGTGCAGATGTCGTAAAGGCTTATTCCAGATTATTATGCAACTGGCCTTTTAACCTCCCACTTCACAAACACTTAATATAATTTATACTGTCTACTTTTCAGCCAATCAGTTGCGTATCTGCCGTGTAAGGCCCACAATCAAATCTGATGAAACACTCCAACTCAAATTGAGTTACATGCCATTATCTGTGGCCTTTACCTTGTCCGTAATACTGGTTGGAGGAGTTGTCAGTAGTTTATGATCACCCAATGTGTCCCCTTTGGCAACTCGTGGTGGGGTGAAAGCATATGTGCCGGCCATGTCAGTCAGTACTTTTCATTTATGTAAAAAAGTAGCCAATAAGGGCAAAGAGGGGTGGATTATCACTACTCTATATCACTGTTCCCCTGCCGCACCAATGAGATTTTCCATTTCTGATTTACATAAGCACGTATCCTTCTGTTTGGCACTTGCTCTCACTGAAATATTTTTAATACCAAGGACGCTGGCCGTTTAAATAGAGCTTAGATATATACTAGGCTGCCAGATCTACCTTGAGAGACTCTCAGTACAACACTCGTCTTTTTCTTGGACCGGGGAGGTTTTTTCTTTAGGCATAATTAAGAGAAAGCAGCCAGAGCAGTTGCCACCGCGGCAACAAACGAAGGGAACAAATGAGCTGGGACGTTCCAGGAGGCCTGCCACGCCATCTGTGGGGGCAGGCCTTCAGGCGCTCTGCTTCAGCAGTTCAGGCACACCCAAGACGGCCTGGCTTTTCCTCTTGTTTTCTTCACAGACGGGCACCAATTGCACGGGACTATCTTGTGCCCTGGCGTGTCACGCTGTCCTCGGGTGGCTTAGGTTGGCGTGAGCTCCACTGAATGTCCAGGTGTGATGTGCTCAGTCCATTAGGACCGTCTTCATGTTTCTCCTCAAGGCCCCAGCAGTCATCCTAATGACTTGTCTCACCGTGTGTTTACTAAGACGAAACCTGGCCTTCTTACGTTACACGCACTGAGAAAGAATCCCTTGGTTAAGATGGAGCTCAGGTAAGGCCACAGGTGACCTGGCTGCCTTTCCTGGACTCTCTTTTGTAATAATTCATACACTGGCTAATTTAATTTTGTGTTTCGTTGTTTTGTTTCTACGCATGTGTGTCCAATCTGGTAGTTTACAGTATCGTGCAATATTTAATAAGCATTTTGCCATCTTTTGTACTAATATTTACCTTTTTTAGCATTAGCATTTTTTAGCATGTAGAATGCATGCAGACTCGAGAACAGGTTAATTAAACAGTGCAGGAATTCTTTTCAAACAACTCGTACACATTTATTATCTAAATGTGGCCAATGTCACTGTGTAAGAGTGACTGTCCTCAGGTCAGAGGACAGAGTGAGATGGCACAGAAGTGTCACTGTGGGGGGGTGCCAGAGAAAATGGAAGGCAAGAATCAGCTCTTAGAATATGACTCTTGGGACAACTGGGTGCATGACTATGCCCTACCCCATAGAGCACCCCCCCTCCAAAAAAAAAGGAAAACAGTGAGATTTTTCATTAAACAATCAGGCAACTTGTAATGAAGGTATATGTAAAGTTTACTGCTTTTGGGTAGGTGAGCACAAATGAGATTAATATCCATGGTCAAAATTGTTCTCATATGTAGGAATTATTTGTTATCTTTGTAGATCACGTTGGCTGTTGCTTTATGGCTGCTTGTCTCTGATCATGGGGACTTTGTTTGTTTTAATAAAGTGCTGTCCATTTCCCCAGCCCTTTGATTTTTCTTTTTTTTATTATTTTTAATTTCTCACCGTAAACAATGTAAACAGCATTCATGGGGAAACTTGCTGGATGGAAGTACAAAGTGAGGAACATGACAAGCAATGTTGAGGACAATGGGTAGATAACGGCAGGAATGGAGGTAGTAACTGTATTTCCTTGAGGAAAGAAGTAATGGAGGAAGAGTTTGTGCTCATGCCAGTGTTTTCTGGTTGGGAGCCACGTCTCTTAGACGGCCTACTTTTCTGTATTTACTTTGATCAATGTAATGATCAGACAGGGGTCTGGGGACACTGTCATTGAAAAATTGTCACAGAAGTAGTTCATGAAAAGGTACGTTTTGATAGAAGAATGCTGACACTGAGATAAAAGGTCACTCTAACTTCTACGGTGGGACCTCTAACATTATTTTCTTGGCATTACTCCTCCCAACATCTCAATTTCATGAACTCTTGGCCCAGTAGCACATAATCTAAGCCAAGAGGGTTTACTCAAACTTAGGCTGAGAAGTATTGAACTGGACCCAAGTCCCATATTTTCACATGCAGCATATTGTGTCATCACCCTCCCTCTCCCCTGTGGAGAATGGGGCTAGATGGTAACTCCTGATAAGCAAAGAGTCTGGCAGCAGCTGGCCCATGCTGAGACTGGCAGCTTTAACCTTGCTGTTCTAGTAATCTGTTCAAGAGCAGTGAAATACTACAAGAGAGAGAGAGAGTACCTAACAAATGTGACAGTGCTGGTCTATTATTCTCTTCTGTGACATACAGGATTACAGATAGAAAAAGGAGAAACTTTGGGTTCTTACTTCTGCTTGACCCCAATGCAGACGCTAAGGACTGCCGCAATCACGTGCCTCACTTGCAGACAGTTTAGAACTCTTTTATGAGGTCCTTTGGTTTTTCTGCAGCTGTTAGCATTTGTTTTTTTAATAATTTATGGGGGGGAAAAACCTCTAAACGTTTTGTAAGCTGTAAGGATTGAAGTAAATGTTAGAGGTGAGGTCTCTTAATGCATAGTTTGGCAGGAGTTTCTGAAAAGAAAGTTTCAGTGATTTTGAACATAACGGTCCCATCAGTCATGTGACTATTAAGTTACCTGACATTTGGGGCAAGAAAATAAAATCTTCACAACTGCACCAAACTGTCCCCAAAGCCCCTGTAGCTGCCTGCTTTGCTGCTCTTACCTTTATGGGGACTAGGCGGACAGCTGTTGTTCTTTTTAGATCTTCAACAAATTATCAGTGTTTATAGCATCCGTAGCATTGCAATATATGACACGGATATCAGTTTTATTTTAATTGTAAGGTATATATGCATGCAAATATATGAATGTATTTACCTTAAATGATAATGAATTTCATTGTGGAGTTTCTCTAAAATAAAGATTTCTATAGTATTAATTGTGTTAAATCTCAACTGTTTGGCTTTTCCTTCATCTCCTCCAGACTCTGACTAACAGATGTTAGCTACAGCACACACACATGTGCACACACGTTTGTATTTATATCTTTGCGGGGACTGTCCATTCATTTCCATGGGAAAATCCCTAATCTCTATGACAACCTTAACCATTAATAACCAAACAAAATACAAAACTTTTGCCAAAGCTAGTGTTTTTGATGGAATCCACAGTTTTTTATAAAATAAGATTTTTTAGAAGTTTCCCTTTGTAAGTACTGGGGGCAACATCCCCACAATGTGAAAGCAACAGAGTTTTTCCACATTGTGGGGACATTTGGGGACAAACTTGTGTAAGAAAGAAACATCACAACCAGATAGATAGATACATACATACGTAATGTTGTCAGTAATATAAATGAGTATTACGCCTATGATCCCGTTTGGCTGTTATGGCTGAATTGTTTAGCAGGCATTAAGAAAGGTGCACTTGAACAGATGGTTACTTTTTGGATCTGTATCCATACCCTTTAGAGTAGGCTCCAGAGTGTTTATTTACACAAACTTTCTACCACCCTCTCAGAATCACCTTTCCCTCATAAGGAAAGTACATTGCCAGTTTCCTTTCTTAGCAAACTTTCCGTTCCTTTCCCGTTCTTTTCTCTGAGCCTCATTTATTTTACTGTAATTCTCTGTACATTATGGTACGTCAATCATGCTTAACCCCGTCTACGTTTAGCCCATAATTCCAGTCCTGACTTCCATCCATTGGCTTCCAGGTCAGTACAGACAAGGTCTTAGAAAGACAAACAAAATTATGGATAAAGGATCTTCATGTTGGGGTACAACTATGATAGTATGTGTTAATAAATGCATGGAATGGCTGAGGGGCCGCTGAGGGGAGGTCTCGGAACTGAGGCGATGTTCTTCCAGCCATCCAACAAGACATCAGTAACTGTTTGGAGAAAAGGAGAAATTCCTGTTAGTTTTTATTGTGTTACTATTAATTTATATGAACTATTATTATATTCTAATGTTAAACTGTGTTTTTTATTGTTTTATTTTTCTGATAAAATATAATCTTACTACACCCAGATAAACGGCTTTATACTTTTGCACAGTACTGTATATTGTGTACCTCTGCAAGCATTATAAAACAGCATTACATTATAAGCATTATAAAACATCTTTATGGAGGTGTGTTATGCTAAGGGAAATGTTCTGTGCAGTGTGCCTTTCAGTGGCTGTGGGTCAGTAGGCTTTAATACAGCTGTTTTCTGGTTTGCTCGCACCCTGGCATGTGCAGGTGTCTTACTGTGTCTTCCCTTACCTCTCCACACCTTTCCAGAGAATCTCACTTTCTTGCGTTCCTCAGAGCCTACTTGCCCCCCCTCTAGCTCATCTACCTTTGGCCAAGAGAGGAGCTGCTCAACTGGACAGAACAAGCCATGTGTGGAGAATCCCTTCTGTTTAGTGAAAGACGATGACAGAGAGAACAGGGAGCCTAGATCTTTATCAGTCGAATTGGCAGCTGTGTCTTACAATGGGAATGGAGTAGTGGTCTTGCAGGTAAACATGACGCCGAGTAGAACGTAACCAGCCCACCAGCCTCATCCAGGTCTCTCTCCTGGACTCTTTACATGAAACTTAGGCACTTTTGCACACTAGCATGCCATGACTAGGACTTTAATCCTTGTTGTAATGGTGCAATGTAATGATGCACAGGCTTAATTTTCCTTATTTTATTTTCCCTGAATGAACATTGTTATTGTCTATCTGGATCAATGGATCAAACCAGTGGCCCAATTTTACCCAATTCAGGCAAAATGACTAATGAACCGACATGTATTTGCCTTATGTAGATTATTCTTTTAAAAATTATTAATATATGAATAATAACCAGAGTAACCTTTAATTTAACTGTTAAGTGTTTACAAGCAGTGTTGGTAAATGGGACCACTGGGCAAGGTATATGTCGCATCCTGCCCACCATGTCCACCTGACCCTCCTGTCTCCTCTCCAGCACGACCCTAACAAGCCACGCCTGCTATTTGTTTGTCTTCCCTCTCCTTCCTACCCTCATTTTAATCACTCCCAGCTGCCTCTCTTGAGTTCTGTTGTTAGTCCTGTATATACGTGCTTCCCAGGCTTGTGTTCCCCAGTCCAGTCATTGACTTCAAACCCTCGTGTTGCCTGTGCCCTTCCTTGCTCCCTCCTCCTGTTTTCATCTTGTTTGTATCCAGTCCATGTTCTTCAAGTTTAATAACCCACCTTTTGTTTCACCACAATGCCTGTCCTTGAGTCATTCTTTCCTCATGTCAAGACAGTATAGGCCCAAATGTTTTTGCTTCAATGTACTGCTCAGCTGATAAAGCAGAGAATGTCACTGTCATCAAATGACCTATAAAACTGAATATAGTGAGCTGTCCATCATCAGTACAAAACTTCCAAAAACTGCTTGGATGTGTGTTTCAGTGTATGTGTGTGTGTGTGTATATATATATATATATACACACACATACACACAGTGGTGCCTGCAGTTCACGAACACACACCGTTCCAGGATAGTGGTCGTGAACCAATTTCTACGCGAACCAAGGCAATTTTTCCCATAGGAAAGCATTGGAATTCAATGAATTTGTTCACAAGCCTACCAAATAATAATTTTTGTTAATTAATTTACTGATTTTTTTTTTGTAGAAACTTTAAAGAGAAACACGATATAGTGTGGCGACAGGTGGACCAAGGCATCGTGGGAGCAGAGAGACATGGAGACTTGCTATATATGTGTGACTTTCCAACTAATTATTCTTCGCCTTGTTGTTATGAATGTGAAGTTCAGAAGTGGAACATTTAGCGTCACGCTATCATCACCTAATATAATGAGCAGTAAAACTGACCTAACTGGTCACTTTCAGTCCAAATTCAGAGTATTCAGAGTAGAGGTTCAGTCACACAAGCCAGTCAATCTTCACTCATGAGTTATATTTATATGGAGGGATGTGCCAGTGAAAAAGAAACACTTGCATTGTGAAATCTTTCTTTTTCTTCTGTGTAGTTTTGTAGTAACACCTGTGAATTCCATGTCTATAAGAATCTATGAACACATTCATAGCACGTTATAATGCATTCATAAAGCATTATAAACATGGCTATAAATATTTATTAAAAGGCATTATACCCTGTGTGAGTGAATGTTGTGTGAGTGTGCTCTGAGATGGGTTTGTGCCCCATCCTGGGTTGTTCCCTGCCTTGCGCCCAGTGATGGTTTGGTGCCCCATCCTGGGTTGTTCCCTGCCTTGCGCCCATAGCCTCTCAGACAGTCTAGATCCCTGAATAGGACAAACATTTACAGAAAATGGGGTGGACGGGTGGATGGCGTCACAGCCATGTTTGTTATGTATGATGGATGCTTTAAGAAGCTGTCATTTATAATGCACTATACACACTAAAGATTTTTAATTTTGCATTATAATGGCTATGCAGAGAATTGGTGTACTGCTGAGTATTGAGGAACTGCTGATAATGGTAAGTATATAAGTGTTAGACGTCTAATGTCCCTGCATTTCGCTAAGGCTAAATCCTGCAAACCCACATTCTGCCAAAAAACTGCTTTTACAACTGAGTGGAAGCTCCCCTAACCCTATGATAATATGACTAATACTCACAGATGCTTGGCTATTCCTGAAAATGATGGATTGCCAACTAGACACCAGAACCAAAAGCAAAGCAAGCCTGCGACCACCCAGACACAGAAACACCTGTCCGTCTGTAGTCAGGATTTTTTGTTGTGCTGTCATGCAGTCTTTTTTGATCAGCATGTAGTTCTGAAGCATTTTAAGTATATATGCTTAACCCCAAACATTCTGATGGTCCATTTAGTTTCAGCTGTGCACTGAGCCCTTTAGTGAACCAAACTGAGGCTTGGGGGGAGCCCAATTGCCTTTGATAAGCTGGGTTTGCCTTGTTCGGAAGGTGGAAACAGAGCCTCTCTTGCGCTCCTGGAGTTTAACAGTGTCAGCTCTCTGGGGAGAGAAATGTGTAAAATGCCTTTGACGAGGTAGTCAGCACCTTTCACTGAACGAAGCTGTTTAAAGAAAGTCCCATCTGATGAAATCAGGTTGGGACAAGCTCAACAGACTGTAATTTTGAGTTTGAATTCGAGCTATTTCCGAGTCTGATACATTAATCTTCTTGGACTACACCACCTTTGAAAGCACAAGTTTGAACTTCTTGTCTTCAGCAAATAAGTCCTCCCACCTGGGACTCTCAAATCTCATAATCTTCTTCATTGTTACCTTAGCTGGCATCTCAACCAGCACATCAGGAACCCCAAAAGGATTTAATCTCCTTGTCAAAGACAAAAGGTTTCATCAGGGTAAATGTGTCTAGAAATCGACGATTGTCTAAGCCTTTTGGTTATGGACTACGTGCACATAAATACTGTTTCAGTTCTGCATTACCATGACGTTACGGCTCAGCTCCACAGGACAAACACACACAGTGTACAAAGAAAGTTGAAGAACATTCTAATTCTATAAAATTGTTGCAAATGTATTGGTTATATAACAAAAGTTAATTGACAAGCAATGTTTGAAATATCTGCACATATCTTGCACACAGACATTTTCTTTTTATTGTCAATTCTTTGACTGACTCATTCCGTTCTGTTCTTGCCTTTCTGCTGTTAATTGCAATTTTAGTCCTTGGCTCCCAAAGGGACACCAAACACAAATGTTTGTTGTTTTATGTTACTTCGGTTTCAAAAAAATCCAATGGGACTCTTGTCAATGAACTTTTTAACTCCAAACAGTTCATTTAAGGACTATAATTTGGGTTTCAGTGTATTACTACTTGAAATCAATGGTTTACTTAAAACGACTGGTTTTAGTAACTGGTTTTTACTGTTTATAATGTGTGCCCACTTAGCCATTGCGCCATCACATTCTAATGTGATGTATATATGTGTGTGTATATATGTATGTATGTGCATGTGTGTGTGTGTGTGCGAAGTAATGATGTTAGCAAGAATTAAAGCAATCTTTTTACTGAATTCTGCACACGTTTGCCCAGACTTTCTGTGAACACTGTATAGCACAACTTTTTATTTTAGTCCGAGTTAGTATATTTAGCCAGCCCATTGATTTCACTGATGTGCTGTATTTAAAATGCATTCATGTTTATAATGTGCCACTTGATAAGTTAGGGTCAATGTCTCTGTAATGTCACCAAATTATGTGTCTGATGTCTGCACCCTGTGTCGCTGTCTATTAGTACCTCATTATTATGTCTTTAACTAATATCATCTAGTTTGTATGCCGCTGTCCACAAATATCAAATCCATGCCTTAAAGAATTCCCTCCAGTGATGGTCAAAGCTGTGATAATTTACAGCTATACTTCACTCCTGATGGGATTCCTCAGTCTTGTTCATGGCCTGGTGGCCAATAATCAGCACAATAAGGCTGGCAGCACGGTTGTCAGGTTGGAGAAGCAGTCTTTAAAGGGCAAGAGAGTTTGGGCTCATCATTGAGTGCAAGATGTATAACAGCTCTGTCAAATGGACAACCCATGCCAAGTTTGCCAAGCATCTGTCGTGTGGTGAAACAATCCTGCCTCAGAGCCTTATACACAAACATGCGCACTAACACATATGCGGCGGTGGAATAGAGATATCTGCCACACATTCAGAGGTGGAACGTTCAGGTTCAGAAAGTACAAATCCAGCCCAAGGTTTTGTTTCAACTAACCAGCTGAGAATAAAGAGTCACATTCACCAAGTACTCAACTGGTTGGTTTAAATAAACTCTTGATCTACACTAGTATGTTTTGAACCTGAACTCTCCACCTCTGTGCATGTTCCTGTAGAAGTCAGATGCTACCATTTTTTGACCTCATTCTTGGTTGAGTCCAACAGTAGAGAGCAGCCTGAAGTCTGGCCCTAACATCCCTCTTGGACCACTTGATTTTCCATATGTCATCTCAGCCAACTTATTCTGTACCTGCTCTGTTGAGGTAGATGGTAAGTAAACAAACTTTGGGGGGTTACAGAGAAATCAGCAGATCTCCAAACATGCTTGGTAGTAAAGCTCTGATAAATCAACTAGTACATATTCTAAAACATTTCCTGATATTCCTTATAGTGATTTATTGTTTATTTTATTCTTTTATCCCACAGTTTGCTGGTAAATTGTTCCACTAAAAACATGATTTCCAAAATCCTTCTGCAGCTATATAATTAATTCAGTGTAACATTATACATGTTTATTCGCTTCTATCTTAGCTGAACTGCTTTTGCCCTGCTCACAAATGGACTGTCATCTTAATGTTTTGTGACGCTTGTAGTTCAGTATGTGAGGCTTGTAGTTCAGTATGTGAGGCTTGTAGTTCAGTATGTGAGGCTTGTAGTTCAGTATGCTCCTTATTCCTCCACTCCCGAGAGTGCAGGTCAAACCCAATGAACCACCTCATCTTTTTGCCCGTGTTGTCAAACCAAATATATTTCATGGTCCCTTTGCTTTTATAGGTCAATCTGGTCTTTTTTCCATGTCGGTCAAACACTTATTTTGTGTTCAAGTTTGGGAACCCGACTGAGGCCATCCTGGAAATGCAACATGTGACACAAGGGCAGCTAGTTGGTGCACATATTTTCTTATTTTCTTCTTAGATGTTAAAAGCTCTTCATAAATACATTTAGCTGCACCAACACACCAACTCAAGGACCCAAGCAGTAATTTTCTGATTAGTTATCTGAAAGTTTGTTCTTTAATTTTTTCTTCCTCCTACACTGTGAACTGAACTTCACATGAACCTGATGAATTCCAGCTTTTTGAGCTGACAAAAAAGCAGAAAACATTTGCTGTACTGTGTATTGCTAATGAATTACATTTTATATTTAATACATTCTAAATAACGAAATTGCTTGCACATATGACTTCTATGTTTTCTTCCACGTGATCGTGAAGTCGTATAGGGAAAACTGAAATGAGCTTGGGTATGATTTGAGTGACACAATGGCTAAGTGGGCACACTGGCTAAATGGGTACAATGACTAAGTGGGCACAATGGCTAAATGGGTACAATGACTAAGTGGGCACAATGGCTAAATGGGCGCAATGGCTAAATGGGTGCAATAGCTATGTGGGTACAATGGCTAAGTGGGTACAATGGCTAAGTGCGCGCAATGGCTATATGAGTGCAATAGCTATGTGGGCACAATGGCTATATGGGTACAATGGCTATATGGGTACAATGGCTAAGTGGGGGCAATGGCTAAGTGGGCACAATGGCTATATGGGTACAATGGCTATATGGGTACAATGGCTATATGGGTACAATGGCTAAGTGGGGGCAATGGCTAAGTGGGGGCAATGGCTAAGTGGGTACAATGGCTAAGTGCGCGCAATGGCTATATGGGTGCAATAGCTATGTGGGTACAATGGCTAAGTGGGTACAATGGCTAAGTGGGTACAATGGCTAAGTGGGGGCAATGGCTATATGGGTACAATGGCTAAGTGGGGGCA
>JAODUD010000107.1:28665335-28679150 GCA_026784285.1 Stomatorhinus walkeri
GAATAGAGCTAAAACCCTAAAACCCTCTTTCACACCCGCCTTCACTGAATAGAGCTAAAACCCTAAAACCCTCTTTCACACCCACCCTCACAGAATAGAGCTAAAACCCTGAAACCCTCTTTCACACCCACCTTCACGGAATAGAGCTAAAACCCTCTTTCACCCCCACCCTTACGGAATAGAGCTAAAACCCTAAAACCCTCTTTCACACCCGCCCTCACGGAATAGAGCTAAAACCCTAAAACCCTCTTTCACACCCGCCTTCACTGAACAGAGCTAAAACCCTAAAACCCTCTTTCACACCCGCCTTCACTGAACAGAGCTAAAACACTAAAGGCTGTCTTGCCAACAGGCCTGGGAATCTGATGAGTAGCTTAATTAGCTACCTGATGCGGTCAGTTTCCGTTCAACATACTACACAGGAAAAACCCAGCAAGACCAGCCAACGCCCCCCCCCAACACACACACACCCTTACAAGCTGCCTGCCACAGGGACTTCCACCCAGAAGGCACCACCCACCTCTCTCATGTGACCGTTTGGGATTCCAGCAGGCTGAAGATGAATTGCCTTTTGCTGTAATTTATCTTATCTTTCTGCCTCAAATGCAGAACATTCAAAGCAGCTGCTAAAAAGATGTTTGGTTTGTCAACTGGCTAATGTGGACACCTCAGAAGGTCAGTCTCAAAAGGCGCTGCATGAGGAGGGGGGGGTATGGGGCAGCGGGGGGGCACTTACATCAATCATGTTTCTCCAGCCGCTGGTCCTGCCACTCAGCAGGGGCTCTGCTCGGGCCAGGCCCGCGTTGTTGATGCACACATCCACACCCTGGTGCAGAGTCTTGATGGCAGAGAACATGGAGAGAATCTCCTCCTCGTTAGACAGGTCACATTTGTAGGGGATCAGGGTTCCACTGTAGCCAGCACTCTGACACTCTGCTGCTAGCTTCTGTAACCAAGAAATGAACAGTATTAGCTTGATGCTAATGGGATTGTATACTAATGTATAGCTCGATGCTAAAGGGATCATATACTTATGTACAGTGTTGGGGAAACTAATTTTAAATTGTAGCATTTCAAGCTACAAACTACTTATGTTTAAAAGTAGCTAAGCTAAAGGCAAGCTACTGTTTTAATATAGTGTTTAGCTAGACGACAAGCTACAGAGAAAAAGCGTGCTAACTACATCGAAGCTATTCCATCTGGTAATACTTAATATTTGTGCTGTAGGATACTCAAAGTAAATTAATTAAATATGAAACGTGATGTTAAAAGTAATATGAAAATCTACATTTGTTTCAAACAATGTAATGTTGCATTACAATAAGGTTTCAAAAAGTCTCTTAGTTTGGTTAAAACCCAGAGTACTTCACATTAGAGGGGTTACAAGAAATTAGAGGGGTTACAAGAAAAAAGATTTTGATAATCTGTCCAAGAGCCAAGTGTATTCAAGCCAAGAGTATTCAAGCAAAAAACACTAATCAGAAACACCTGGCAGCTGAAAATACCCATCTTTGTGAAGAGAGACAAATAATACCAGTTGTTACTGAAGTATTAATCAGGTGACACAAGCGGAAAAACTGCAGAACTAGGGACAGGCGTCAGCAATGAAAACAGCAACAGACAGAGATAGGGTGGAGAATGCAAGCATGGAAAATGGAATCAGTGTGAATACACCTGACCACACCCTCAACACAATCTTATCCATTTTAACTGGGCAATTGCCTAGTAGGTAAACAAAACTCAAGATAACTTCCTAAAGCAAGCCACTAATGACCAGAAGATAACATTTAAAATGTACAGAGACTTTTAAGGACAATGTGATGCAGACAGAAAACGTGGTGTCTCAATGTGTCCTTATCAGCACAGGAATTCAGTTTTACAGCATCAACAGCTGCAGAATTTTCTGTACAAAACATAAAATGAGGAGGAGGAACAGGTAAACATGACGTGAAGCGGCCATTGTCATGACACAGCAAGAGCGTGTGAATGACAGCTACTGCAAACTGATTCGGCGCACATTCATGCCTCCAGGGTCCATTAAAAAGACATTACTTAGATTCTATGTGCTGCCAAGCTGTCAGATTTACCTAGAAGTACACGACCAGCAGCAGAAGAAGGATTAACTCCACGTTGCTTTGGGCAGGGATTCTGTAAAGCGCTTTGAGACACTGAAATGTTGTGAAAGTGCGCTACACAAATAAAACTGAATTGAATTGAATTACAGTGATGATGAGCTTTAGCTATAGGGGTAAAGGAGGTTTATGAATAACTGTCTGATTTCAAAAGATACACAGGATAATCAAGCAGCTTCAGGGATAGTTTTCCCTCTTGTTAGTTAAGGATCGACTGTAAGTGCAGTGAAGAGAGCATTATCAAATTGGAGATATTCGATCCTCACAGTGCCTCTAACAGGAAGAAAATTTGAATCTCCGTGGCTTCAGCCACACACAATAAATTAAGCAGGATACCTTTCCAGTAATCAGCTGGAATCTGATTCGTTTTGAAAAGGATCCATGAGAAAAAGGCAAACCCATTTCCGGCATGGCGGACATCAGTTGCTTTCCCTCGGAGTTCCACAGTAATTACAGTCAATGTGATTCTTATGCAGTGTAGGCTTTCACTGACACCTAATCCGTTTTAGAATTCATTTTAAGATTTTATTGTTCATTTATCTGTCCTTCAATGGATCATCACCACCTTATATTTCTTACATGTATACTTCCCAGCAAGGTCACTTAGGTCTTCGTCTGCATAAATATATATTGTTATTCCTTTTTCTTACTTTTACAACTTTCCTGCCTTTCAATTCAAATATGTTTATATGGTTTCTGTGCTCCACAGCACTTTGGTCAACATGTTGTTTGAAAAGTGCTTTGTAAATAAGGTTGCCAGTGACTAGATAAGTGCTGTTTTGACTTTTTCATTAATCACTATAAATAGCCTGATTTTAAGGACCAGGTGTGAGATGGAAATCTGTCTATTCATGGTACAGTGGCTCAAACATACTCCAGGCCACACTGCTATACATTAATTAGCATTCTGCTGCAACTTAATAAATGTTCAAATAGTGCTGGATTATCACAGCTCTGCCCCATAAACCACAGCTGTAGGCCAGGTGCTAGGTCTGAGGTTGACTCGGGATAATCAGAGCACGCTCGCATGGTGCATGGGCTGCATCAAATACAGGGATCCATCGCCGGATTGTGCAGGTTGTGGGGGGGGCCTGGTACAGCAAGGTATGCCCAGGGGGCTGTGCCATCAGACATCAAAGGCTGGTATGACTGGGGCAGGAGGCAGACAGAAGTGCAGCCCCACTCAGGCTGTATTCTCACTGGCCCCCACTGCACTCCCCTGCTGGTCACCGCTCGCAATGCGCTTAATGATCCGGGTGACACTTTTGTCATCACCGTGTGACGTTTTGCATAGGAAGAAAAGTGCTATGACGCAGCAGAGTTCATGGTTAATGTCCTCATTTTGTGGCTTATTTGGAGTTATTTTGGAAGTGATGGCAACGCCCCTACAGATTTATCAAGTATACAATGCAGAGTTTCATTTAATTATGTATGAATATAGTCCCTATTTTGCCACACAGCTGAGTTTTAGGCATCCAGCTGTTCCTGTTTCTTGTCAGCCCAAATTTCCAGGAAACACCGAGCCTCTGCCACAGACCAAAGTGACTCCTTTGCTCGAAGTCCTTCCGGGTTCAGTCCATGTATAATGCATATGTGCGCATGCCAGTCACATCATTGGTGTGGTGTCTGTGTTCCATGCTCGGGCACGGTTAGCGATCACACTGAATGAATGCCACGTCCGAGTGCCACCTCTTCCTGCAGCTTGCAATAATCCACGCACACCTTTGCTCTGTCTCCAGCCACGCTTTGAATGCATATACTCATAAACACACTCATACACAGAGTAATGGAATGCCCCCCCCCAGGCCCCCTAAAAGGTGATATACTATTCTAAATGGGAAATGCATGTTCAGTCTCTTAGTATATCTCTGCTTCCCCTGCAGACAGAATCATCATGTAAGCAAACTGAACCCCTGCATATCAAGAGCAATGCAGACGATTAATAGGATGCAGAAATGACAGCCGACCTTCACCTTCTTTGCACACCTGGATGTTGAAGGATGCTGTTGTAGAGAATACCACCACACTCAGCACCACAGGGATGGAACTGTTAGGTTACAGAAAGATGCCTTCGCCATTAAGAATCAGAAGCATGCGTTCACTTTTGGACGCGCCTTCACTGTTGGACGCGCCTTCACTGTTGTAACACGTGGCTACTTAGTAAAATTACGGATTTGAAGTAAAATCAAAACCTGTTTGCCCAAGATCAGGAACATAGCCAGCTTGAACCCCTCTGGAAATTTGCTGCCTCTTCCAGTCGGCAAAATCTACCAAGGAAAAACCCTCCCAAGTTGACAAAATCTATCGTGCCCCCCCCCAAATTCATTTTGGCTGCAGGCCAGCTTGGTGCTGTCGCTCACTGGTTACTTGTTCCCACTGCCCCCCTCCCCCAGAACACTCACATCTCAAAGTTAATAATAGCTGCAGTGTTTTAGGGCTGTACAGACTATTGCCAGATGCTATCACCATACATGTCCTTCTCATTTCCATGCCTGTATCATACCCCAGAACTTGTCACCAGCCAATATTACTGTACTCCTTTTCTAATTTATAGTGCCTTTACATCAGTTGCTCATATTTATGACATAATATTAGCATCCATTGTAATATATGTTATCCTGAACAGCAGCAGAAACTATGCCAGTGCACTTACTATGAATGAGCAGGGCCTTCACTAAACATGTCCTCCATGCTGTAACAGAATTACAGTGCAATGCCATAAATCCAGTTAGTTTGAAATGGTGAGCCTCAATGCAAAGTGAAAGATGTCAGAACTGCAGAATGAGTGCATCTGGCATTGATGTCTGTGTTGGATTTGCTTAGAGATGTGGACTTGCTGAGTAACCGACGCCCTCGTGAGAAAAGTGAGTCTATTTCAGGACCCTGGTTGAAGACCCACCACCGGGCCGAGCTCCTTCAAGCACCTTTAATATAACACAATGTGACTTGTCACATTTAATATCTGTTCTCTTTACGAGAGCAACTTGTGCTGAACTCACAACACCAAAAGACAAAGGGGGGCAGATGCGATGGTCAGAGAGAATCGAGGAAGAGGATGAAGGACGGATGTGAGACCAAGCATCCTGCTGTGCTGGAAAACAAGCGACATGGAAACTCATACTGACTGCTCTGATGGAGGCCTGGCGTTTGACCCCCACGTCCCCCCACCTACGGTCAAAGCATTTTTAAACGGGGAGCAGCAGCTCAAACATCAAACATTCATGACTTACACACAAAACACAGATTTTTCTGAAAATAATGATAAAACGGCACTGTTATTTTCCCCCCCTCATTCATTCTTTGCGATGCAAAAAAAAAAAAAACAGGAATCAGAAACAGAAAAGTCGGAGCCCTGGAAAAGGAATCCACGGAGAAGCTGCAGTTTATCCACACGCTGTTGTTCATTCCACACTGAAACGTGACACTTTGCAGCTGAAGTTGTAGGACACGAAAACAAGAGATAATTGTCAACAGGCATCAGCTGAATGTTCAAGGAAAACACATTTCAAATAAATATTTAAGGAAAGGACAATCCATCCTGAAAAAGTGAAGTCGACACGGTGGGCGTGAGGGGGTCAGCAGGAGTGCAACATCATCTGAGACTGGAGGGGAAGCGGTCACCGATATCATATTTAAACAAGCGTGTTCCTTAACCATTTGCTTATAAAGTGATAAATAATATGAATGGGTCTTAAAATGTTTCTTTTTTCACAAAATACATTCACCAAAGGCTTCATGTTTACGAAGTGTGTGGGTAATTTTGCAACTAGGTACAAAAATTGGACTCCCCTCTCCTTGGTGAAAAAAAGGATAATTAAGGTGCAATTACCTCAATGGGAGCAGGTCCAAAGCTCACGCCTTTACTGCGTGCAGAGCACGCGTGACAGAGAATTACACAGGTAAGATGCATTAAATACAGAACAATAAAATACATATGTAAACACGGGCGCATTCACTTCTCCAACCAAAAGAGGTCAAGAGACAAATGCCAATACGTGCAGGTAGAAAGCAGCATCCATGGTGTCCGCATTTTATAGAATAATTACTGTCTAATGGGTGTGCCGATGTAAAAAGCTGCCACACCCTGCATCCATACGGAATACCTCATACGGCGAAAGCTGTACCGGATCCGCCTGCCTCCAGTTCAGCTGCGCTGGCTGCTCCTGCCAGTGCTCCCAGACCAGCAGAATATTCGCGGTGTTCCCTGCTTGACCTGTTATACTGGTTATGGCCGGAAATGCAATCTCAGATAAAGGGCTGCGCCTTGCCCAAATGACGCCACGCTAACCAAGGCACTGTCAGGCTATGCATGAAATGAACGAGACACCACATCACCTACTTACTCAGCATGATGATGAGGGAATTAAAGGAGCCCCGTATCTGTATACATTCTTAGGACATACGCTACCAGTCGCAAGTTTTTTCACACCACAGGTCTGACATTTATCTGAACGAGAAGCACTGGTCTAGGATTCGGCCTGGCATCGTTTCACCAAGATGCCACATGGTTCTAATGATTATAGTGGTGATCAGGAGCTCAAAGTTATTAAAATAGCATGCTTGCTGTTTTAACACAAAGAGCCCAAACATTCTTAGAAGCGACAGATTCCTGATATCCGAAACAGACCATCACTTTTATTCCGTCCACTTCTGGATGTCCACACAAAGTCACTATTGACTAAAGAGCTAGAAGATGCTGAAAGGCCTCAGTGGTGTGATGAGAGAGGTCGCACATACTGTCACCGGGCTGCTCAGCCCTGTCTCAGCAATGGAATATTCATCATATGGTGACGACAAAAGATTTGACCTTGGGGAGGTTGCAAAAATGAAAGTTTTCGCCCCTGGGACGGTTGCGATGGTAAAAATTGTCAACCCTGGGGTAATTGCAACGGCGAAAGTTATAGACTGGTGGTTGCAGTGGTGAAAGGTGTTGACCCTGGGGAGGTTGAAATGGTGAAAGCTGTCGACTCTGGGGTAGCTGCAGTTGTTAAAGTTGTTGACTTGGGGCCAGTTGTGATGACAGAAGCTGTCGCGCTTGGGGTGGCTGTGATGTTGAGAGTTGATGACCCGGGAACAGCCGTGACGAGAGAGGGAAAGCCGTCACCCTGGGGTTGTTATGACCTGAGCGGGATTGTAAGTGAAAATTGTCCAGCAGTTCTGACAGTGAAAGTTGCCGACTGGACCAATTCTCTTTTGATGGCCACTCTGCAGGACGTTGTCATTTTGCCTTTGGTTCAGGGATGACAACCGCTGGGTCGGCAACATGGGCTAGAAAATGAGTGTCTCGCAGATAGAGACACCTGTGCCCTGACATCTTTGTTATGCATGCGGGCAGTGCGCATGTATGGAGCCCTTCACTGCAGATTGCTGTCCTTTTGCCAGGCTGCACATGGTCTAAATCTCCTGGGGGGGCAAACAGCCCCATTTTGAGGGGTTTGCATGAATCAAGATCCACTTATCTTCCATCTGCTTATTCTGGTTGGTGGGGTGGGGGGGGGGATCACATACGTCACAGCTTGGGTCCAAACCCTGATGGTAGATCATGCGACGTGCACTTGTGATCAAAAGGTTGCTGACTAGAATCCCCACCCAGCAAGGTGCCTCTGTGGTACCCTCAGCAAGGTATCGCTGCCAAGCACTGCTGCCTGGGCGCTAAATAATAGTTGTACTCTGCTATATCACATATGGCGTCATCTTTAAAACAAGCCTCTCATTCAAATCGCATGTGGATGCAGTATTGAAGGTATGTTTCCTGCAGCTACGCAACATCGCCAAACTACGATAATTTCTTACTATTCAAGACAGGGAAATTGATACATGCCTTTATATACAGTAGACTACTGTAATGCTCTGTTATCTGGCAGCACACACTGCACATTAAATACCTTACAGCGTATTTAAAATGCAGCAGCTCGGATTGTCACCAGGAGCAGAAGGCTTGAAAACATAATCCCTTCTCTTAGTTCCCTGCATTGGTTTCCAATTTGGTTTCGAGCCGACTTCAAAGTTCTCCTACTTACATATAATGCAGTTAAAGGTCTAGCTCCTGCCTACCTGACAGAATTACTTCAAGTTTACAAGCCACATTGTCCACTCAGATCACATAATGCAGGTTTCCTTGGTGTTCCATATGCCTAGATATGTGGGTACATTCAGAGACACTCCTGGTTACGTGTAAGGGACAAAGCCCAAGTGGCAGGGAAGCGTAACTGAAGCACACTGATACTCGTCACTGTCCTACCACATGTTCCCATAAATGACAGAAGTCACAACACCCCCACAGCGCAGTAGCATGAAGGAAGCATTAGAAACATTTTAAACTTTAGTTACTGATATTTTTACAGATATTAAGTAAAAAAAAGTTCAGCAGGCAGCAGAATGTGGGAAAAATACATAGTGACAGCCATTCAATATGTTAAGACCCATAAAGACTGGCTAGTAAACTAGCAATAACTTACCCAACGTGCAAATTAGCATTTTATTTTAATGTTAAATGTCCCAGTGCTCTTGCTGACATTACATTAGTGATGTTGCATTTTCTAAAGCTTTTCTTGCACTGACAGGAGGCTCAGGTAAGGGTCAGAAAACCAAACTGCTGGTTTAAAGCACTTGTTCATGTGTTCAGGTATAGTTTCCTATTCAGTGTTTTGCTTGTTGGTTGTTTGGTCTCTGTTCCTGTGGTGGGAAAGGGCCTACAGTGACCTTGAATTTGATAAGTGATGGGATGGATATGGCAAAAGGCTTTAAGGGTTGAACATGTTTACAAAGACACTAGCACGTCTGTCATATTTTTAAAAACAGGGTTCCTTTGCCCGTATGTTTTGCCAATACCAGGGCAACCAAGCAGAAACACAGCATTTAATGCTACAAAGAGACACAATCTGTTAACCAGTAGGTGCTGTCACTGATCTGTATGGCTGGTGACAGCCGGCAAGGTGACCACAAGCAAGCTGAACAGCCAGTAAACTCATTCACCCAGAAAACAGATACACAAGCATCACTAAGGGTTCCTCTAAAAGACAGCATATTTATGACTGATAGTACTAAATTTTCACTAAAGACAAAGATTCCCCACAGAAATATGTACTCCTTTTTGAGACTGAAGTATTCTGTGGTAAAGAGGTAAAGTGTGGTGTTTTAGTGCAGTGCAAACTGCTAACTGCAAGCCATTAAAAAAACTGGATGCCACTATATAATCATTAAATTATTCATGAAGTGAGAAGTGACTCTTTTTGGATTTGGCCCACTTTAAAGAGTTTTTTTCTAACAAATCTACTCAGCGTAAACGAACTACGGTCGGCTGTCGGCCCAGACTCACATTGAAAGAGGTTGCCAGTCACTCTGCTGGCAAATACATCTATGGTGCCGCTCTCACTCACTGAGGAACAGAGGGCAATGGAACCCAGCAGGCCATGAGCTCAGTCCACCCTTTGGGGAACCGCAGCATAAATTCACAAAATGCCACCAGCTATGCAAAACACGACTGAAGACATTCTGATCAAATATGTGAAGCGATGAATACAAATCAGATGAGTCAGGCCATGCTTTCAGCTAATGGAACTAACACATGACTGTCCCAAGCTAACACATTACTATCCTGAGCTAACACATTACTATCCTGAGCTAACACATTACTATCCTGAGCTAACAAAGGACTATCCTGAGTTAACACATTACTATCCTGAGCTAACACATTACTATCCTGAGCTAACACAGGACTATCCTGAGCTAACACATTACTATCCTGAGCTAACACAGGACTATCCTGAGCTAACACAGTGTGAAATGCACTGAAGCAGGCACAACCCATAATACTGTTTTGGTATACTATGGTTTGGTATACTGCAGTGCAATAAGCACTGAAGTGCCGGTGAAGAATGGATCAGCTCAGCAGCCAGGACATCTTTTAAAAGAGGAGATATTCTGGATAAACAAATAAAAAGACATCTTGGTGTGGTGGCATTTTTTGCAGTTTTGCAGTCGGTCAATAAAACATAAGGATAGGGTGAATTTATGCTGATTACTAACTTTCGGGCATCATAAAATGCCTCATTAATATTTTATCTGCACCAATAATATGTTTAACAAATTATAGGCGTAAATTTAAAAAAAAGTAAGAATTCATTCAACACATTCGACAAATCCTTGAGTAAGAATAATGTTTAAAATCTACTCAGTGAAGTAATGAAAACTAGCCAAAAGCTCAGACAGACATTCAGTTCAATAACAACACTGAAAAACCGCCAGAGTTACATCACTGTTGGTTGTGCAGTAAAGCTCGATATTTAAAAAAAATTAGGATTGATGTTTGATATCTTTAACTTGTGTGGCAGTGTTAACCCAGACTGTGGTTCTCTGAATTCTGCTTAATAAAGATGGGACAAGGTGTCACTTTTGCAGACTTCCAGGCATCCAGGCAGAACACTGGTGCTGCCGCATGGTCTTCCAGACAAGCTGGGCTTAGGGGACGTTGGGACTTTCTGAAAATTAGCTTTTACTTTAAAAAATGTGATTCATCTGTCAGAAATGCAAATTTCCATTTTTTGCTAACTGTTCCCAGACAGACAGTCAGGGCGTTTCTCGTGAAGACCCAGATGAAGTTTTGCCGTGAGCCTAAACCAGCACAGGATACACACATTGGGGCACTTTGTGTTTATGTTCAGCTATCCTGCTAACTCCGTCCTTTACCCTCTGTAAAGGTCTTCGTCCTTTACCCTCTGCTTTCCACCTGACGCTACTTCAGTAAAGGTCTAATGGTGCTAAGCTTCCAGTTCCTAAGATTCTACTGCCTGGAGAAATCAAGGCCTCTTCATCGGTGACAGGGTCTCCTTTGGGCGAAAAGCTGACCCAGCAAGCAAGGTGCACCTTAAGGAAGAGAGGGGGGCATTGCCTTTCCCAGGGGGCCCAGATACGGTGACACTGAGCTCTCATCCTCCTGGTGGGCCACAGGATTGGCTGCTCTCCCTCTATCTAATCCATGATGGTGTCTATCATCGAACACTGACATAAGTGAGAATCAGACAGCAGGGGCAGTCAGTGGCAGCAATTAGGGGTGAAGGACCTGACCCAAGGGTACAACAGTGACATCGCTCTGCCAGCCATGGGATTTAAACCAGCAACTTTCTGATCATACAGAGTGTCCTAACCTGCAGAGTCATAAACACTAAAATACAGCAACAAATGCGACATTTTAGGCGACCTGGCACCATAAATGCTGGTTTCATTCATTCTAACTGGAGTGAAACTATTTTTTTCCCCCAGTGTAACTTCACTTCTGCGAGGCAGCAATCCTTTTTGGGGATGTACAGGGGCCATAACAACATTTATATCGAACCAAATACAACTGTCAGTTATAATAAAGACATTAAAGTACACAGAGAGAAGGGTATCTAACCTGCCATACAGAGAGAAGAGAAGAGAAGCCACCACTTCCCATTCTATAGTTAATAGGTATTAACTATAGGTTAATAGGAGTATTTTGGATGTATTTAATAACAGGGTTCTAGACCTTGGCAAATCCATTCCTTCTGAAAAGAATCTTATTTTCTCCAATTTAAAGAAATAGAGCACATTCTGGATAGAGGGTGTATGAGATGGAGGTATGGGAGATGTCCACTTTGTCAGGATTAATCTCATAGCCAGCGAAGCGGTGAAGGTGCTGACACCCTGAAGAGGCCCTGAAAGGGTTATGGTAAACATCTATCCAACCAACCAATCGTCTAATCCAATGCCTTGGTGACTTGCTCTGGAAGCCCAATTAACGGCACCAATATGCTTTATGACACTGTCATTTAGCAGACGCTCTTATAAAGCTCTAATAAAATGTATTTTCCAAGAAAAAGAGATGAAGTACACTATATGGAGAAAAGTATTGGGACTCCTGGCCATTACA
Source organism: Stomatorhinus walkeri (assembly GCA_026784285.1). Classification (NCBI taxonomy): domain Eukaryota; kingdom Metazoa; phylum Chordata; class Actinopteri; order Osteoglossiformes; family Mormyridae; genus Stomatorhinus; species Stomatorhinus walkeri. The sequence goes on from JAODUD010000107.1 coordinate 28,677,360, forward strand.
CCTAGAGGAACTTTAATGACATCGCATTCAATATCCATAAGCATCAATATGGAGTTGGTCCCCCTTTTGCAGTTATACCAGCTGCCACTCTTCTGTGAAGGCTTTCCACAAGGTTGTGAAGTGTGTCTGTGGGAATTCTTGCTCATTCATACAGAAGAACATTTGTGAGTTCAGGCACTGTGAGCCAGGCCTTCAGGTCCAACATCAATCTCCATTCTAGTTCATCCCAAAGGTGTTTGATGAGGTTGAGGTCAGGGTCCTTTGTGGGTCAGTAAAATTCTTCCACACCAAACCCAGCCAGCCATGTCTTTTCAGACCTTGCTCTGTGCACTGAGGCACATTCATGCTGGAATAGAAAAGGCCATTTCCCAAACTGTTTCCACAAAGCTGAAAGCATAGAATTGTCCAAAATGTCTTGGTAGGCTGAAGCATTAAGAGTTATCTTCACTGGAACCAAGCAGCCTATCCCAATCCCTGAAATACAACCCCATACCATTATCCCTACTCTCCAAAACTTTACAGTTGGCACAATGCAGTCTGGTAGGTAACGTCCTCCTGGAATCTGCCAAACCCAGACTCATCCATCAGACTGCCAGACAGAGAAGCGCGATTCGTCACTTCACAGAACATGTCTCAATGCTCAAGAGTCCAGTGGCAGTGTGCTTTATACCCATCCGAACTCTACAGTTATTGAGTGAACAGAGCGTTGGCAACTTTTATGCATTATCCTCCTGAGACCCATTCATTTATGTCCATTGCAGTGGACATTTTGATTTTGCATCTATCTTTTCACTGATGTAAGGAAACATATTTATTCCTGTTGTACACTAAAGACGGCAAGCTGTAAAATTAAAAATAAATTTGAAAAACTCTAAATTGTAAGATGTCTTATTTCCTCCAAAGACAAAGAACCTAAAATTGAAGGACACTTTTATCCCTTGGGTCTCAGGAGGTTAAGTGCCTCAGCACTCGGTGATCCTGCTGTTACTGTATCTAGCAGTGAAGAAATTTCACGAACTGCAAAGGTGGCATCCAATGACAGTACCATGCCTGAATTCACCTGAGCTCTTCAGAACGACCCATTCTTTCACAAATGTTTATCAGCCTTACTGCATGGCTACGTGCTTGATGTTATACACCTCTGGGAATAGGTCTGAATGGAACACGAATCCAGTGATTAAAAGGACTGTCCCAGTACTTTTGTCCATCTAGTGTAAGTAAACAGAGCAGACATTTAATTAGGCGGCAGAAAGGATGCGCACACACACTAAAGCCCGCTTATGTAATTGTGTTGGGTGGGAATGGAAGCAAAAACAGTGACGTCTACCCATTAAACCTCTCGATCCAAAAGAAACAATGTGTGTACAAGATTGAGTGAAACATCTTCAAGAATCTTAGAAATGCAAGCCTTAGTAAAATATGCATGGTGTACTACTGTAGCAGGCCATGTTTTACAGAGAGAGAGAGCAGCTGTGTCCTCTGCCTGGGATCTCACACACAAAACTCCTGTGATATTTCAGAGAGAGAGAGAGCAGCTGTGTACTCTGCCTGGGATCTCACACACAAAACTCCTGTGATATTTCACAGAGAGAGAGCAGCTGTGTACTCTGCCAAGGAACTCACACGCAAAACTCCTGTGATATTTCACAGAGAAAGAGCAGTTGTGTACTCTGCCTGGGATCTCCACTCAAAACGCCTGTGATATTTCAGAGAGAGAGAGAGAGCAGCTGTGTCCTCTGCCAGGGATCTCCACTCAAAACTCCTGTGATATTTCACAGAGAGAGAGCAGCT
>JAODUD010000107.1:28679250-28711329 GCA_026784285.1 Stomatorhinus walkeri
CCACTCAAAACTCCTGTGATATTTCACAGAGAGAGAGCAGCTGTGTCCTCTGCCAGGGATCTCCACTCAAAACTCCTATGATATTTCACAGAGAGAGAGTAGCTGTGTCCTCTGCCAGGGATCTCCACTCAAAACTCCTGTGATATTTCCTCTCCAAGATCTGTCTCCCATAAAAGCTTGACCTAACTGAGCGAGTCTATGCTTATGTTATGAATATGGGCATAAATCCTAGAGATGGAAATGGAGTCGATAAAAATCAAAAAGCGATTCCTCCAGTAGATTAGGAAAATTAGGAAAAGTATTGTGTAGAAAGCTACAGACCTGCAAGTATCTGAAAAGGTCTTTTTCAGGTAACTAGAAACATTATGACAATTTCTAAAAGGATGCAAAAACATTGTCGATATATGAAAATTTAAAGGATGTAACTCCAGCTTTGGACCACACCAATAAGGCACCATTTACTGGGAAAAGGGGAAATGTGCGATTAGAGTCTATAAAGGGCAGCAATCTTACTGAGATGAGTACTAGGTGATACAATGCAGGATTACCTGTGAAAAGTCTTATGTCTGTGTGTCCTGTGAAATATCCGATGTCCAACACTCCACAGCATGAGTCAACACTGCCCAGGCCAAGCTTCATGCAAGCCAAGGATGCCTTTATACCATAAACACATTTGTTCATTTTGCCAACACTTTTGTCCAGTCAGTCTAGTTTCTGTGATACAAAGCAAATGGCAAGAGTCACATGGACGTCACATGGTTTCACCGACCAATAGGGCACCGCTGGTGAAACTTCCCCAGAGTACCACATGGCCTCAGACCAGCACTGGGTGTGACCGTACAAATCAGGCCCCGAACACCCACAGCTGCCAGGTGAACTGCTACCTGCCGATCCTCTGTGTCACACTCTCTTTCTTCCTGCTTCCTTATTGTACACACTGCAGTCATCTGAACCCATATTAATTCCATTACTGACAACTTCTACATATTCCATGAGATATGTGCTAGCTGAGATAAGAGGTTTTACCTCTACAGACATTCAACAGCTCAAATTTCCAAAAAAAAAAAAACTACAGTGTGTGTGATGTTTCCAGGACATGTGTCGATTGTTATTCCCATCAGATTCCATCCATCCATCTGCACCCCTCCTGCTCTGGGTCGTGAGAGACAAACTGACCAACCCTAGTGCCTATAATATAATGACACATATAAAACTGGCAGACCATCAATACCAGCCTAGCTGGTGTCCAGTGAAATTCAGCACTTGCATGACACCCCCAAAAAAACAAAGCGGCCCTTGTGGACAATTGGATGCCATTAGACACCTACAAAGAACCACTGAGTGCTGCTTTCGAAATCCTTTATTTCACTGTAATTACAGCAGACCCCATGATCCCGGTGGATGGTGACAATGGGGCTTTGTGGGTCGCGCAGATGCTCGCGGGTGGTGCTGTCGATGGCTGAGGAGGGATCTGGCCCACTCACAGAATGTGACATCCTTTTGTAGACTGACAGCAGGTTGAAGTCTAACTTTCTAAGCTCACTGGTCATGAGTAAAGCTACTTTAATTTGGTGCATTAGATTAATCTTTAATTTTGGTTTGCCTAGCCTTGTTTTTTAATGCACTCACACACCATTCACAATGTGGCCAGCTCCAACTAGCTGCAGCATGTTTATGGACTGTGAGGGAAAACCAGGATTGGAAACCATACAACAACACAGAGAACATGCAAACTCCCAAACGTGGAGCCCCGTCAGACACTTGAACCCAGGTCCCGGAAGGGCGAGGCGACAGTGCTAACCACTGCACCACCATAACGAGCAACACAAAGGGCGAAAGGCACAAAATAAACAAATAAAGTCTTAAGAAGGACATCGAGAAGCATACGGGAAGCTGGGAATGTCGAAAGGTAAACCACGAATGCAGCAAGACCGTCACCCAGGAGAAATGAAACGAGGCTTGTAAACGGTCACGTTTGGTCAGTGATGCTACGCGGAGATGTCACTGATCCCTCCGCACACGTGTGAACACCAGACGTCGTCTTCCAGGCACTGAGAACTCTATAAGGTACCTTTTATGATATCACATAACACGTTTCAAGAAAATTAAAAACTCACGGTACAAAATGTCATTATTGCAATGTGGATATTATTGAGAATAACAAGCAAAATAATACAGATGTTCACCAGTGTCTGACCAAATCTTACGTTTTCAAAATCATTTTCTAAATCAACATTCCATTCGTTTTCTTTTTCCCTTGGATGTAATCTGCAAGAGTTTACTCACCATAATAGTGAGGATCAAACTCTTCTTATTTATATGAATGTACTGTCGGAAAAAGTCAAGGACGGCTGCTCCAGTAATTAAGCGTTAATGTTTGACAGGAGGAACTACAGATGAACTTGTACGTTAATGAGCGCTGCTATTGAGAAACCGAGTGACAACTGGGAGGGTTAATGCTGTGTGCTGCAGTTACGCTACACAAACGTATTGCTATAATGTGTTATAGTATTTCTTATCCTCAGACAACATCGCGCTGTATTACGAGTTACTGCATTTGTTTGCTATACTGTGTCTACACTCGGCAACAACTTCATTGTTCACACGTTGTTCACTGTTTAAAAAGAAAAATATATCTATCCAAATACTGGCCAAACATTTTTTCCCCACGGACGTTTTATGCGCCTTGGGGTTTAATTTTGAACCAATTTTGCACTCAGTATATTTGAACAGTAGGGTTTATTTTAAATGATCTAAGTGTACCTTTTTATCAACACTACTCCATAGATCAGGCGTTAAAAAAGAATTCAGCGCGAATAAGTCACGTGTTACTCAAATTAGTAATAGAATACAATAGTTTATCATGCGATGCTTAATTACGCCCATGACTGTCTGTGCTATAACACGAAAATGTTTGACAATGTTAATGTTAAGTGTCAATTTTAAAGTGTATTATTGTACTTCAGGCAAACAAAAGCTGAAATTAAGCGCGTTTCTGCAATGGCTATACAGAAACAGTTTAAAGTATCAGTTACAGCAGAAGTGAACACACGACACACTAAGGTTGCCCACCTCTATTTTGTCCACGTTCCTGGCACAGCCAACAACCCTCATACCCTGCTGGACTAGCGCCCGGGCCACCGCTGCCCCGATGCCCACAGAGGCTCCGGTCACCAGCGCCACCCTGCCCTTCCAGCGCTGCATGTCCACCGTGCGTAGCAAAGCTGCAACTTTGCGATACGGCCGCGAAGGAGGCTTCACTTTCTATCCCTCCCTGCAGTGGAAAACCGGGGAAGGCGGGCGAGACCGCAGTCAATCCCTCCCCGCACAAATACGCGGTCATTGCGCGCCGGGTTAAAAATTAAATGGCAAAGAATGAAGTCAGGCCCTTAGGTTGACAGCGCCCCTCTTTCGATTCTGCGCTTATGGTGTTAATTATGCCTCCTAAAAAAAGGTGTAGAAAACCAAGTCTTACATGATGGCTTATGTTATTTCTGGCATATATCCAGGGGAGCTTCTAGTCATTGAAAGGATCAGGGGCCAAGTCAAGTTCACCTGGAGTTTGACTTTTTTATTTTAACCCCGATGCCAATCTTCCTTTAAAATACTCGGATTATTCAAACCTAACGACGCCCATGGACATATTCTTTAATATACAGGTATTAAGAATTGCTAGCCTGCAGGCTAATTCTTGCTTTTAACCAAAACGTGTTGAAAGTATGTTGAAATTAAGCTTTAACATGGAAAAGACCGACAAGTTCAGACAGATCGTGTTGATGTGTATGCTAATGGGTTCTTGTATCTTTTACCCAAACCTACATTTTCTAAACCCACGTTTTGAGATATATTTCGCGATACAATCCAGCCACTGTATATCAGCCATCCTGGGAGAGCGCTGTCGCCACCTGCCGGTGGATCTGCGAAACCAGTGTTTCAGGCCTTAACTTTCATTACTGCAGGTTACAACAAAATTCGCACTCGAATAACAGCCACGCAAAGGATCATTTGTACACAAGCATTCAACACACCCAAACATTTCTGCATATTAATAAATATTCTTTATTTTGTAAATTTTGCGCATCTTAACATTACATCTAAATCTCTTTATAAATGGATGCTTTGTAAAATCTTTATATTCAGATAATTTCATTTCTGTACACATTTATTGGTACAACATTGCCACTAAACTGAAGTGTCATAGTCAGAAAACAAAATGAGAAGAGAGGACAGACTACCACAGTTACCCTAAACATCACAGCTTGCAAGCCTGAAAGGAAGGAACGAAAAAACAAAGAAAAACTAACAATCAGTTGTGCACTCCACCACCAGCCCTAACAGTGATGTCAGAAATAAATACAGAAACGTGGCCTGAGGAATGGAGGGGATCAAGGAGGAAATACAAAAGAAAGTCACTGAACGAGACACCCAATGTACTTCAGAAAGTTGAAAGGCGACACAATGCTTCGCATCTCTTTAAAAAGACAGCAGGGGGCGCAGTGTGTGCGTGGAGACACTTAGTTGATTCCCGTAACTGCCAGCCACTGGCCGCTGCAGACTGGCTTCTTCTGCACACTGGAGTGGCAGTACTTGGTAAATTTATCTTTCAGGTGCTGTCGGTACTGATCTCTGTTACTGTAGAAGGACTTGTTGTTTTCAAGAAATGACCGGATCTCCTCTTGCGTTAGACAGTTCTCCTCATCTGCAGTTACTTCTGACTCGTCCTGTTGTTTCGGGTAGGGAAAGAGCATAGAGATTAGCAAATGCTATGAAAAATTGTACCATTCCCCCCCCCCCCTTAATTATCTGCTGCCCACACACAATTAGTCGCTATACTTTGTACTTGAACAGCCATTTATGAAATTTTAAATCTATGTCTGACAAGCAGAGAGGGTAAAGAACTTTAAATACCTCAGAATACACCTATCTGAGGCCCTGATGTGGCCACACCACATGCACACACAGGTCACCAAGGCAAATCCAAGGTCTCCCCACCAATCCCCAAGACTTCTTATACTAGTGCTCTAGGAAGTGTAATCTTAAACATTCCATCCTGGTGTGCCGACCGCATTGTACAGGACCACAAAGCACTGCAATGGTTAACTTTGCAGACCGCTGCTCCCAGTCTGCTCCTCCTATCTGCAGGATATCTACACATCACACGCACACACATACGGTTTTTCTATATCGCGGATTTTCACCTATCGCTAATGGGTCTGGAACGCTACTTCTGCGATAGGTGGGGGAATCACTGTAATTACAACTTCTGAATACTCAGGACTTAATCCATCCTGCATATGTAGGCACACTGTATGCAACACTAGGCCTTTCACAGAATGATTTAGAGATGGCAATTTGTTTAATCGGCATGTTTTAGTACAGTGGAAGGAACGGGGAACACAAGGAGGAAGTTCTCAACATGGGGAGAACATGAAAACCCCAGAGATGTGGAAGGGGAAATCGAATCAGTGCTGCACACTGTCAAGCCAGCAGATCTTGAAGCACATATCAAGTATATTTAACCCAAATAAATTCATTAGTTTAAAAAATATATGCAGAGCACTCGTTTCAGCACAAAACTACATTAAGGTGCCCAATTCACTGCGTCTAATTAGCAGATTAAAAAGTACTTTTGTTTCTGCATTCAGTTATAACAATGCAGGATTAAACATATACTCACAAGGAGTTCCATTAGTGTTTTTGCACTCCTGTCCCAGTGCACACATGGGTTTACTTCTGGGGATCCTGGAAGGTAGTTCTTGGTCTTCCGGTGCTCAGCCCATGGTAGGCAGAGGGCGGCACTGGTCAGAGCGTCGCAGCAGAGTTTCACACACGTGTCTTTGGTCCTGCACGCCAGCGATGCACCAAGCGCCATTTCCATGTTTCCATAGCCGCCACTGGCCTTATGACCCTGGTGAGGCAGGTGAACCTTGTGAGAGGCGCTTTAAAAGCAGCTGACATGCTGGACGGCAGCCGGTCCCTGGGGGGTGGGGGCTCACCTGCTCGCCCGCCACGCCTTTGCTCTTTTTCTTTTTCCTGCTCTTGCCCTTCGTGCTCTCCTCAGTGTTGGCCCAGCACTCTACGCAGCTGTCGATGCCGTCCTCCTCCTTGTCCACACTGCAGCGATGGCCGCAAGAGTAATCACCTTCTTGAGGAGGAGAGAAGCAGGGTGAGGCCCGTGGGAGTGGGGGGCGGATGCATGCTGCGGCATGTGTGGGACAAACCTGTCTCGTCATGGTTGCAGATGCCTTCGGTGCAGGCCACGTCGGAGCCTTCCGGCGAGCCCGTCTCACTGCCCTCCATGCTGGAGGAGTACCCGCAATCGCTGCCGTGGCTGTGAGGCGACTGGCCTGCGTGTCGTACAGGAAGGACGACAGATCCACTCATTAACCCTTCAGCTCATTTCAGCATAAACCTGATCAAGCGTCGCGTGAAGGGCCACACCACGACAGTACTGGACAACAACACAAACCCATTTTATCTGCATTCACTTTCACTGATATAGATCGAGCATGCTTAAACAGTGCTTCGATAGTCATTTCAAAGGGCAAATTTGTATGTACATTTGTAGTGTAACTGCCACAGTTAAAATCTCTCTCACAGATGCTCAGAAACATGAGATGAAAGCAAATTATTGCTGGTGCTCTAGGTAACAAAGTGACATGTTACCATAAACAGAAAGTAATACACAGATACGACAGTCTCTCTGGGGAAAAGCAGAGTCATAGGATTTACAGATTGAACTGCATATTACAGCTGACATATTACTTATTACAGATTTTATTGCGTTTAAATGTGTTTACATACCCAATGCCAAAACAGGCACACTTTTATACAGTTTTGCACTGGCTCACATATCACAATACTTCCAATTTGAATGGCTTACCCATTAGCAATGCACAGTTTTTTAAATCTTCAGAGTGACTGTTAAATGCCACACCTTGACAGAAACTGTATTCAGTGGATACCAGTGTTCCATTACATGCCCATAAAGGGTCATTTATAGCACAAACCAAACAGCTACCAGTTGCTACCCTTACCAGCAATCCAACTGCACCTGGGTCCAGTTCAGCAACCTACCTTTCTTGGCCTTTGGGGATCCCAGCATTTCCCTGTCGGGGCAGCTGCAGGATGTGGCCTCGTTGGTGACGATGACCTCCACGCAAGCGCCGGAGTCCTCTGAGCTACCGCAGGCTTCACAGCCACCCTCCATGGCCTCAAAAGAACCCTAGGGTTTAACAGAAGTGCGGCGTGGCACAGGCTGGGTTAACCGAATGCAAGGCAGCGTGCAAAGTAGGAATAACCATGTCATGTCAGTCAGTTTTGGATCTCTGCTTAGATCAGACAGCAACCATTAATACTAATTATATTTTGAGTGAAAGCCCCCTAGTTGACCAATTAGAAAAACAGCCAAAGGCTGCAGCCTCAGATGTTTGCATGGAAGAAAGCGGCCTAATCTGACTGAGCCAGAGGGCAAAGCGATAGCCCTGCAGAGCCAGAAGGATGCTGCCCCTCCACAGCTGCAGAATCACCTCATCCAAGCCCTTCTCCTTGTCGTCGACGTCTCGCTCGGGCATGTCGAAACTGCATTTGTTCTTGCGCCGATTCTTGCGCTTCTGCCTCTTCTTCTCCTGTTTTAGCTCCTTCACGCGCTCCTCTTCAGAGAGCTCCTCGCAGAGCTGCTCCAGCCGACTGATCCCCTGTGCCTTCTCCACCGCCATCTAACAAGAGCAGAAGGGGCCGTGAGTCCGATGGACGTCGCGCCCAAATGCCACCCGGGCATTGCGTTAGACGGACGTACCTCGAAGCTCTTCCTTAAGGCATCGACGCCGAGACAGAACAACATCTGCCATGTCTGCTCCTCAGCCCGCAATTTCTGCCAGATTCTGTGCAAGCGCTCATACAGGTAGACCCCCAAACACGTGAGGACTTCTTCTTGAGCGATATCGATGGTTTTCGCATGCCTCTCTCTGCGCCTAAAACCAAAAAGCTCTGTGTGATTCAGAAGTGTGCACTGCTTCATAATAGTGTGCTTTGTCATCCATATGACGGGAAGCGAACAAGTCAAAGATGCCTCTCTGATAAATACAACCTCGGCAATGAACTGAGACTTGAGCCACCTATTCAGAAGCCGTGGGCAATGACACTATCACCGCATCAGCCCAAATCACATGCTAGACTGAAACAGTTTTTTTTGCAGCAGATTAATCCATTCAGGGAAGAAACCACATCACATCCATGAACACTGTAAATATATGAATCCTTGCAGGTTAAAGACGATGGAAGGTATGCTTTCATGTTCCTATCTGCCCCAGCTGACAACGTGCATCTAGTTGGGTGCACCGGGCCCATTGGAAAGCAACATGAGAACAGACTGGAAGGCCTTCCTCCGCATTCTACAGCTCATTGTTAACACGCCACCCAAAGAAACAACCCACAGTGTGTGGCCTCGGGAAAATAAATGCTGCTTAAGTGCTTATTTCCCAAGTCAGTGGCATCTTGTCCAACAGCCACACATTTTGTCTTGTTTTTAACCCTGATGTGTAGGTTCTTGTTAACTCCACTGCACGTAGTTCTTGGTACCAGAGGGAAGGGAAAAGATTCTTATCTCACATACACTATATTTCCAAAAGTATTGGAAATACTTTTCCAATCAATGAATTCAGCTGTTCCAATCACTTCCCTAGCCACAGGTGTATAAAAAATCAAGCACCTAAGTATGCAGGCTGCTTCTACCAACATTTGCAAAAGAATGGGTCACTCTCAGGAGCTCAGTGAATTCAAGTGTGGTACCATGATAGGATGCCAACTGTGCAGTAAGTCCATTCGTGAAATTCCTTACTTACTAAATATTCCACAGTTAAATGTTAATGGTATTATAACGAAGTGGTAGGCCATGTAAAATCACGGAGTGGGACAGCGTATGCGGAGGCACACACTTAATAGCTACAGACCTCTAAACTTCATGTGGCCTTCAGATTAGCTCAGGAAAAGTATAGAGAGCTTCATGGAATAGGTTTCCATGGCCGAGCAGCTGCATCCAAGCCTTACATCACCAAGTGCACTGCAAAGCGTCGGATGCAGTGGTGTAAAGCATGCAGCCACTGGACTCTAGAGCAGTGGAGACATGTTTTTCAGGGGTTGGGCTTGGCCCCTTAGTTCCAGTGAAAGGAACTCAATGTTGCAGCATTCAAGAGTGTTGGACAGGTGGCATGTCAGACAATTTCATGCTCCCAACTTTATGGGAACAGTCTGAGGATGATATGACTGTGCACCAGTGCACAAATAAGAATTAAGTGATCAGTGGTTTTTGTTGACACAATGCCACACAGTGCACAACAAAGAAAAGTGTCCTCTGCATTTAACCCTTATGTGACATCGTGACATAGCAGGCGGCAGCTAATTCAGTGCCCGGGGATCAGTACCATGCTCAGGGTACTTCAGTGGTGCCTTGCAGGTTGAGGATTCGAACTAGCATTCTTTCAATTACAAGTGTGCTTCCCTAACCATTAAACTACCACTGCCAAGGGAGCAAATCTGGTCCTTTTGAGACACAGACCAGTTATATGACCTATAAAACAGCTAAAACCCAAAACATATGAGCAGCAAGACCTTCATCATCAAAAGGCCAACAAAGGCTAAATTACACAAAAAACACAGACTTCACAGAGGTGTGTGGGGAGAGGGAGGGAAGGATAGCCAATAAAAATGCTAGAAAGCCCATTCTAGCCAATTACATACTCATACCCTCCAGCAAACTCGGGCTCAGCTCTGCCCAGGAGATGGGCGATGAAGTCTGTCTCACAGCACACGTGGATGTGGTGCTCGTGGGGGCAGCAGCGCAGGCCCTCGTATAAGGCCGCACAGTAGCCCTTCTCCTTGGTGCAGTCTAGTTCGCCTATAAGAATGTTGTAAGCCCTTAGCACCTTGTTCTTGCAGTCAGTGCAGAACCTGAAAGGGGTTAAAACAAAGGAAGCCAGTTGTGACTAAACATTCTCAGCTTATGGGAAAAAACAAGACGACATTTTGGAAGGAAGAAACAGGAAAGGATTAGGACAGATCAGCCAAAGCTCTCACCGATGTTTCCGCAAGTATGTCTCCAGAGTTTCTAAGAGACAGGTGCTGTCAATCAAGACGACTTCATCACGGCATTCCTGAGACATGAGTTCCCACACATCCATCCAGCTTCCACTGTAGAAAGAGCCTCCATTAAGACCATCGATAACAATATCACTCCAGTAAAGGGCTCATCTTCCTGCTGTCACAAACATAAGCCAGAGGAAGGGTGCCACAGAGGAAGGATCGCACACTCTTCTGCTATGTCCATTTCACACTCACAGCTCAGGAGAGCCACCACTAACTAGAAGGCCTCACTGCTGCCAAAGATTCAAAGACCAGTGTGAATCTGCTTTCTGGTCACAGTGTCCACAACTACAGAGCTTGTGATCAGTCTGGTAACATTGGCAAAACTCATTGATTTAAAGAAGTCAGCCTGGTACCGAAAAGTGTGTGTGGAATGGACAGGTCACTGAAAATCCCCATTAATGGGCTCTGACATTCATAAAGCACATAGGAGCAGCAGACACTTAAGTATGCACACTACAAGGGCTTTGATCAGCCTGAGCGATGGGAGGTCGATGGTTCTTCATTCCTACTTTCGCTACACTCAATCATGTTTATCAAGCTGTCCTTTGGAGACCTCACAGCCAGAACTATCAGCTGATCCAGCGAAGGCATACACTTTTACTATGCATTCTAGCAATGGGCACTCGGTCCATAACCAGTGATGTACTTAACTTGTACGCAAGTACGCACTCACCTTTCAAAAGCAATACATGCAGCAATCGACTGTTGTAACAGCGCAAATGTGTATGTATATGATGTGCATTTGTGCTGCTACAACATGACTGCACATTACCCTTTATACTGCATAATTAGCATTTAAAAATGCACAATAATATATATCTTTGCAAAAGCACACAATAACACATTAGCGCTGCTACAACAGTTGATTGCTGCACATATCGCTTTTAAAGGTGAATGCGTAATTATATCAGTCATGTGCAATCCCTGTCCATAACACAAATCAGTGTACGAAGTGTGACACATCCCAAACCTGACAAACTGGCCTCGATGCCAAAAACAAGCACACTTTTAGTCCTTTCAAATAATGTTAAGAGAGACTCACCCCAAAGGCTTCGGCTTGTGTGTATCTAAGGAGTGCAGCTGACAGCGTTTGTTCTTTTTGCTTTTTGGAATTGCATCGATCATATCATTTAACTTTGACCTGTAAAACACATGGCGAATGATAAGTCCCTTAATGTGCAAACAGTTGTCTGCTACCAGAGGGAGAGACTGATGTTACATTTATAATTTGCTTGATTCTCTTATAAGTGCACAACTTGAATTATGTTTAATAGTCGCACAAATCCAGCTCATAGTTTTCCAGTAGCTTTGAAATAATGAAAGCCCCAGGTCACACCCGTACCCATGCACGTAGAACAGCGTGTACAGCATCTCGGCATCCGCCATGCAGGCCCTGGTAACTGACAGCACGCCGGTAGAGCCAACAGCCAGGGGCTCCAGGGCTGGGTTTCCAGACTCCACCAGCTGGGAAAAGAGGCGCTCGACACTGCGCCGGCAGCCTACGCAAGGCACCACCTGGGAGAGCGCGCTGAACACCTCGCGCGAAGTCACCATCATAGCAATGCTGACATCCTGCTGCTTCAGCATACTGTGAAACTGGCGGATGAGGGAGGATCAAAGTCAAAACCAAGCTGCCATCTGTGTTGCTCCATGTTTGTTTGTATGAACCCAGACATCCACACAGTTTCATTAAAAACTTTTCAGTTTTAGGGCTCAATAATCAAGACTCCTGGCAAAATAAGGGAGCATGTGTCTCATAAGGGACACCAGTCCATCTCCACTCTTTCACACACTTAGCAGTACCTAGAGCCAGATTCACTTAAACTACCTGAGTGGAGCTGTGAAGCAGCACTACCTAAAGGAGTGGTGAGCCCATCCAAGTCACTCAAATTAAATCATGCTAATCTGTATCACAGCCTGCAGAGCATGTTTAAAAAGTATTACGTGGTAATGGTCGTAATATTACAGATTGTTTTATTAAAATTGGCTCTGCAATTATTCCAGTTGCATGCATAACAAAACCTAAAGAGTCTAATGAACAAATTCTGCAACTCTCCAGACTGAAAACTTTCCCCAATACTAGAATAATAAAAAACAATATGCTAAAAACCAAACTCTGCACTATACAAGGTAGATAAAGAAACAGTCTGTATTAGTTTCTTAACTTGGCAAAACTATTTTACCACACTAGACTGCACTTCTCAGAAAGTGCTACAATTCCAGTTATTCCAGTACCCAATTAAAGAAAGCAGGGGTTTCCTATAATTTATTACATGGTTCTGCTGTCTGGCTTTAGATATAGAGACATCCTTACCTGTATGAATTCTTTCATCTGTGAACTGTTTATCTGATGACTTTCAAGATTCAGCATATTATCAGAAAATTCCATCACCATCTGAAATCAGTATTACACGCATTTTCAGAAAGTTATGCTCTGCATCGATATCCATATACAACTCTTTTGGAGGTGACTGATGTCTGTGTATAACAATTTTTCAGATAACTGTTCAATGACACGAAACCTACAAATGCAGTGCATACATTATCACTACACTAACTTGCTGCCTAATTTTCCACTTTAGTAGTTCCACAAGCTTAATCTAAATTCAAGGAGAGCACATGTAACTGCTAAAAGTGACGACTGCTTTTCTGAACTTGTAATACAGGTTAAAAGCCCCCCTTACACAGCAAATGAGAAATATTAAGGTTGGTACTCTTGTTCTGTAACAAAAGACACTACTTGCTATGTGACAATGTGAAGTTGTGGTTTCGATTAAATCCACCCTTCTGAACCATGACCATACCCCTTAAAAACCCTCGAACATACCTTCAACTAGGAGTCTTTATGAAAAATAAATAGTTTGGTCATTGGCCAGAAGGAAAGCAGGAGGGCTAGAACAGGTGAGCAGCTACATCGTACACAATCAGAAATATTACTGGTGCACGGCTAAGGCCCGGCTAACGGCCGTTGAGCGAAGCACACAGCCCGGGCGGCTTAATATTAGTGATCGTGACAGGTAAGTACAACTACGAGCTAGGGATCCCAAGTCCGTCAAGTGTCGTTTTAAAGCACGTAGCAATGCGGCCTGTGGACCAGGGCCACTAGCCGACTAGCTAGTTTGCGGCCTACTCCATCCGAGCCAGTTTATTCGCCCGGAGTTTCCTGGTTAGCTAACTTCAACGCGCACAGAAGGGGGAATGAAAAGAACCGAGCGAGGCGACCCGGCGGCCTACGTACTCACCGTGAGCGTGTCGTCGATGTACAGAGGGATCTGCCTGGCAAGGAATGGGAAATCCTCCTCTCCGTCCCTGCATACGGCCACCAGGCGCGCCATGTCTCCGTCCCGCTGGTAGTTAGCCGCCTGGACGGGGAGGAGATGGGCAGAGTAGGTCCAGCGGCGCCGTTAGACCAGGAACGAAAACTCGGTGGCTTGACATGCAGGAAGGGCGAAACCCGGGCGGCCCGTCCACCGGGCCGGCTCTCCGGAGCGCCCCGAACCAGAACTTAAGGTAAACTTCATCTCGCTGGATAACCGTGGCCGCTAATCAGCTAGCCTGCCTGCAGCGTCACCTCGGCGGCGAACAGGACAGGAGAGCCGGCGCAGCCTAAAAGCACCGTGGCCGCTAGCAATACCCTGCCGCTGCAGCGTCCAGCCATACGGAGACCGTACGGCGCTGGGACACTAAATCGGCTAGCTGGCTAGCTAATGCAATCGGGGGCAGCGACGCACGTAAAGCCGTACGGATAACCACGGTGCCGTTAACGACCCTAACCAACCCCAACCCTGCACAGCTACCGGCAGAAGACGGACATACACCGTGGAGTTATGAACGAGCACAGGCGTCGCTTTCTGCTACTACAAGAACCCTGCAGGCTAGACGTGACATTAGCGTCCCCGCGAACGACAGCGGACAGGAAACACGTAAAAAAAATATATTTTAAAAGTGCAGCAGATTAAAAAAGCTACTTTTACGTTCTCCTTCACGTGCTTCAATTTCTACGTTATTCAAGAAAAGTCTGAAAGACGAACTGAGCCCGAGCCCGAGCCCGAGCCCGCCTGACACTGACAGCCCCGCCGAGAAGACACCGGCTTAACTCGGAGCGCTGACCGATTACCTACTTAACTAAGTTACACTTTTCCCTGTACAGCTGGACTCGTTCGGCGGCCACACACTAGTTACCGAGCGAACCTCTACAACCCAGCGACGCCAGCTCGTACCTCGTTTCAAAGAAAAAGAGAATCACCTTTGCGTGGAGAAACAAGCAGGCGCTTCCCTCGCAGGCGAACCGTCGGTAGCTCCGCGCGACCTTTGACCCGCGCGACGCCGCAACGAAAACGTAGATCCGGGCTCGCGGAAGGTGGAGGCCCCACGCGGAAGGCCGGGCGGAGCGTGGGAAATTCAAAGTTGAAGAGTGGCAGTGCGATGCTGAGTTACCTGCGGTGACTGTCTGTGATGGGTGAAATTACGGTGGCATGGGTCCACGTTTCAGTAAATACAGATACTAACAGAAGCATTGTGATTTTGAAATCAACAGAATACGTTTACAGCAATTTTCCAGCCGTACATAATGCATGTAGAACATACGTTGAATAATACATTTGGTTTGTTTTAATAATAGTCTATATGAAAATAATGAGCCTTGCACATCTAGCTGGAATAATTACATCAGCTTTTCCGCGAACGATTAAACGTGTCCCCTATTGCGGTTCTAAGAGGTCTTCTTCGATCACCGACTATAAATTTAAATGTGCCCTCCCCCCATTATGGCACCTGCTCCTTATAAAGTCTGTGCAGGAGTACTGCGAAGCAAAGTGTATATCCTTGGGGTGAAATTGTTATATTCAGTGTTATCTTGTGTTAAGTAAGATGTTAAATGAACAATGTCAACAATTATAGCATCTAGCTTAAGTTAAGTAATGATAATAATAATGAAATAATGACATTTTCTGCAACAATAAGAGTTCCATGGGACTTAGTGGGCAGCACTGTTGCCTCACACCCAGGTTAAAAATGTGTGGATGGAGTTATGTTTTCTCCATTTGTGTGGGTTTCCTTACACAGTTCAAACCTGTCTCTCTCAACTGCCTGCAGTGAGAAATGGCTGTACGCTGGATGCAGAGGGAATAACTTTATTAGCCACGTGCATTGTTAATTTAAAGAATTATTTACAGATTACATATTACACTTCATGTACCACATTCATATGTTACCAGAATTTCAGTGTAATTTCCTTACGATGTAAAACATACGTGATAAGACTAGTGATAAACATGTATGAAATGAGTATACACACTGCAATCAAATCATGGCTACTGACGGTATCCACTAGTACATTGGTCAGTCCAGTCATGACGTTGGCCAACATGAAAAATAACAGCTGATTCCTGTTCACAGCTTGAATGAGGCAGAGTCCTTCAAGTTTCCGCTTGACTTCCTTGTGAAGTACTACGCTTTCAGGATTGCTATTTTTTACTGGATCCCATGAGCAGGACACCAGGGAACAATTTGATAACATTTTTGCAAAGGCTAGAATTAGATCTGCAATGCTTAAAAGGGAAAGGAAAAGGAGAGACTGGGCTACAGTCCAAATACAGAAGGAAAGATTTGCCATCCTGCGAGAGACTGGCTCTACAAATGCCTGACAAAGATACAAAAACACCCATAATGCAACACTTCCCAAAAGAAGGTTACATATTGCTCTGATCCAGTCTTTAACCAGTGTTCTGCTTTTCATTACATAAAATCCTATTTGCACCCCAACCATGTAAATTGCTATGTAACCTATGACTGAAAACAGCCCCTCTTTGTTGGCGCTTAAAAATCCTCTGGTTCTATCACTATCTTGGATAAAGGACTTTAGTTCAGTTGCCTCAAGAGTCATCTGATAAGCTACTGCAATAATAAAACCCAAAATCCATGACTTCTTTACCGGGAATATAGCCAACAGCACTGAGGCAACCATTCGAACTATAGCCAGTGTGAAAAAGAAGTTCCAGTGTACTCCATACTCTGACACATGCTCATGGTAACCTGACACTTTGAGACTGATCAGCCTCGCCATTCCTAGAAAGATCAATGGCCAGACAGACAGCAATTGCTTAAATACGTCGCTAAACGTAGACACCTGTCCCTCTTTCTTCCGCACTTCAGGGCAAACGAGAGAATTGGCCAAAATGTAGGCCCCAACTCCAAAATCCATAACTCCAGTCCCATAGGTTTCAGTTTTCGCATAGCGTCTTGGAAACACGCTGAAATCAACGGCAAGGATGCTAATCGCGGTCTTCACGTTGACAAGGACTCGGAAGGCAGTCACGAAAGGGACGCGATCCATCTCCAGGTTCATCGACGAAAAGTTCTTCATCTCGCTTTGGACCGGCAAGCGGATGCTGCGCTTTTTTATGTGGTGCGTGTAGATAAGCAGAGTGATATTTACTGCTGCCATGCTCACAATGACAAGGTGAAGGATGTCACTTAGTATTGTGCAGGATAGGACAAGGGGCAGAATTACAATGCTGAAGTCCAGGAGAAGGTGCACCTTACTGGAAAGTGGAAGGACGCCCTGACAAAGGTGATATAGAACAAGGATCAGTCCCCTGCTGAGCAAACAGAGAGGGGCAAGGAAACAACCCAGGGACACTTCACCAAGGCTTGTTCCATTTAAGTTGCTCACAAATGCCTCTTTAAGCTCCCTGTCGGACATGTCTTTGTCCATTTGGTAGAACTCCTGGAAAATAAATATATATTTTAAATTATTTAATACGGCACACACAGAAGTTATTTTGCGTTGTTGGATCAGCTAAGATTGAAACTATGATGGAATATATTATTATCATGGACAACTGTTGAACGCATAACATTACTGCAGCAAAATCCGAACAAAACTACTTACATTGATTTATATATTTACAGTGCAATGCATTTATGCTTATGCTGTCATTACATAATTCCCATTTTAAAAAATTGTCCTGCAATTAATCCGTAATTCAAGACATTAAACGAGATCTGAAAAAAGACATATCACATTTCCCCACTGTTGACCGTCCAATTAATATTGAGTTACCTTTTACAATGCGACGTACTACACAACGCACTCAGATCATTTAAAAGAGCTGATCGATTCATTAAAACCGTAAGGACAAATAGTAAATTTGTTTCACGATCGACGCGTTTTAAAATACCAATGCAAATGACGAATTTCAGGATATGAGCCACACAAACACGACATGCAACAATGTACAGCAAAAGCAAAACTAAATCACAAGTTAAACCAAACCCACCGTATTAATTCCGGGCCTTATACATAAAATAGTGTGTCGCCTTCATGCACTAAAACAAGGGTACAATTACTTGAGCTCACGGAAGTGATGAATAGCTAGCCACTAACCTACCTAGCCGGTTAGTCACCTCGTTATGTAGGCGTTTCAGTTAGCCGCTATTCGGTTAGCAACCTCACTATGCAACTTCTTCAGTTAGCCGCTAGTCTAGCTAGCCGGTTAGCCACCTCGATATGCAGGCGCTTCAGTTAGCCTAGCTAGCCGGTTAGCCACCTCGATATGCAGGCGCTTCAGTTGGCATAGCTAGCCGGTTAGCCACGTCGTTATGCAGGCGCTTCAGTTAGCATAGCTAGCCGGTTAGCCACCTCGATATGCAGGCGCTTCAGTTAGCATAGCTAGCCGGTTAGCCACGTCGTTATGCAGGCGCTACAGTTAGCATAGCTAGCCGGTTAGCCCCTTCGCTAAGCAGCCACCTATAAGCAGTTGTGTCGTCCCCTAGCCGGTTAGGCAACCCGTCATGCAACCGGTCCTATCAGTCGGTAGCAGCCGGTTAGACACCGCGCTGCGCAGTTTTCTACTGTTACGGTGAATGTAGCTTCACTTGCTAAAGTGACATATAAACGTCCGTAAGCGGGTCACCATATATATGACATGCAGCAATTTGATATCTTACGTTATTAATTCAGCTGAGATGCGCTGCATATCTGACCGGTCCGCAACACCTATGCTTCCCTCTTCCGCCCCGCCCCGCCCCGCCCCGCACGCCAGGCGGTCCGGGCCGCCTGTCACGGAGGGGGCGGGCCGGCCGGCGTTGTCGTGGCGTGTCAAGCCTTTGGGTTTCTCGGTTTGAGTGCTGGAGGCGGGCGATCCGGCTGCTGTTTGCCCTTCAGCGGACTTTCATGACTCAGAGGAGCAGTACATAAAAGCGGGAACAGAGCAGGGCGGCTGTATGGTAGCTGTGCAAGTTGGGTTCGAACTGTGGAGGAATCGGCGGCGAAATTGGCGATTCTGTGAGCAGACGGTGCATTTTACAGCAGAAACAGGGGATCGGCGCCGGATCCATGAGTCTGCGGCGAGATCCGCGTACGGAGCCGCGGGAGAAGGTACTGAGATTTCAGCCCGTTTAGGAAAGGTACTGAGATTTTAGCCCACTTTATACACATGTTCCTTGGGTTCTCTACAGTGAGAGTAGAAAAATATATTTTGACAGGTCAAATTAGCAATCATATTTACAAATATTGTTTAGGCTACATAGGTGTAGTATGTGATGTATGCTATATGCATGACTGCTGTTAATAAAGTGTACACGTGAGCCAGTAATCGAATTACTAATAGAGTAGATAAAATCGGCTAGCACCAATCTTTATTTTAGTGTCATACAGTAAAGAGGTAGATTATTAGTAGTAGTCAATATGACATGGTCATTCGCCCCTAAACGCATTTTCCCTCCCTAAAAACAAGGACGCTCCTACCCAGATAATCTGTGACCAGGGTAGTTTAATCTATTAGTCATCCATTTGCTTTGTAATCTGAGGGAGATTACCAAACCCATACCCTTTATCTAGCTACGGTGGGTTCTCGGCACACTTCTTAACCTGAGGAAAGTTTCGTGCGCTCATTCTATCGGGCTTGTATTGTTTTATACTTCGTGTGGCAGACAAATACAGGCCTATTTAAAATATAAATTTAATGTATAAACGCAATACAACACAAACAAATAGTTTCGTCTTAAATATTACAAGTGAAATACGCATGTTACCGTTGAAAACGACTGTCGAGTTTTTATATAAATAAGAATATAGTAATCTAACTAAAAGGTAACCCAAAACGCTTATCTTGTTTGGTCATTTGATAGTTTATCCTGGATTTTTAAAATGCACCTTTAGGGCCTAATGGGGAGGAATACCAACATCCTGTGTGTGGACGAGGTTTCTCTAATTTATAGCCAATATACATCTGATATGCAGTTTATGTATGCGATGTGAAATAACTCACGAAATATTGTTCATTTTGCTGTCGTTGGGATAAAAAGTAACCTGCAGTTTTATGAAAACATCTGTGATTGCCCAATAGTCGAATTATATTTGCATTAATTTGTACAAATTTCGTTCGTTCCTTTTCAAAACACGTCTGTTTCGCAAGGCTGCCCTGTACCTGGAGCTCAAGGTGAGAAAGGTCATCGAGCCTGAAAATAGCCCGAGTTGAGCTCAGCTACGTCACACTGAAAGGACCAGGGAACCGGTTACTGCAGCGTGACACCGAACACATACACGTCTTCCCGGCAAGGAGATGTTCCCATAACTTTAGCCAATGTGTCTAGCAGTTCTCAAAATTGGCAAACATTCTTACTGTATCGTTAGTGGAAAGTCATTATATTATAACGAATAATGAGCATCTTTTAACACAAATGTTCATTTTTATATGTGTATAATGCAAACATGCCATTCAGCCTTGACCCTATCACCACTGTCGTGTAACATGACACCAACTGTTAACTACCGCTCTGAAATGACCTACATTTTTTTAAACAATATTATTTTTAGTTGTAGTAGTGGGGTAATATTCTAATAACATCAGGAAAACTGGATTCTTTGAGCGTTTTCATACCTTAATCCCAATGTTTGACAAACATTCCAGATTAAAACATCTAGTGGGGTTTGTGAAAATTTGTGTTGGCACAGCCTTGTGCAGTTAAAGACATCATTGCAATAGACAATTAGGGCGTAAACTGACAATAAATGCAAGACACAAGATATACAACAAAGAGGAGTAAATGATAGGCATGCAATACTGATGTTATGCAAATTTAAGTAGTGCCGGGCTGAAAGTTGACACAGGTATGATGCATACAACATACATGCTTATATATTGTGCATAACGTACATCACATGCAATACGCTATTATAATGTACAAAAAGATCGTCAGGGTTCTGTCTTGATGAGAATGTAAACATAAATGGTGCAGGGGAAACTGTTGAGTCTGGAGGAAGGTGAAGAAGCTGTTCTTGAAGTGTGTTATTTTTGTGATAAGTCATCCTCCATAATCTTTTTGGCACATTTAGTGGTATGTTGAATGTGTAGTTGTTCAATTTATGACAAGGCAGGTCTCTGAAGCCTTGATGACAAGTCTTTTCCTAATGAAGGAATCCGTTTCACTATACCAGGGTATGAGGGAACGTATCAGGATGGTCACTATGATTGTGGTGTAGAACAGTACAAAGAGGTGACTTCTGACTCCAAACCTCATGTGTCACCTGAGGAAATGCAGTCTCTGGTTTGCCTTCTTGGTGAGATGGTCCAAGGTAATCTGCCATTTTAAGGAACTGCAGATTGAGGGGTCCAGAAGTTTGAAAGAATCCGTTACTTATATCTGCTGTGGAGCTGGAGGTCTTTGTTAGTACAAAAGGCTAAAGAGAGTGAGGCTAACTCAGGACTTTCTTGTGTACTTTCACCAATGTCTGGTGGAAAGTGTACTGACATACTGCATCACGGCATGGTATTCCAGCTGCACAAGGGAGGGTTACTCCGGATGCGTTTCCCAAGCTGTAACGCCAAGAGATGTTTTTCCATTATAAATCATGCAAACCGTACCTGAGTGATACCTGCGCTGGCATGGCTGGATGTGTCACTGACATGTGACTGGGAGATACTGGTGATCTGCATCGATACACGCTATCATTGTTATATATTGTTCTTGTTTACCTATCTTAGGTTTGTTAAATCGTAACGTTGTTGTTCTTAGCAAATAAATGACGATCAAGTTTTCTTGTTTTGTCTTATCTTACCCCTGCTGCTTGCTCTATCCATCTGTATTTGATACTGCGCTTCATTATTGTCAGATGCTTGCAGTGATGGTGGTATCATCTGCATATTTGGGAATTGTCATAGAGCTGTCCTGTGATGTCAGCTTGTTTATGAACAAGGAAAAGGGAAGCAGGCAGACCATGCAGCAACCTTGTGGGACTCCAGTGCTGATGGGCAGAGGAGTGGACAGTACACTGCGCATCCTGATAGACTGACGTTGGCGAGATGGGAAGTCCAGAAGCCAGTGGCCGAGAGCGGTGCAGTGTCTCTGCCCACCCCCCATTAGTTTTTGGGAAGAGTGAGAGTGGGCTAACAGTACTGAAAGCTGAGCTGTCCATGAACTGCACCAACAGGTATTGGTGTCTCTAGATGTTGCAGCGTGTAGTAGAGTGCTTGATTTATGAGGTTTTCTGCAGATCTGTTGGGGCAGTAGGCAAATTGCTATGGGTCCAGTATTGAGGAAGTGCAAGACTTGAGATGAGACAGAACAATATGTTCAAATGGTTAATAGCCACTGACATCAGGGCAATATGTGAGCAGTCATAAGACAGCTGGGATTGGAGGATCTTGCTGTGGGTTTTGGTGGCACTGTTGCACTGACAGCGTGGCTGAAGGTGGCTGTGGACCTGGGGGACAGCCGGGAGGCACGGTGGCTGGGCACAGCAGGGGGTAACTTGTCCCGACTGATAACGTTCCTCTTCTTCAGCTTCCTCAGGGAAGTTGCACCTTTTCCTCTGTGACAAGAAAACATGTTGAAACACGCATCAACATCATTAAGTTTGCTTGAGAAATCTGGATCATCTTTGTCAAGACAAGCTGCAGTGTTGTTTGTCATCAGCAGGAGGATTTTCCAAGTCATTCTACTCTATGATTTGCATTGCTGTTCCAATTTGAGAACATGGTTTATGTATGATGATACCACACCAGTGTGCTAATCTGTATTGTCTGATGAGCTTTCAAAATGTCCCACTCCGTGTGCTTCTTTTTGTGCCACAATGTCATCCTTCATCCATGACAAATACTGCTCTTGGTTTGTTGTGACTGTGTACATTAAGACAATGTACAGAGAAATGAACTCCATATTGCAACAAAACCTTAGTTTACTTAATGAAGGAAAACAAATAATGTGAGTACATACCACTTATTATTTTTCCTTTCATACCCATTTGCACAACCTGTGATATTTTGCGCAGGGTGATGGATTCGGACATGGGGATCGGTGTTATTCGCAGCCGCTCGACACCTCCCTGGATGGAGAGCTTAAATCCTTCCTGGTCGACGAAGATGAGCTGCACACCTACGATGATCTAACCAAAGTTAACCCTGTGACTCCCAGCACAGGTTACTGTTTAACAGTATTTGCTTTGTAGATTCCATTAATTAGAGACTTTGATAGTGTTGCCATAAGTTTCTTGATACAGCAGTCTGTGTTCCGCCCCTTTGAGGGTGGTGTAATACATTAAAATATCATACCTTCCTGCTGTTCTGTGTTTTGTATTGTAAGTGTTGCACTGCGGTCCAGGGGGAATGCCATTTTGTGTAAATGTATATCTGTGTATGGATGGTACTTCAGCAAAGCCCATTTGGTTGTTTTTTAATAATAATAATTATTATAATAATTAGAGTTGCTAAATTGCCCGTAGGTGTGCTTGTGTGTGTGAATGGTGTGTGGGTGTGCCCTGCGATGGGCTGGCCCCCCTGTCCAGGGTTGTTCCCTGCCTCGTGCCCATTGCTTCCGGGATTGGCTCCGGACACCCCACGACCCAGTAGGATAAGCGGGTATAGATAGTGGATGGATTATAATAATTATAATAATATTACTTGATATGTCGAGTCACTGCATACCTACAGTATATGTGGATGATGTGATAGTAAGGAGAGGATCTCACTCAGAGGTGCTGAGTAGGTTTGTAATTCTGGCAGATCTGATTCTTCACCTGGTTCCTCTTACCTGCAGTGCTGAAATGTCTCCAAGCGAGGTATTCTGTGAAGGTATTCTACACCCACGCCGGCTGCACTCTGGTAGCTCTGAATCCATTCCAGCCCGTTCCTCATCTGTACTCCCCAGAGGTGATGAAGGAGTACCACTGTGCTCGGCGGCCTCAGGTACGAGGATGCAGATGCAGCGTTGGGGTTTAGCTTTGGGCAACGTGTTTGTGTTGATCTGTGTCTCTGTCTGCATTCTGCTTCTTGGGCAGGAATTCAAACCACACATCTTCGTTGTGGCTGAGGACGCCTACCGAAATATTCAGGGCCAGGTGGAACCAGTGGACCAGTCGCTGGTGGTCAGTGGGGAGAGCGGTGCAGGAAAGGTAGGGCATGCACCCCCTTTCAGGATACAGCTTTACAGAAGTCAAAAGAATGAAAGACGCCCCCTGTTCCTTTACCAGACTTGGACAACCCGTTGTCTTATGAAGTACTACTCCACCATCGCGGCTTCCTCCTCCCAAAAATGCCAGAATATGATCGAGAGGATAGAGAAGCGGGTTCTCGAATCCAACCCCATCATGGAGGCTTTTGGTGAGACGCGAGGGATGGTGATTCGAGTTGACCTGCAGTCTTGGCTCGTGGGAGTTTTACTTGCACAAGGAAAAGTCTGATTGTGGAGGAGGTGGGTCCCAAGCAACTAGAGGAGGTGTGACCAAGACATCTGAGTGGTTGGTCCTGCCTCCTCCAGTTGCTTAGATCCACCTCTTCTACAATCTGATTGGTTGAGGGGGATAACCAATCAGTTTTTCTTTTGCCTTCAGAACATAGTAAGTAAGTAAATCTCCAGGAGCACAGACTACTTTGTCGCGGAAACCCACTAATGCCATATTGATCACTTCACAGGCAATGCCTGCACGTCACGGAACAACAACAGCAGCCGCTTCGGGAAATATATCCAGCTCCAGCTAAACACGTAAACATCTCCTGCTCTAGATGCTTTCCTCAAAATAAATTCACATGTACTTCCACTGTACCTTTTAGTTTCTTTAAGGCATCATCTAATCATCCATCCGTCTTGTAACCGCTTATCCTGGTCAGTATTACAGGGAAAAAACATCAAATGATCATCATTATTATGCAGATCACATCTGCTGGTTGGAGCCTCTGTTCAAACGTACCTTCTGGAGAAGACCAGGATAGTTAAGC
Source organism: Stomatorhinus walkeri (assembly GCA_026784285.1). Taxonomy (NCBI): domain Eukaryota; kingdom Metazoa; phylum Chordata; class Actinopteri; order Osteoglossiformes; family Mormyridae; genus Stomatorhinus; species Stomatorhinus walkeri. The sequence continues at coordinate 28,703,610 of JAODUD010000107.1, forward strand.
AAGGTGCCGACGAGAGGAATTTTCACATATTTTACCAGGTACGGAAAAACCTCTAGAGGAGTTTCCACATTCTTGTCTCAGCTTGGGTGATGTGGTGTCTCTGTGATTTACATGCAGATGACGAAAGGGGCTACAGAAGAACAGAGGAAAGAGTGGAAGATACTGAGAGACCAGCATTTCACCTGGCTGCCAAATGCTGACAGAGCGCTAGAGGGTCTGCTGTCCCTTCACCTGATTCGGGGGGTGGTCCCTGTCTGCGGTGTCACAGAGGGGTGTCGCATGGTCACTTTAGGGGACTTTGTGACTGATATAGACAATGAAAATCTCATGGAGATTATTGTAATGTAATACATAATTTAATCAGAACACTCTTTGACTTCCAGAGGACTGTTTTCAGGACACAGTGGCTGCGATGGCTCACATGGGCATCGACACAGAGACACAGGGACAGATATTCCAGGTAAACCGAGTGATAATCCTATAACGCTCCTGTGTACGTGACGCTGCTTCTGATCCGGTGTGCGCTATGTGACTCAGCTGCTGGCAGGCCTCCTTAATCTCGGCAACGTGACCTTCTGCCCGCCAGCTGACGATTCCCTGCCCTGTGACCTCCAGGAAGAAGCCGCGGGTAAAGTCTGCTTGACCTCGCCTTGTTTGTCTGCACTGCCCTGCTCAAGAATAAGTGCTGTATATGTTAAGTTTATAACCTATCACGAATCATCGAGCTTTTTTGAGCATTAGTTCCAGAGAAATCATAAATGAGGGATGTGTGCTGGTCGGTTGTCCTGCATGCCAGGTACCCCCCCACCCCCTCGAAGCGGGATCCCCGCTGTTTTTTCCCCGGGGGCCAAATTCCAAAAGCAACACAAAGCCAAGGTTCACCGCATCCGAAAAAAGTCTCTGTTGCTCATCACTGGTCAAGGATTAGTTATCGTTTTTCTGCTGAGGTCGTCGTTTGCTTCCAACATGATCTAAGCTTCAGGCTTTTAAAATGCTTTTCATATGCTGTGTTGTCTGTAAATGGTTTTTGCAGACTGTTTCATTTGAAAATGTAATGCTGCTTTCTTTCTTTTTGCTCCTATCCTGGAACGTGCCCGTTTGGGCCTCCCGCGTTGCTGGCCGTTTGCAGGCTTCCTGTGGGCTGCTGCCTCCCTCCTGCACGTCTCAGCCGAGCAGCTGGACTCCTGCCTGAAGCTGAGGGTCCTGCGGGCCGGGAAGCAGAGCGTGCTGAAGCCGTGCTCTAGGGAGGAGTGTGGCGTCCGGCGGGACTGCCTGGCCAAGCTCATCTATGCCCGGTGAGACGTGTGGCTTGGGGTTAGGGATCCCTGCTAGTATCCAGAAGGTCGTGGGTTCAAATCATCTACATGTGTGTCTGTACCTCACATCCAGAACAAGATTTCCTCACAGAGGATAAATTTCGTATTACTGCGATACTCTCTGTACCGCTGCTACACTCTCTGTACCGCTGCTACACTCTCTATGCAGAACTGCAAACTACAAAATAATTAACAGATTAATGGATATATTATGGATTTATGGACCTTAGCGATCATGAGTTAATGGTGTATGTTGGGGAGGATTTAGTTACAGGAGTTAACCATGTTGTGGTTTTATCAGGTGACGTTTATTTTTCCTGCAGTGTTTTCGACTGGCTGGTAGCGTTCATCAATAAGAGCATGTGTGCCAGCTCATCCAGCTGGTGCAATTTCATAGGTAAGAACCTCCCCCCAGGTTATAAGTAAGCTACAGTGCATTATCTGTGTGTGTGAGTCACTAACTGCATCGTCATGGTGCCGTTTCGACCAGGCCTGCTGGACGTCTATGGCTTCGAATGCTTCGACCTGAACAACCTGGAGCAGCTGTGCATCAACTACGCCAACGAGAAGCTGCAGCAACACTTCGTGGCTCATTATCTGAAAGCTCAGCAGGTGCAGCTCACCTCCACCTTCGGGGCCAGACGGCGTCTGACTGACACAAGAATCCCCACCGCCTCCTTATCAGAAGCCTAGAACTTTACCCTGGCTGACTGGCGTGTACCTGTCGCGTGCGCCCCTGCTGCAGGAGGAGTACGTGTCGGAAGGCTTGGTGTGGTCCTTCATCCAGTACCAGGACAACCAGAGCTGCTTGCACCTGCTGGAGAGCAGCCCCAGCAGCATCTTCTCTCTGCTCAATGAGGTTCGTTCACACACTACTGTGACGCTCCAGCTCAGTGTAGTATGTAATCTACCGGGGTGGCCTTGTCTCTGGGCCCCCAATCAAACCCCCCACCACCACCACCACATTTAAAAAAATAAATAGCAACGCCACCTAAAGAAGTAAGTTATGTACCTCGTACGTTGTATTTTGTATTTCGTGTGTCCCCTCCCCAGGAGTGCCGCCTCAACCGTGGCAACGATGCCCAGCAGTTCGGCAGGCGCCTGCAGAGGGAGCTGTCTGGGAACGCGTGCATGAGCTGGGAGACATTCAGCCAGCGGCCGCACTTCACCGTGTCCCACTATGCTGGCAGAGTCAGCTACCAGATCGAGGGAATGGTGGAGAAGAACAGGGTAGGAGCTGGCGGATGGGCGGGCGTGGCGGGCGGGCGGCCCTTATGGGGGGGTGCAGCCGGCAGTGTTTGTCATTTCCTGGCTGAAAAAACTAGCTAGCGAGTAAAGTGAAACGATCTTTCCCAGCTGGATGGTGAGTAGAACATGCTGCTTTAACACCACCTGAATAGAGAAGGCATTTGTTTAATATTTAGCATAATAATTGTTTGTGGCCAGCAGGGGGCACTCAAATGCAAGGTTTGAGTGGGAGTAAATAGTGGGATTTTTCAGTGCTCACAGTTGCACGCAGCCTTTGCTGGAAAGGGTCTCCTTTCCCCACCTCACAGGCGTGTCTGTTTCCATTTTAGGACCCTGTCCCTCCGGAGCTCGTACGCATGCTTCAGGAATCTCAAGACTCCCTGCTGCAGAGTCTCTTTGCTGACGGTAATGCAGATGACAGCAGTGGCAGAGGGCACACCAAAGTGGTCACCGTAGTCTCCAAATTCAAGGTGAGGGTAGTCTATTCTGTGACCTTCTTCCTTACAGACAGTGGTCTGTCGTGACTTGCGGGTGTGTCTCAGGCGTACCGTTAATCTGCCGCTTCGGAGATGAAGACTGATTCCTGTTTTGCAGAACTCGCTCAAGAGCTTGATGAAGATCCTGCACAGCACTACACCTCACTACACCAGGTGTATTAAGCCCAACCCAGAATGCAGACCGCTGACGTTTAAGAAGGAGGAGGTCTGTTTAATACCCAATAAACAATTTGTGACATAAGTATGAAAGCTGTGACTCATGTTGGCGGGTGTGGACATGCAGATATTCAGCTGATCCTCTGCATCCGCAGATTCAACCAACCACGGATCGAAAATATTCAGGGGAAAAAACATCCGGAAAGTTCCAAAAGGCCACATGTTGAGCACTACATTGCATGTACACAAATGAAGTAATTTGAGTCTTTGATGTTGATGACGGAATACCCTTTTTTTTTAATCTTATGGGGACTATAAGATTTTTTATAAAATTTTATAAAAATGAATGACTGCAATGAAAAAACATAAAATGCAAAAACTCTTGTGTTGTTTGGTTACTTATGATTATGGTTAGGGCTGGGTAGGGGTTAAGGTTGTCATAGTTAGCATTAGCATTTTCCCCCTAGAAATGAATGAGCGGTCCCCAAAAAGATATAGTTACACGACCGTGTGTGTGTGAGAGAGAGCGATTATATTTTCTTCATTAATTATGTTCTCCTTATGTACTGCGATGGTTGCATTACTGAACATTTACAGGTTATCAGTGTAACAGTGTAACAACTATGTCCGTGGCATTTACACAGTATTATGTATTATAAATAATCTAGAGATGATTTATAGTATGTCGAGGATGTGTGTAGGTTATGTAAATGCTAAGCCATTTTATATAAGGTACTTCAGCATCCGTGGATTTTGGTATCCGCAGGGGTCCTGGAACCAATATCTTGTGGATTGGGAGAGCTGGCTGTATATAGATGTACATCTTTCCAAATATACCAGTTAAAATGAATCCTGTCGTAATAACTTTCAGGTTATTCTTCAGCTGGAAGCTTGCGGCATTGTGGAAACCATAAATATCAGTGCGGCTGGTTTTCCCATCCGGTAAGTGACAGGGAGTCTATTTTATTACACTATGGGAAATTAAAGTTAATCCACTGGGTTTTTGCAGGCATGTCAAGTCACTTTATTTGATGTGTACATTGTATTTTGTGACTGAGTGTTTAATGTGCCTTTATTTGTCAGCTGGAATATGCGCGATATCTGTGTGTTTCCAATTCACCCAGGATCCCTCACTTGCGTTTCCTCAAACGTTATGGGCTGATCGCCAACTCCAAGATTTCATGGCAGTCGGTGGAGGAAGGCGGTGGGTCTGCCTGGGACACGGCAGGAGACGGGACTCGAAGACTGCGAGTCACGCTTATGTTTGCTTGGGTGCCGGGTGCAGGAGGCCATTGCCTTGACCGAAGATGTCTGGCCTCTCCTCTCCTCTCCTCTCCTCTCCTGTCATTTAGCCACTTCTCTCTCTCTTCTCGTCGTCCCTCTCGCTGCAGTTTCCCTTGAACTTCCCTTCTGTCTAAGGCTGAGATGGGATAATGCTTAGGGTCGGTGTTGCAAATAGGTTGCAGTTACACGACGTGGCGTTCGACCTTGTCTGACAGGTAAAGGAACGCTTAGTCGTTTGCCTGCATGGTGCTTGGTATTTGCATCCTGATAATCAACTCTTTGGACTCCATTTTAGGCTCTGATTTAATATTGAGCAGGAAATAATGAATTTGCTTGTTTGGCTTCTGTAGCTGAACTATCAGTGTGAAGATAGAAAAGTGAAATTAGCCATCAAGGTGCATGTAGCATGACTACTGTTTATGAAAGAATAGCAGCTTGAAAACTGCATGTTTCTGCAAGCCGATATGACATGATAGACCACCTCACCCTCAGAGCCGGAGGCTGGCAGTGACACCGTGGCCCATGCCGTCGTCGCAGTTCTCAACATGGTGCTGAGGTGCCATTCCCTGGAGCTAAGCTACACTGGGACGAGGACGCACGATTCTTTGGTGCACTGTGGAGAGACCAAGGCCTTCCTGACGCACTTCATGGTGGGCACCGCCGGTGGGATGGGACCCTTCATCGTATGACTCGGGTTTCCCCGATCTGACCGACTTCTCCCTCTGCTGCCGTGCAGCTGGAGCTCCTAGAGGAGCACAGGGGCCGAGTACGATCCCAAAGGGCCTTCGTCATCCAGTGCTGCTGGCGTCGGTACTGCCGCAGGAAGCGCGAAGCCCAGGCGTGCGCCGCGGCCAGGATCCAAGCCGGTACAGCTATATGATCTCTTGATGGTTGAACTTTGTAATCCTGCAATTGGATCGGCTGGCTACGTGGTGTCAGCTTTTGAAGAGATGTATTTATTCACTTATTTAAGCTACTTATATGTGAGGCAAATAGTACATAAGGGAAAAAAAATCATGAGAACCATATATTAGACTAACAGCTCAGTTTTTAATTTTGTCAGCCAATTATGCAAGATATGGTGCCAAATGCTTTTCTATGCTTGCATGTTTAGTGGCGCACAGGGTGAGGTGACGTAAATTTTGTCATCAAGGGTTTCCAGTGGATGGCTGCAAACGATGCACAATGCACGATATTTTCAAAGCAACGATATTCTGGCATTTTAAACCTTCAGGAATAAAATTTTCCATGGCGGTCCTGGCTAATTTTGTCGTCAGGATTTCGGAATACCGTGGTATTGCCACATTATCTTAATACCGGCCAAAACTGTTCCAAAACGGTTTACTCATTTCACTATACTGCTTGTGTTTTTGTATTTTGTTGCAATACGTCCTCCTGGTGTGGCGTAATATCACTGCTGCATCCATCCATCAGTTGCGAACATCTGCACCCCCAAACAAACGCTCATGGCCGCAATTGGGAAAGTGAAGTCTGAGCTTGGCTTTAGCGTGTAGTAGCTGCACACAAGCAGAGCGGCAGGAGGCGGCATTCGCTTATCCGGCTGGTGTTCTCACTTCTTACGCCGACTCGCCCAGTGTAGGAATGACCAGCTCATATTTTCTCGTACTACATGGTCCTGAATGATCTCTGGCTGTGTCATTTACTGAAACCCTGGTGCTCTCTTGTTTTCCTTCAGCTGTGCGATCCTGGTTGGTCAGAAAAGAAGTTCTGAGGTGGTGCCGGGCCGCCACCATCATCCAGAGGCAATGGCAGGGATGGAGAGTGAGTTTCGCTGGATTCTGCTGCCGGACTTTTCCTGCTCCGTGTTCCTCATGTCCGTTTTCCTCCTAGGCTCGCATGGAAGCCCTGGCTGAGACCGAGTTGGATGATGTCACGGACACGGAGAAGACATCCTGGGGCTGCACCGGGGTATCCTTGCAGTTGTCCACCCACCAGGAGCCTGTGATTTTGTGGGCGTGGCCTGTTGGACTCGCCCTGGCATCAGCCCCCACTGTCACAGTGGCCTTGACTGTCACCAACATCCAGAAGATGGTGTCCTTGTTTGCTTGTCTAAAGCTATCCTTTCGAAGCCTCAGTTACAAAGTGGAAACCAACCAGTTTGAGCAGGGGGTGGCCTCGATCAGAGCACAGCCGCAGGTAAGATGCCACATTCCACCGTGTGGCTCTGAGTTAGGACTCTTGTCTCACTGATTAGAGGGTCACCAATATAAATAAGGTTTTTGGCAGATGTCTGCATTGGACTCTTGATCAAAGCCCTTAACCCGTAATTCCCAGGGACGGACTCCCCCTACATTCTCCCTTTGGGTTGAAGAGTCTGCTGAGTAACTAAAATATAAGAATGCTGCGTTGTAAAGACCTTTCTCCCTCAAGTCACATGCGGCCCCCCCCCCCCCCTTACAGGAATCCATTAGGCTCCACCTTCAACGCTCCCCACTTCCGTATGCTGACACCCATCCCGCCAAGAGTGTCACTGGCTTCAACCAGATCCTGCTGGAGAAAACATGACATGCGATAAAAAAATAATTTCAAAAATGCATCTCTTGCCTGCCTCGCTTTCTTAAGAAGCGACTCACTGCTGTAGATTTTTCCAGAGCTGCATTTTTTTTCTAAAACCAGTATTGTTACTCCCAGGCTGATTATATCTCACGGCAGTGCCTTTATGTCTGTGGTTTGCCATTCTAGTCCTCTAGCTGCTTGTCTATTACACTACAGTGCTTTATAGCTACAGTTCAAAACTCTAGATATTTCTTTTAAAGATTTAAACATTAAGGTCAATATACCGTAAACCACAGTAAAATCGTTTTTAAATGATGTAACAACAGTGATCTGTAAAACTGACAAACAGTTGGTATGATTTAACACTTTAGATTTATTTATTCTGTACACTGAATATGCTGTGTAGAATTGTTTCAAAATGTAATCTTTACTCCCTCACAGGGTCAGATGGTACATGCTATATTTGCATGGTATAGTGATATACTAATTACCTTGTTACTTGCACACTACATAAACCAAAGAATCTGGTGAAAACCAGCGAAGTACAGGTAAAAGGTATCTTCTAGTATCTCTGGCTTAGAAGGAAAGCTAAGCTTTGTTATGTTGTCTTCTGTTTCCAGATGTCGATACCTTGCTGTGTGTGAGGAACAGGTGTGGTGCACAATGATTAAATTATGAATTTATACATGCCTCTGGCACACA
>JAODUD010000107.1:28711429-28725107 GCA_026784285.1 Stomatorhinus walkeri
GATACCTTGCTGTGTGTGAGGAACAGGTGTGGTGCACAATGATTAAATTATGAATTTATACATGCCTCTGGCACACATACAAATAAAGCATGTTTGCCTTGGCATAGTGCCGCAGCAGCAGCTTGTCGTTAGTATTTTCTGCCTTGTTTTCCCGCATGCAGGTAATGATGTACCTGTTTGTTAGGATACAATTAATTTAGAAACATTGTTATATTATGATTAATGATCAATGGGCATTATGGAAATTGACCCAACCAACCTTCCTACTCAAGCAAAACCAAATGTTTGTTATCACAATGTTGTCATTTTGTCACCAAAGTAAGGGTGGATTCTGTTAAATGTGTGCGATACCCTGGTTAGATTATGGAAGCTGTTTAGTTTTAATAAACCATTGACTTCTATGCACTGATTTTGTAGCAACTGATTGATAATAAATGCATCACTATTGCACCAGTGATGTATTCTTTAGAGACTGCTAATCATGGGAATTTAATAAAGCCTCCCAATAAACATTTGAGATACTCTACCTTAATAACTGTAACAGATGCTGTGATCATTCACTTATGCTGGAATGTTATACTTTTAAAGTGTCTAAATCATGCTTCCCAAAGCAGTTCTCACAGATTCAATAAATTCCCATAAAATTAAAATAATTGCCTGTTTTAAAGGCGCCATAGAATGAAAATCTGACCACCTCAGCCGAATTGAATGAGGTGAGTTACATGGAACTAACATGCCATGAATCTCAAACACTGTTCCCGTTTTCCAAATATAAATCCTGCATACAAAAGGTGGTAAAAATGGGCTGATTCAAAAATCCTACACTTATACAACAGTCTTTACACCCCGAAACCAGCCCACTTTCAAGCCTATCGGATCTGCACAATGCAACACATTTTCTTTCTCCAGGGGCATGTCCGCATTCTCCAAAAGTGCACCTGATGAATTTAAAATATATATACTGGCAGCCATTAATGTATTACTAGCAAGCTAAGAAGGTGAGTCATATACAGGTTAGCAAGGAGTATTAGTTATGTATGGCAAAGTAGATAGTATACACTCTAAGATAACAGTACAGTAAATGCATAAAGCTGTAACATAACTATCAAGTGTTATGCACACTACATAATTATATGTGCTATACTTTTACACAACGATTGACAGTGCAGTAGGTTTCCTTATGCCATCGCCACAAACATGCAAGTGATGCGTTGCACTACAATGTCACTAGGAGATAGGAATTTTCACACATCCTGATTTTGCCAAGTTCAACGTGTCTCAGTCTCAATGCTGGCTTGACTTTGACTTTAACCAATTACATTCTGCATTGTATAACATTGCTACACCAATAAAAACCAGTGTTTTCTGTTAAGCAGCAAGGTGCCTGAATTTGTAAAGTACTCATTTTATTGTGTATGCCTTTTGTTAAGGGACGTGTCAGAGAAAATGCTTCTGCAGAGGCTGTACAGAGCAATGCAAGGGCAGGTTTATTTAATGAAGATGGTGATTAAACAAGGCTTGAACTGGCAACCCACTGAGTCACACACAACACCTAGCTCAATAGCTGGAAGCCTTGAATTTGAATTTTTTTTTTTAAAAAATGGACCAATGTGATGCTATAAAGTGAAGACTGTGATTAATTAAGTGAAACGTGCCCCTCCCCTTTTGACCCTCAGACACGCTGAACTCGACAAAATCATAATATATGAAATTTTTCAGCTTCGTTATAATCTTATGGGACCAGCGCTGTAAATGCAGTACCTCACTGTAAACCAGCCAATCAGACGTCAAAGACTTCAAAGAATGGGATCATATATCTAGTTAGTTTGTATTCCTGCAGCTTAACTAAAACTAAGACATGGAAAGGTCCTCGAGGAAGACAAGCATCTTTCTGTATTTAAGATTTAATATTCAGCAGCTCCATTAAGATAACATTCAATTTGCTTTATTAAAATGGCTTTGCACAGCATTTAACACAAGCTATTCAGCTTGATTCAATAAAATCACCTTAAAATGAAACACTGGATACAATCTATATTTACAGTTCAGAGTTACAGCAAAACACTCCCACCAGCAAGTAGTGACATTTGATTCGTCAGTCTCAGAAGTCCTCTTACTCCATTGGCTCTGCAATCCTCAAGCATTGATCAGAAAACTCCACAAACAGGGGCTCCTGCATTGCCACTTTAATGATGTCCACCTTGCTCTCCGCTCCATCCACAGCGAGCAGAAGCCTCCTAAGGTGGCCATTATGTAGCAGGGCTTTGAGTTCTTCCGATTCACCTGTAAGCAAATGCGGCGATGAAATTCAAATCACGTAAAATCAACTTATGGGGTGTCTTGACACATGCATATTTAAAAGCTCACTTAGCCAATTTTGCATACATTGCAAATTTAGAGAATGACTAATTTTAGGAGTTCAGGAGAGGAGGATCAGAACTTCAAAGGAGCAGTTCACCCAAAAACTGAACAGGTTCTGCTGGAGTTGCCTAGTTTTTGAAATAGTGGCCGTATAAATGGTGAGCCTCTCTGGAATATAATGGGAGTGAATGGCATTCTTTCTGTGGTCAAACTAGGCAACTCCCAGCAGAATGATCTACATCAGGGGTGTCAAACTCCAGTCCTGGGGGGCCGGAGCTCTGTGTAGCTTAGTTCTCTCCCTGTTCCTCCACAAATGATTCAGCTTATGAGCTGCGTGGTAATTCAGACAAGGTGTTGAATGAGGTGCGTTAAATGAGGGGAAACCAAAAACTGTACAGGGCACCGGCTCCGCAGGACTGGAGTTTGACACCCCTGACCTAGATGGGTAAATATCACTAAAGCCATGGGCTTTTTCAGTTTTGCAGTGAACTGTCCCCTTCAAGTATACAATTAATATAAATCAGGTGGACAGACATGTTCCAATCTCAATCAGACTTTAACAACATTACAAACAATTGTGACGTTAACAATTACCCAGTTTTTTTAGTCTTTCTAATGGAACTTTGTCGGATTCATCCTCTTCATCAACAAGATCTTCCACAGTCCAGTCACCATCTATAACATTATAAAACACCAGGAATTGGCTCATAGCCCAATTTCACACATTACAAGTGAGTTTCCTTCTTCCAATTGACCAACCTCTACACCACGTCCCGCCAGGTTCGGGTAGCGCTGCAGGCAGCGTCTCCTCCACAGGCGAACAGCCGTCTAAACAATACAGTTTAAAAGGTAGCATTGTAACGGAGAATACTTGAAACTGCCAATCAAGGTCGGGTCACGATCTTTGCAGGATGATATTTATGAATATATCCCAAACACGCATTATTCACAAGATGTAATCTGCTGGCAAGTAGTTTGGATTTCAGGTTAGCTTACTACATTTTGGAAGCAGTAAAATGAGATGGTACTAAAACTAACTTCAAGGCTTTGGTTTGAGTTATTCAGTTATTCTTGTGATGCCAGTGTTTGCCTAAGTAACCTAACTACTGAAAAACACGTTTGATTTTTTTTTACCGACTGTAACTGTAACATGTATCTTGTGCAATGTCACGATTTTTAGGGTCTGTAGCAGCCAATAATGTAAAACAGCAGTTTTTAGTGTAAGTCGAAAATGTAAGAATGTGATATGTTTTTGATTCAGAAATGTTAGTACAGTAATGGTAGGTTATTGCTTTATCGACTTATTACACTACGTTATCAGCAGCTATTACATTAACGGTATGTATTACATTCTTCATGTTTTTATCTGTCCTTTTTGTGTGTGTATCTATGGACCCGAGTCTGTCAATAAAAGTAATTGATTGATTGATTATTGGCTGCCTCAGGGTCTTATATCTCTAACGCACGAAGCATTAACAATAAATGTCTGTATCACACTTGATTAGCGAGAGAGAAGTTTTACTGCCCCTTTCAGTTGGTTAACGTTTACAGGATAATTATCATTGCAAGTTTCGATGTAGGCTACTATTCACACACACAAATGGAAATCTTAAAATGCCTGGATAGAGCAGACGCAGCCATTGTGGCCGTTACTCCTGTCTGCTACTGTACTCTAATTGATGGCTCCCGCTACTTGTTAGTTGTTAGGAAAGAACTCAATATAACGAGAAGTAAAGAACTGTGAGAAATACAGTGTCAGAATTTCGACGTACTAAGTCATAATTCTGAGATATTAAGTCAAAACGAGTCAGAATTCTGAGATAAATGTGTTTCCTCCAGATAGCGGAAAAGGGCGTCCATACTTTTGAACCGTTTATTAAAATGCATTTTAAAGCATTTTTTCGAAGTAAACGAGTATTTACAGTATGCGCTAATCGTGAGTTGTTTAAACTTAACTACAGAGATCTTCCATTAACGATTACAGATTCGTGATATATAAAATCCTTACATACACAGTTATTCAAATGGATCTCAGATTTCACAATTCGCTATAAGCGAACAAATAATAGATGCTGTGGATGCACCATACCTTTATGTTTCTTATAACAAATCACTGAGCAGCTGGAAAAGAAGAAAGATACAGTTCAGTTAAAAACAAATTCGTGGTAATTTTCAAAATTGAATGTTACAACGGATCCACGCTACCAGATAACTAATCCAATGGAAAACACAATCCTCAGTTTAGTTCATTTGGTTTTCCCTCCACGCAAAAACAAAAACATGTATAAACAGTTATACTCACTATTTGATCTTACAAGTCGGGCATCGATATTTGGGGACCGTCTCACTGCATACGCTGCAGACTTCCATGCTTAAAGCAAGAAGCTGCTGTCAGAACCATACACGTGAAAACGTCCGCTTCGTCTCTTCCGGGAGAGGCTGTGACGCTTTACATGACGTCATTGACGCGCGACCCTCCAATGAGGGTCACATTTTTCGAATCGATTTTCCAAACCACAGTAAGATAACCAACAGCATGTACTTTCGTTTGTCGACTGCTGAAATTAATATTAATTGGTGACTCCTCACCCTACACGCAAATATCTATGCCTGATTTTTGTAATCTATGATCTATGAAGAAACGATTCGTGGTATCTCAGGCGCACAAAACGGCTCATTCTGTTAGGTAGATATGCGAAATCAGTGTTTTGTTATTAATATTTTTGCAAGCTGTTACTGCAAAATGAAACAGGACGGAGCGCCAAGCCAGCCGACTGCATCTCATGGCTATGATTTATATTTATAATAACGAGGACATTGTTATAATGCATAGTCCGTAACAGATTGGCACAAACGGTGTTTGTGGTTGCCATGTCTAAGCCAATCACAAACTAAATAGTTAAAACACATACATAAAAACTTTCTGCCTATCAGCATGTAAAGAAAGAAATGTTCTTACAGCTAGTGTTTATTTTAAATAACGCATCTCTAATACCTATAGTTTACATTAAATGACACAGAACCTGTCGGACGGAGTAATAACCAAAACGTGTACATTTATATTTTAATCATGACCATGTATTTCTCCAAAGATCCAAATGAAGAAACAGGAATTTTCACACAAATCAAATTATTTCAAATTTAGGTGTTCCTTCTGATTTCCATTTACCAATACGAAAATATAAAATTAGTCTGTAGTAAAAAAAAATGTTTTAATTGTTCGGTGTGTATAAGGAATGATAAACTATTGGCCATTCTACATAGTCCATATAGATTTCAATAATATTCATCTATAGTTTTTAAGGTTAAAAGTTAGATAAAATGTGTAAGGTGGATATTCAAATTTAAAATAGAAAATACGATCATTAATATTCAGTTGCTTTATTATAAATGATACCAGCCAACTTTCCACGTAAAAGAAAGATAAAGGGTGAACTGATTCATATTTGTAACCAGCTGACGTGACAGACGTCATCTGCATTCTACAGCCAGTACACTATATGATAGAGAACATAAAGTTATGGTAGGATCCATGTTGATGCCAGCACATCACGTTCACTTCTTTCCAATCTAGAGTACGAAGCGTCTTTGAAGAGCCAGGCACGGTTCTGTCCAGGATTCAGACACGCAAACAGTAGAACTATAAAAAGAAAATCCAGCAGTTGCAGTTGTTAATTGCAGTAAATATATATTTAGTGTATATAAACCAGGAGTCGTCTAGGTTTACTTGTAACATTACATTTTATTGAGAGGTGATTCATTTACACATCCTGATATTGAATCATTTACCCATTTCTGTATTCTCGTGCTTAAATGCATTCATCATTTAAGGCACACGCGTTTAGATGTAATTCTACAGAAATCCGAAAATATTCTTGACCGTTTTGTCATCGTATTCTGCTCTCTGTTCCGATAAAGGCAAAGCTATGTAATGCAGAGCCTCCGTGTTGCAAACTGGGTGGGTAGTACGACGTTACAGTTCCTGGCTAGAATGATATGTAATAGTCTAGTACACGAAGGCGAAAGTCCAATTTCTAAGTATCATATATAGCACGTTACGACACACAACGAAAAGCACACCATATGTTCTTAAAAAGAAAAAGCACCATAATGCATACATTGGTAATCTTAACAGCATTTAAAGTTCGAATCTAGTCTTCTGACAGTCGTCCTAAAATGGCAGCTGGTGAACATATCAGTTTGGTTGAACAGCAAGATCAACAATCACATGCATAAGCTGCCTTAAGACTTAAGGCATGCATATAAAACAAGAATCTGATCTTAATTCTGGGTTGATTGTATTGTTCTTTCTCTGTTATTACCTAAGATCCAGTCTTTAAGAAGAGCAGCTTTTAGTCCTCCTGCGTTTCATCTCGCTGTTGTGGTATTTCTCCGCTATTTTTCGTTCATGCCCAGCAGGAGAGTGGCGGTTCGTGTTCATTCCTATTTCCCTTTTGGTTCTGCCTTTTCCCCCGGCATGGCAGGGGTACTCAATCAGATTATAATAATCATACTGATCGTAGTGCTCCTCTTCGAAAGAGGTTAACGTCTCGATATCCGAAGCCATCACTTCCTAGAGTCGTGCAGGACTTGTTTATAAACAAACGTTACTGACTACTGGCGTGTTCGTCACGTGTGTCTCGCTTCGAAACGCTGCCCTGTGATTGGCCTTCCCTGGTGAGCTGTGATTGGCTCCTTACAGTGCTGCTGAAGAATCCAGTAAATAAACACCCATAAGGGAAAAACCCACTACCAGATGCAGTTTGCTTAACTGCAGTTTAGAATTTAAAATCAAGTAGCGTGGTTTTCTGAACGCTATTTCCATGTCTCTGAGCGTGCAGTTTAAACCCAATTTCTGTATCCCTTTTTAAAAAATCAGCTAAACGCCACCAGAGGTCACTCTTTTGTAGTCTATCTTAAACCAGTGGCCTGTACTACGAAGTGGAGTTACTGGCTCATCGGGGTAACTTGTCGGATTTAAGGTACCATAGTTTAAATGGACTATAAAATTCGCGCACTCACATTTTGCCCATACTACCTTAAATCCGACAAGTAAAACCTCGATTAGCCAGTAATCCCGCTTCTTAGTACAGGCCACAGGGGCCTGTATCACGAAGAAGGAGTTCTTGATTATATGACTTATTGGAGTTAAGGTAGACAGGGCTAAATGTATGTGAACGAAGACAACATTACAAAGCAAAAACATTTTTCACAGATTTGCACATTTGCAGTAATAAAATCAATTAGCCAAGACTTCTGTAGAAGTACAAATCCGGTGCAATCCCCAAACGAGCTTGATGTGTCGAATGTCTTTATCAAATTTCTTATGTTCTATTCTGTTTACCTTCGATAATGTACTGTTATTGTTGTTGTGCTTAAATAACCAGATACCACGAATTCCCTTCTTTTGGTTTTCGGGATATTCAGTTTTGTATTGTGTGCATTTTCATTTGCCTGCACTACGTTTATTTCTTTGTATGTGTACTGCCTTGCGCTTTGTCTTTTGAACTATGTTTGCATGTTTGTCTGTGTTCAATGTACTTGTTGCTGCATGCACAATTTTAATAAAGTTTATCTCAATCTTTACTCTTTAAAACCTTTTGTATAGTATGACAACCAACTGGGTTCATAAACATAATGAGAAAATAATTCAAAATTAAGAACTATATTTCACGCTTTACGAAATACTTTTAACAGCCGATTTACAAATGATCGAAGTCATGAAAACGAATGTTTGCGAATAAACATTCACCAAATTCTGCGAGTATAATTAACAAGTGATTATTTGAAAGGCAAGGGTACATTGACAGATATTGCTGCCCCAACCTAATCTCACCAAGTTTCAGTGTTATTGTTTCAGTTTACAAACTTTTGTTGTATGAAGGCATTAAGGAAACTCATTAACACTTACGCCCAATCAGAATAAAACATATATGTGTATGCCTGTTATTTTGAATATGAAACAAGATGATAGAAATACAAAGTATTTTACTGAATACGTGATTAAATACAGATTATAAATATGAGGGGGTCCACGTCAGACCTCGCCGAGTCAGGTGTTTTTTTTGTGGGTGAGGGGGGGTACTTGGTTACAAACATCGTTACAGTGGCCTTGAGACGTCAAAAAACGCTTTCGAAACGTTCCGAACATTCAAACCGGAAGTGACTTGTGGACTGACGGATATTAAGAGCACATATACAGTATTTGGTTCTGTTAGAGTTAAGTATCTGACATCGTGCGAGCTTTTAATTTGTAACCCGAAATGGAGTTGAGTAAACGCTGGTAAAGGCTCCCGGCCTCGGCGCGCTCCCCGGTGCCGCCGGATCGCTCCCGCTCTCTGCACTGAACTGCGGTTCCGTCCCCGGCCTGACACGCCCCCGGCGCGCCGTAACGTCGCAGCTCCCGGAGCCCCGAGCGCCAGGCGGCGGCCAGAGCTTAGCGAGGCCGATTAAAGATGGCGGCGCCCGTGCTGAGAGTGTCCACTCCGCGGTGGGAGCGGACAGCCCGGCTGCTGGTCTGCCTCCTGGGGGCCCTGCTGTCCTTCTACGCCTTCCATGTGGAGCGGGAGAAGGCGCGGGACCCTGACTACCAGGCCATGTGTGACATGGGCGCTTCTGTCAGCTGCTCCAAGGTGTTCATCTCCAGGTAAGGCCGCCGCCTGTCAGCCGGGCTCAGGGGAAGCAGGGCTAGGGGGGCGGCGTGGAGGCCGCCATGGCACGACCGCTCCGGAAGGGGTATGACCTGACGCCGGCCAGCGGGCATCTCATGGCGAAGCGCGGGCAGAATGGGGATGCGGTTCCCTCGTCTGTCGGCGGCCCTTGTGCGGGGACCCCCGGCGAGCTCGGCTCCGGCCCGGGCGCCGCTTTTCTGCATGTTTGGGTCGGAAATCAGCAGCCGCCGGCGGTGCTGAAGTGGCTCTGTGCGGGTAGCCGAGTGCAGATGTAGCATGCGGGCATCTGAGTAGCGATTTTTAGACGATATATTTCTAATAACACCGCATTTACGGTGGATGGACATCCCGGTCCCTTTTTATTCATCTCCGGCGGCCGGTGAGTTCGATACGCTCCGCACGCACCGCGAGACTTTCCAGCTATTTGTTTATATATTTATTCGTATACTTTGTATAGTATGTATATTTTTTCAGATGTGACTATCGCTTTGTCACCGTAAAGGAGAGACTCGCTAGGAAGCTGGAGGCCGGCGGCTGTATGCACTGGGGACCGGACACGTCGCTCCAGCCCGCCGCCCCGGCCCGGGGAGTGTTGCGCAATACTTTGGACCTTTACCTGCGCTATTGATTTGGCGGGTCGTTGTTTTGCGTAATGTTAAATTGAACCGTCATCGGAGGAGATAAGAGGGCCACGCGAGGGTTTGGAGGTGGTTAGGGTTCATGGATCTCTTGCTCATGGTGTCCATACGCCTAGCAGAACTAAATGAGTACATTGTGTGTTTGTATGTGGAACAGTGAAGATAAGAATGGGACAGTTTGCTGCGGTGAATCAGCTGTGGCATTCATGGTATGAGAGATTAAAGTAGAAGGCATCGGAAGCAGCTGGGCATCGACAAGTAACCATTGTATAGGCTGTCTTGTGACTGATATTTGTTAAGTCACAAATAGAAATACAATTAACCTGATCCACATTTTCAGCACATTTAGGTGTGATTCCTTGTCCCGTCTTAGCTTATGTTGAGTGACTAAAGTAATGGACACTGAGTAATGTACCCGGTGACTGACTAGCTGTATTTGAAATTGGGATGGAGTTCTTCTGTATGCTGTTCTTAGATAATAGCTACACTGATACCCTGTCCCCTGACCATCGATGTGTTGTGATAAGAAGGAAAATGTGGCTGGCTGTTGATGGCATTTTGTATAAATGAATCATTTAACCTGCTCACGGTTGCTGGACTGGCGTCAGTACCTGGCAGCATAGGGCATTGACTGGGTACACCCTGTACGGGATGCCAGTCCGACACAGGGGGCAGGGCGCACCCTGTACGGGATGCCAGTCCGACACAGGGGGCAGGGCGCTCCCTGGACGGGATGATTGTGCATCAAAGGGTACATAACTGTGGACAGTATCACTCCATGGAACTACGAGTGGCCACTGTGCTGCCTTGAAGTTTCAGACGTCAGTTGCTGGGTTTAAAAGTCATTATTTGGTGTAGAAGGATGATGGGCCATTGAATGGATGTTTATCATTCCTGATTACATAACTTGTTGTGTAATTTACCATGACCTAAACAGAACCTGTTTCTAAGTAACTTTTGCCTTTTCCTTGTAGTAATTTACCAGATGTACTTTTTGAGACTGGAGACTGCATTGTCCCTTGATGACTGTGCTTAGCCACTGTTTGTGCATTTCAGGAAATCACATGGCAAATAACTGTTGAACCCGCCCCAATGCTTTTCCATCTGGTTAACGATATTTGTAAATCTTCCGGTGTCTACAGACATTTCAGTATGTATGAAGAAAGGAAAGGTTGCTGTGTCTGCATACCACATTGGGGTTTTTAATCTACGTTTGAGCCAGCCAACTTTGGTATGAGTGGCTGGCTTCCTAACATATTTTAATGGACCCTTTTTCTGACAATGACTAAACCTCGTGAGTGTTATTAATAGGGCTTTCTGTTGGCTTAAAATTGAGTCATTTGAGACCATATTAGAACAGACACCCTTTTTCTTTCCTTGCATTGCTTTAAAGTTGTGGCTGTACGTAGTAGGATATAGGTTTTCCATTTGCCTTCCGATGAGTCCTATGCTGTGTGTAGATGTATGATACCTGAATCTTCCCGCATACATGCAGCCTGACCTTGTACTGGCTATAGCCTTTTAAAACTTTGTCATCTTTATAGGGTGACTGGCTCAGAGACTTGCTGTAACGTTTAGTAGCAAATTCAGAAAAGAAAGTAGAGTGATGTGAGCAGCTATGCTCAAAACCTTCTACCTAAACCTTCTACTGTTTCTTTGTAGGTGGGGTCGAGGATTTGGCCTGTTGGGGTCCATTTTCGGTACAAACAGTGTGCTGAACCAGCCAAACAGTGTCTACGGGCTTTTTTTTTATGGATTGCAGCTGTTACTAGGTAAGTGTGATTTATTGGAAGTTTACAAGCCAATAGTGTCGCTCAAAACGGAAGAGAAACAAATTCACCCAGAAGAGCTTCTTTTTTTTTTCCCCAACGTAAGTCACATCAGCTGGTTTCAGCCGGCAGTTATTTTTTAATGGGCCATGATCACGTCTGCAGAGCAGGTGTGTTGGAATTGCTGAAATGCTGAATGGAACCTCCTGTCACGTTGCATAGTCACTGCAGGTGGGGAGATGAAGCGTGCAGGAAGCGTGCAGCGGCCTCTGTCCTGAATGGCACCACTGAGGGTTGGGCTTCAGTTAGTGCCTGATGCAACCCTCAAACACCGTGTGCCATTGTTGGGGTGTTCACAATGGTGTTAAACTTTAAATGCCCAAGTTTGTCAAGCCTTGCACCGAAGGAGTAGTGAGCCACACCAGTGAATAACCATAATCTGTGAAAAGTGTGTGTGGGGGGGTGGTTATTGTGACATCATCCCGGTGGCGCTTTATTAATTATTCTTACCGTTACCCTGCCTTCTGGGAGACCCTGTGAATTGAGGGATCACCTTTAATAATAAATACTGTACACATCTTAACTGTGTGTTCCAAACTGTCCCTTGGTTTAGTGTCCAGTAGATACACCATTCATATTAGGGGCAGGAATAGTACAACCTACAATAATAGAATAAGAATAGAATAGAATATGCCAAATCATATGCTCCTTTTCATTATGGGTCATTTACAAAATTTAAAATCAAATGTCTTTTTTTTCTGGAATGGTACAAGTCCACGGAAATGACTTGCATGGCGTTTCCTTACTGTGCAGTATGGTGGGTCCAGCCTGCCAAGGGAGTTGCTACCTGTTGAAAGAGCCCAGTTTATTTTCCAGCCCTTGTTGTTCAGTCGCTAATGTTCATGCAGGATATTTTGCCCTTTGTCCTCTTGCTGCTGTTGGTCTTTATTTATAGACCGAAATTCAGATGTACACTGTCATCCTAGAATCGATTGGTAAGGCTCAGCATTGGGTATATGTGTCTCAGTACTGTTCAAGGAGCTTTTCAATGAACTTTTAAGGTGTGGTGTTTTTATGTTTTTTTTTTTTTTTTGGTAGGGTAAATGTGACACGCTTGATCATAACTTGAACTACTTGTTCACAGTACATGAATCCTGTCATGTGATAGTGTTGAAATCCTCTTCCACAATTATAGACTGGTTTTGAATCGTCGTTACTAGATTTTCCTGTTGCCAGTGACCAGCTTGTGCCTGGTGAGATGTGCTCTCAGAAGTGTGGCAAACCCCTAGGCCTCAGATTTACATGTTATTAATAATGAGATTTAGACACTTCTTAGGTGTGTAGAATGGTTTCCTTCATGACAACCAATCAGATTTGTTGGGGCAAAAATATGGTTCTCTATTGGCGCTTTTCCACTGCCTTAAGTTCCGACCCATACCACAAAGATGGTTTTCCATTGTAAGTTGTAAATTGTGAGGCATACCCAACCTGTATATGCGGTCACATGGCCTTGCTGAATAACAGGGTCGAAAGCAGAACTAGCCTATGCTGTGCTGCTTGTGTCACTGACCTCGACTGGTCGAAATGCAGGGAGATGCTGGTAGTCGTTGTCAATATGCATGGATTATCTGAAGGGGGAAAAAAGGGCATATTCTATATATAATTGCAATTCGCAATGTATTCATGCATTACCAATAACTCGGAATTTGAAAATGTCCAACCTCCTGCTTAAAGTACTATAGAACAGCAATTTACACAAACTAATGCTAATTCCACTAGCACTTGGTCCTAGCACAACATGGCCATTCTCCCGTGCTAACAGAAATTAGCATGCTGTAAATCGTGATGTATATAGTGTGAGCAGTAAACAAGTGCATCTTCAGTTTTACATCACTGTCACTCTCCAATCCCAGCAAAGCCTTTTATTAAGCAAACCCTTCTGCAGTGGAAAATGTAGTGAATTAGAACCACATTGTAACTAGTGTCTCTTTGTGGTACAAATCAGGTGCAGGCTGGTTCCTACATGCTAGTGGGAAAACTGCAATATGTGCCCAGAAAAAGGAGCGCAGGTCCTCCAGTGCCCAAAACATTTTGTCAGCCAAGAAGATGAAGTGTTCTTCACTGAGCAGGGCATCACTTTAGTAACTCAGAATTACTCTATTCATACTCTGAATACACTTCCTTGCCCGCAGGTAAAAGTAAAGTTCTCTCGTTCTCTCTCTCTCTCTCTCCCTCTCCC
>JAODUD010000107.1:28743022-28753261 GCA_026784285.1 Stomatorhinus walkeri
TACGTTGCACCCTTTCCAAGGCAGCAATGTCCTTCTTAAGGTATGGCGACCAAACCTGCACACAATATTCTAGGTGGATATAGGTGGTATGAAGTTATGTCTTCATACATTTGTACTATCCAAAGCATTTTGGGATTTAATCACCAAAGACAAAGATGCGGGGGTGTGCCATTGACGACAATGGGGCAAAGTGTACTATCTGAGCATGTTTCCTTTATGTAGCACCAACAGAGGCAGAATTCAAATGCTGGTCTGAAAAAAATTAGTACATTTACATACACAAATAAGCCGACCTACAGTTATAGCTTGACTACACCATTTAATTAGACTACTGCCCTTGTCCTAGTATGCATACACATCAGGGGAATCAATTTATTGACCGAAGTGTGTCCACAAGCTTTAATTGCGATCTGGTCGGATACAACAAAATCAGGATAGCATAACAAGAAATAAAGTATTTTGTATACTATACAATGATTAATGAAGAAAAAATAAAAATCAGTAAAATTGCAAAACGTTTCCCCGCTGAGACAGAGTTAAAAAGTTCTAGCGAGACTTAAACTCCCTGCACAATAATATCCGTATGAAACTGAAGGTAAGAAAAAGCCTGATCTTAATCTAGCTGACTAGTGATGTAAGAACTGGATGTGCATAACATGCGATGTTGGTATTAATATTGCACATTGTCCAGCTCTGTAATATACTACAGTCATTTTTTAAATTCAGTACAAAATACCCACCTCAAGTTGTAATGTCATTTGGCACTGGTACCAGTTTATATGCCAGTGGAAATCCAACACCTTGAAGTACAGTACTTTTGGTACTTTCTTGAAGTACCAAAAAATACGGTACCTGGTCTGGTGGAAAAGCACCCTTTAATTGAGTGGTGAATTGGACAGCTTTCCACCGCTGTACATTTCGTATGTGCTGTATATCCTCTGCTGTGCTCCATGCTTCTTCTGTTACTTCTGTGTCTAACCCCAGGGGAGAAACCCGGGAGTATGTATGTGCAGAATACCTTGGCCAGTTTGATTCTGATTGAACAATTGCATGCAGGAGTAAATCGACTCCCAACTGCATTATCTGGGTGTCTTGGTCTAACTTTCAGAAATTCGATTCGGTATGATTTTGTCAGGCAAAAATGTTTGCATGTACTTTAAAAGTCCGGATAGTAGGTCTATCACAATAATTAGATAATTAGATCTCTGTTGTGCATGCGAACATCATAGTGACTGATCCCCTGTCCAGGTGTGAATTGAAATCAGAGTAGAAACAGAACATGATTGGTTGATTGACAGCCCTCTGAGGTGGGGCAGCCTGGGGGGGGGGAGAAGGGGGTTTCCCCATATTTCTGCATCAATAGAAGCTGCATTGTGCATTGCTGTACCAATGAAGAGGCCCGAGCTTAAACTGTGATCTGGGAGGAAGAACCAGAAGAAGATCTGGATTGTGTGGCAAAAAAAATAAATAATTGTGTAATATACTAGGACTGCACAGTCCTAGTATCATATAATATAATTTGATATTGATTCAATATCAAATATCATAATCTGATTTTGTTGTAAAAGATACTGGGATTTTTATAAAGCAAAAAAGGTGTTGAAAAATTCACACAAACCCGTCAAGGAGTGATTTAACCAGCAAGGATGAAAATGCTTAACTTTAAATGAATTTTTAAACATATACTGGATAATCTTGTGCTATAATGTCCGCACAGTTTGACGGTACGGAAGGTACGACTGTGACAGTTTATGCTGTTTATGCTGAGTAGTTTCTGGACCAGAAATGCCAAACACTGACGTTGTGATGTCATTCAGTGCAGGTACCAGTTTTTACACCAGTGGATAACCAACAACGTCACTCCCCCCGCACCCCCCCCCCCCCCACCCCTGAACTGAAGTCATGGGATTTAAGGCTTTCCGAGCCTGAGAATTCCCACTCCTTACGTTTCATCAGAAGAAACAGCTTCTGCGCAGGATTTAGGAGCACAGATACCGTGAATGAAAGTACCTGACTTTCATTAGAAGGTGCTGAAAAGTCTATTCCTCCATGCTGACAGCAAAAAAAAAGACAAATGATTTAAACTGACAAACGTCAGCTGACAGTTAGGGTATGTCGTGCTTCTGTATGGAGGCTGGGTCAGATTGCTCAGAACCTTCACAACACGACACGCAGCCGAACCGGGACGCAAGCAGGACGCTGCCCGGCCTCTGGCCCCTCTGACGAGCCCCTGTGAGGCTTCTCAATGATTCATGCAGCCTCCACTGAATAATGGAAGACTGGTAATTACTGTAACACATGTTAATCACAAGGGCACAGCCTCTGCCAGGGTGTGAAGTCTATTGCCTGTGGGAAATCCATGAAGCGCTTTAACCTTTCCTACACGTGTCAGCTCCATTTCTCAGGCTCAAAGGGAAGGAAATGGGAGCCAACAAAGTTTGCACTGTATAAAAACATCCAAAGCTGCCTTTTACACTCTCATTTGGTTATGCAAACCGGGGGCTGAAGCAAAAAGCAGATCCTGAATGAAAGGGCAGCTTTTTCTGAATAATTCATTGATGTGGCAGGACCTTGTGAGTCAGGGCTGGACTTGCAGGGTGGGGGGGGAGAGGTGGGCATGCTGGCGTGAGGCTTTGACGTGAGCTGTGGCATTTGCGTGTGAGCACCGTGTCCCCTGAGTGCCCTTCACACGGGCACAGCGACGCAACACGGCCCTCCTTCAATTATTAAGGTGTCTCTCTGTGTCTGAGCGTATCTGGGCATACGGGGTGTTTGGGCAGCCGCCTTTTAACAACCGTATTCCAACACTGCCCCACGTTGGTCACGCCGACATCACCAACATCACACTTACAATTGACACATAGATACAGAGAAGAAAATCATCCCAGTCTTAAGTGGTGAAGACAAATGAGGGGGATGAATGGCTGCTCGTGTTGCGGTGCGTTATTGTTCGACTCCCTTGCATGCTTTCATTATGCATCCTTGATTTCTTTAAGCGTTGACTGCGATGTTAAGGTATCCTCTGCACTTCTATAAAAATTAATCATAGCTTTTTTTGGCCAAAATAGTTCCCAATATATTCCATCTTGTTTTATATATCGCTATGATAGATCTATTTTTGGAGGAGCAGATTAATATGACACTTGCCTGTAATTAAGGTCAGGCACTGGTTTCCTCAACTAATGAACTAATTTCCCTGGATGGATCCTGCTTGCGCTCTTCACAGTGGTCCGTGTGACACCATTCTGCTGTGTATAAGACTGCTAGATGAATCCAAACAAGGATTCAATGTTGTTGAAAGGCCAAGATAAATACGCATGAATTGTTTATAACGTTCCTGCCTGCATTAGAGCCAGTCTCCACATCAACCGCTCAGGTAATACCTAATGGCATTTAATGCAGGCTGTCATAAGTAAAGTGATTAAAGTGCTATCTTTTAAAGTGCTATCTTTGGGGTGAATGATGGCCTCGATCTGGAAGGCTACCAGACCAAAGCGCAGCTAGTGCTCTGTCTCTTGTTTACATTTGTAGTGGCTTGAGTTGCTGCTATTTTGGACAGTGACACATTTCTTCTGCTTCGTTCTTCTTAATACACATACAGTCCTACAACAGCAAAGCACATTGACTATGCCGACACTGAAAATGATGAAAAAGGGCTTCATAGTTTTTTTGACTGTCCACCTGTATGTGAAGGAGGTATGTACTGTAAATGATAGTGTTTTCTTCAAAGCTTATTTTGTCACAATATAAAACAGAGTCTAAGTGGCCAAATTTCAGTCCCAACTTTATTTCTGCTTTATTTCAGTTTTTTTGGGTAAACATTCATTGGTTGTGCCTGTGTATCTTCCACACATAATTTGCTTTTGCATTTATATTAACATAAATATTTAGCAGGCGCTCTTGTCCAAAGTGATACACAAATAAGGCAAATAATACATTTCAAACTTACATACTGACAAGGAGTCAAGCAGGATATAAGAGCAGCTACGCTGGGTTTACTATGAATGTCCAGGTACGAGTGCAAGCAGTATTAGAGCAAAAGTGAGAACCTAGTAAGAATACGTAAGGGCCAGTAAATGCAGCATAAGAGAATTCTAAGAACAGTCAGGCTGGTAAAGGAATTAATGGAAAAGATGGGTCTTGAGGCGTCTCTTGAAGGTGGAGAGAGAGTCTGATAACTGGAAGTAGTTTGGTAGCTCATTCCACTATTGGAGGGCCACACAAGAGAACCACGGGGGGTGACAGTCCTCACACGGTTCATGGAGCTCTACACGGCATCGGTTTACTGACATCTGTCGTGAGGAGCCTTTTGATGGGTGCTTGTCTATTAATGGACCGGTAAGCCAGCACCAAGGAACTGAACTTGATGCAAGTTCTGATAAGGAGCTAGTGAGGAGAGACCAGGGGGAATGTGACATGAGAACGCGTAGCCTGATTGAATATCAGACGTCCTGCCGCGTCTTCATTGTCCACATGTTGTCAAATTCCCATATTCCTCTTTGTAGGAATTTATGACAGAAACTGATTTGCACTTTGCGTGCATCAAGCAATACTCCTTTCATATAATAACCCTTTTAGCAAGACACCTCAGACAAAGGTCTCCATAACTGGTGTTTTTATGTATGCTTGCCTTAATGTGGAATCAACCAGATAAGATCTATCGAGAATACCCGCTAAAATCTTGCAATAACTTCTGGAAATAGACAGTGATTTCTGATTCCACTGCACTGGCAAACCAACAAACGGGAATTTGTTCGTTGAAGACACAGGTCATACAAGAGAAGAATCGAGAAAAATGAGCCCTTCGATCAACATTAAACAAGAAACAATTATTTTTGTGGTCCTTTTTCATGTTCGATAGAAGCTAGCAAGTGGCAAGCTGTTATCATGTTAGGGTTCACCCTTTACCTCCTGCTCCTTACCCTTGATTGTCTGGTGACGCCCCGTGATCTTAAACAACATTCAGCTTACTATTACACACAAGATCCCGCTTCCTCTTCCTGGGAGGAATGAGAGGCAGAGCTTGCGGAGAGGTACGCCATGTCAGAACGGGGAGTATTACAAACAACAATAGAAGGCGGGAGGACACCAGGATGTCTGCTGATCACGTTCCCATCCCTGGATGTCGCCGTTACCACTGGCCCAAGGCGACATTGTGACCATCCCTAAGAAGATTTCTGAGTGGGTCAGAAATCCCCAAACAATAACACATCCCACATTCCTACTAATGCGGGAGATCTGAAATAATGGGAGGTGGGACAGATGGGTGGGGCAGGGAGATGTTGTAACTAGAGCTTTTGTCCATGTGTTTCCAGAACCTGGCAGGGAATCAAAGGTGACTTTTCAAAGTAGTGAGTAGAGAATTGACAATGTAGCTCTTCTTACCCGGGGACATGCTGCTTCACTGGAAATGCCGTGACCTGTTGCCTCTCACACATTCCAGGACATTCCAGTGCATGCTAATATTCTTTACTAATGATACCTTTACCTAGATTCTCCCCATTACTGGGTAATTGTTCTTTGGGACTGTTTGATTGAACCCTGGTTTCTCAAACTCCCCCAGGGCTTTACCAGATGCCATTTTGCCCATGGGACAAAGACCATTGTTTTGTTGGTCATCATAAAGGACAGCGTATTCATCATGATTTCATCCCAATGAAGGGAATAGAATAAAAACAAGACAATTTGGCAAGGAAGAATAACTTTGTCTAAAAGAGAACCACCTTTATTCTGAAGTACATTGGCAGGAAACTCTTGGTCTGTTACCATGGGATTGTATTCCTGGTCATTCTGCACACCAGTCTTCTCAAAATACAGTTCTGGAAAAAATTAAGAGACTACTCCATATTTAAAAAAAAACTGCATTTTTAAATCCTGGTTTAATCCCGGTTCTGC
This sequence comes from Stomatorhinus walkeri, assembly GCA_026784285.1. Classification (NCBI taxonomy): domain Eukaryota; kingdom Metazoa; phylum Chordata; class Actinopteri; order Osteoglossiformes; family Mormyridae; genus Stomatorhinus; species Stomatorhinus walkeri. Next base: position 28,748,918 of record JAODUD010000107.1, read on the forward strand.
TGGCAGAGGCTACGCTGAGCAGCAGGCTGCTCCCAGGTTCAAAATATCTAAGACCGCAGTACAGAAGAATAAAGTGAAGCAGGAGACCCTGGGAACCTTTCAGATAAAGGGTGGAAGCGACTTTCTAATGCCAGAGGTGACTGTTAACTTATCCAGCAGTTTCTCATGAATCGGAGGATGACCTCAAGTGACCTTCAGAAAGAATGGGTAACATTTGCTACATTCCTCTATCTCGGCGAAGTCGAACATTTCGAGGTGTGTGACGTCACATCCGACCAGTGTCCCGTCCAAGTTACACATCTCAGAACATGGCGGCCTCCACAGGCAAGCTTTTTTTGTTGTTGTCTGAGCACAAATAGCTCATGGAAAGACAATTTAAAAGGTTCAGAAATTAGTTTCGAAGCAATATTCTCTTTGTTCGAGAGGCAAACAAATCAGAAACGCTAACCAATCAAACCACATTAATATCCTTATAATATTTTAGCAGATTAGTAACGCCATTCTTTTTTTGACAGCCAAACAAATCACAAACAAACAGAAGACACTAACAAGTCGGGAAAAAAAGGTATTGCATGCCAGGATACTGTTTATGCTCATTATACAGTATTCCCTACATTGAGCAATTACATTTCTATGTATTACACTATTGACTATGTGTAAGCCGCCATGTTGAATTGACAACACAGGGGAATCTCCTACAACAAAATTCTCTCCGACATCAACACCGGAAAAGGGTCATGTTTCCAACAGGAAGTGATGCTTTCAACAAGTTTTCATGATGTTTTTCTCCGACTGATGACTGAGAGGGAGATAATAGAATGCAGGAATTAAGTAGTGTGAAGTGTACTGCTAGGGCAATTCAGAACAGGCTCCTACAAGCATGACTGATGACCCATAAAGCCAGGAGGAAGCCCTTCATCAGTGAGAAACAAGCAAGAGCCAGGCTGGAGTTTGCAAAAAAAAGAACATAGGTACATAGGAGCATTTCCATAAATTGAGAAATTGGTGAAACTGAAAAATGTGCTGTGGTCTCTTTTTACAGAGCTGTATAACTCAAAACTACAAGGACAGTTACTACTCTTGATCGAATTCTGCACACATCCTGCTTGAACTCTATTAAAGCCTTATTCATCACCTTATTCAAGGCAATGGCTCACCTTCTCAGATTCTGCAGGGAGCCTTGGGGTCCCTTGTTAACATCAGAGCCCGGTTCCCCATAGAGTGACACGTCGCCTCCCCTCAGGCTCCTCTCATATCTCTGTGGGGGTTGGGATGTTGACCCTAGATCCTAGGAAATCATGTTCCTAGGTGGTGCTGAGAGAAGAGGAACTCTGTGCTTGTGGTCAAGGGTAACTGCCACAGAATGACAGTGCCCAACAAGATGCTGATCTTTAATGCTAATCTTAAGGGTATTGTGACATTTCAGCATGAAGGCTGATCAAAGGTTTCTGGTACCCATCTAGCCAACTGACCGTATATCTTCTGGTGGGGGAACTTTGTGACCCTCGATCTCAGCTAATTCCTATGACAGTACCAATTGGATTTTCTTAAAATAGCACAGCTCCTAAAAAAAACTTATGCAGTACCTCAGTAATCCACTCACCCGGACCACAAATAATTCTGCTCTGTTTGCACCTGCTGGCGATAAAATGAGTTCTGCTTCCGAGTCTGATTCTGATTAAGAGGACTCTACCTGGAGTCACATCCAAGGAAGCAGTGCAACGGGATATAGAAAGCCCACCACTTTCACGCTTAGCAATATAGAGAAGCTCAGCTCAGTGGTAAATAAGTATGTGATTTATGTGGAGGCAAGTTATTGGGAAAGATTCCTGTAACATGGAAATGGGAGTCAAAGCGTTGTGGTGAAACATGGATGTTCACAATCTGAAGATCCCATAATCATACAATACCGAAATCCACTCCACTCACTACCAAAAGAAGTTTGCGGTCTTCTTTCTCACATCAAAGGTCTCCAGACCATTTTTAATATGAAAGATGCAGGAATCTTCAAGCTTAAAGCAGCCAAATGCCATTTCTGTTGTGAAGATACTCAGGGATTACACTCAAGGTGCTTCTGTGCGAAAACCAGTTGTGTGTTTTGCTGTGGTCTGGGAAATAACACTAAAAATATGCAACAATGTTGGGAAGTGAACCCCAAACTCTTTGCTTAGTCTATATCAAGATGCTACAGGGCTTTGCAGTGGACAACAATAAACACTGAGCCTTCAAAGCGTCATCTCCAAGGAACGTGGACGCCTAATGTTTTCTTTCCTCTTCTCCCATACTTATCACTCCACCCACAATCCCTCCCCCTACTGTTAAAATCCCCTAGCAAAAATAAGCAAAAATGGTCCCTCATGTTCATGTTAACCCACATCCTACTGAGTGCTGTGATTGGCCAAGAAGCTGCCCAATGGTAGGATGTCTATAGCTAGCATAGCCTTCTTCTGCATCCTGCCCCGATGCCCCCCCATTCTTAGGTCCTTTCGTTGTGGCATGGCAGGGGCACGAGATACTTCCTGGAAACGTATTCCAAAAACAAATCGTAAAGAACAAACACAGTTTTCGCCACGTCCTAGCCGCTCACCCAGTGAGTGTCAGAGAACACCCCTCCAGCCCACCCCAAAGAGATGGACATCTAAATACATGTAAATGTTTGAGTTTGGACAAATCTCACCAATAAACTGCTAAGCATCTGCTCAGTAGTGAACATTCAACAGACTAATGCAAGTTGTTGTGGCTTAAGACAGAAGGAGAACCACAGACCTTCATGGTGGGAGGACTTTGGTCTCTGGGTAGCATCCACGTAATACTTTATTAGCTCATGATTTTATACTACCGAGGTGGCGATTTCAGCTCCAGAGAGTACAAATCTAGACTAATATTAAATATTTTGTTTCAACCTACCAGTTGAGTCTCTGTGACTGTGACTCTTCATACTCAACTGGTTGGTTGAAACAAAATCTTGGTCTGGATTTATACTCTCTGGACCTGAAATCTCCACCTCTGCATCTAACAGCTTTGAGAACAGAACTTCAGCAGAACCGTGCCAGACTTGCCGAACCCCACACTGGTCTGTCAGCAGGCACGTCTGCAGATCCAGGGCCGACTGCCATTATTTATTGATTGGTGGTGGGGGGGCTTGGGGCACGGTCAGGGGCAGCCCCAAAAGCACTCATGTTAACTGATTCTCCACACTCTCTTTGCACATAAAATGTTTTCCCATTTTCTCTGCAGAAAATCTCATTTGGTGCCGGTGCCGGGGGCAGGGTGGGTATATAATGAATAACTGGGCAGAATGGGGGGGGGGGGTCTAATGGGGTTCTGAAAGGGGGACAGAGAGTGTGAGAGGGAAGAATAAACGGACACCAAGATCAATGCCATGAATTTATCTACACGGCACTCATTACATTTCAGTTTTATAATACATATCAATTTATGGTTAAAATGACATATTTTTATAGGCCACCGAGAGAATTGTCTCTCATTTTGAATTCTATTTCACAAAATTATATTGCTTATATATTATACTGGCTGTAAATAATATCCACGTGCTCATCTGTACAGCAGTGTTTCCCAATCCGTAACTTGGGGACCCACAGCCGGTCCAGGTTTTTGCTCCCTCCGAGCTCCCTGCCCCCAAAGGGTCCCCTACGACTGGATTGGGAAAGACTGCGTGCGGTACTGGGTCACAGAGACCCTGGAGCTGGGGCTGATTCCAGCTGGGGTTTACCCTGGAAGGGATGCCAGCAGGATACATATACAATGGGGAATTTGGAGAAGCCTATTAGCCCACCTGCATGGAAAATGGGTGGGATTTGAACCTACAACCCTGGAGGTGTCAGGCAGCAGTGCTGAGCATTGATATATATATATATATATTCATTTATACGTATATATATATCACATAATCATACCATCTTATAAGTTATATAATATATAATATCTATTTATATCTAGGTTTAATGCTTCACGGAAGTTTTTTTGGTTCAGTACCTAAACTTGAGAACTACACTGAATCTCCAGGACCTTAAATCAGCATTCATGGTCCCTGGTTTCTTTTATTGCCCTTCGGCTCCTGCTGCATTTACAAGGAATAACAATCTTAATCTAACAGTCTGACCTTCTGTTATGTACTTGCAATTGTGTGAGTCACTATTTGGATTTGCCTTATTGAAACACATCATTATTATCTCATTGAATCAGGGAATGGGTTTGTAAAATGGAAGGAATGATGTGTTACGCGCCGCTGCATCTTTAGCTCCGCCCACAGGCCTTGTCGACAGCAGCTTGTACAGCATTCCACCCTTGCTCCGCCTCCCCGTCCAGACCTCACCCCCGCCC
>JAODUD010000107.1:28816395-28834166 GCA_026784285.1 Stomatorhinus walkeri
CCCCCCCCCGCAGCGACACACTCTATGAGAAACTGGCAGGAAATGATGGGCCATCCATCTCCAAGCAGACTGCACCCAGAACCCCAACGGGTAGCACGCTGCTAGTCTTGATGTGAACGGCAGTCATGCGAAGCTGCCGTCCATTAGCGGGCATGATAATAGATCACTGTCACAGTATGAGCAGCCAAGAGCAGGTCCCCATAAAACACTCTGACTGCGAGGGGGCCTGCTTGAGGACCCCCAGGCCTGTCTGACAGCCACACCTAACCCTAACCTTAACCGCCCCCCCCTCCCCCAAATCACACCCTTCCTGACAATACCGTGAAACTGACAGCAGCACCAGTAGAATTTTAATGCTATAGAGCACAGATCTGAGAAGCATCTGTGGGCTGCAGATGAACATTTCTGGTACCTTCCATCTTGCAGAATTGTGCCTGTAAGGGGTGGCTACTGGATGCCATTCTGATTCTGAGGATGTCACCCAAGCTGTTATTACTGCTGGCTTTAGAAGGGCAAACACTTCCTGGATACATAACGATCAGGCTCCTGCCCTTTATATTTTTTTTTTGGGGGGGGGGGGGGTCGGTCAGAGGACAGCACACACTGTGCCAGTGGCAGGCATGCAGAGTCCTTCTTACCGCGTGTTACTCTGTACCGTACCATCCAGCCTCATTGTTAAATGCAAAGAATGAATTACCATGCTTCCTGCTGCGTACTGTCAGCATCACCTTTAAAATAAGGACTACCGCCTTTAAAAATCAGCTACACCTTAAAGAAAAAAAAAAAGAAGACTACCGCCTTTAAAAATCAGTGTCACCTTAAAAAAAAAACAACAAAAAGACTACTACCTTTAAAAATTGCAATTTTTTTTTAAAAAGGACCAGCTCCTTTAAGCACTAAGTGAGCCTATACCACACCTTCACGTGCTTTTCCAGCTGCCAGAACAAACCCCCCCCCACCCAAATGATTTCAGGATATGAACCATGGAGTCCTGCACCCCCATCCACAAAGTCAGTTTGGGGGGGGGGGGGGGGCAGTGGTGCACTGCCTATTACTTTACTAATTAACAGCCTGCAGTACTCGCATGTTCAAACAACAACCTCCCCCACTTCTCTCAGAACAGGGCAGCCAGAAACAGAGAGAGAGAAAGAGAGAGAGAGAGAGAGAGAGAGAGAGAGAGAGAGAAAGAGAGACTCACAAAGCAGTTCAGCATGGAGCAGGAGACACGGGCAGCCAGGTTCATGGTGGGGAGATGGGCTTCACCGGAGAGACCAGCAGCCAACGCAGCAGCAGAACCGGGACACGCAGCACCGGCCAGAGCATCATTCCGTGCAGCAGCATCCCCCCCCCACCCCCCCCACACACAGGCAGGCAGGCCGGCCGGCACAGCTGCAAAACCACCACCCCTTAATTCCTCAAATCCTACATCCACCTGGCGGGCAAAAGGAAAAAAAAAAAGGGGAAAAGAAAACAAAAGAATCCGTCTGGAGGTCGCCTGCGCGGCTCGGTGAGCGCAGGGCTGCTCCGGGCTGCTATGCGACAAGGCGGGACACCCCCCCCCCCCCTTTACACGCAAAGGAGGACGGAGCAGGAGCAGGAGCAGGTGTACCGGCCACAGCGTACCGAATGAAGGACGTGGACAGAGCCGGAGACGGACGCACAGCTTTGGGGCGGGATGCCGAGGTAAGCTCCACCCCTTCCCCTCCCCTTATCTCACAAGCTCCGTCTGTTTCTTGCCCGGTCCCTCCCCGCCCCCCCCCACCCAATCCGCATCCCCGGCGACAAGGCTGCCGTGTGGAAGGCGGAGGTTTCCCCGCAGGTGCTCGACAGGGGGAGGGGACCCCGTGGATCGGCAAATGCTGCATACGGATAGAGGGAGGAGGCTGTGGCCGTCTGCAGCGGCGCTGGGGGGGGCGGAGCTGCTCATGTCAACAAGCGGTCACGTTGTGAAAGGATGGGGGGGGGGGGGCGCGCAGGGAAGGTATGCACAGGGCTACAGTGACACAGCATTCTACAGCATCTCCTGCTCACGTCTCTCTCCCTTTTACTCTTTCCTTTCCTCCCCCCAATGAGTCACTGCCTGGGCACCGACACGCCATTCTGCGGGGGGTCCGGCGCCTCCAGGTGGTCGGGCTGGGATGGGATGGCCAAGCCGCACCCCACCGACTTCGCAGTGACCGTGAGGCACCAACATCTGTGCCCCCCGCCACAACTCGTCAGAAGGTGTATCGACAAATGTTCATACAGATGCCCTGTGGAGTCCGACCTTCATCTCCAAGAGGAAAGCTGAAGGGGGAAGAGCACGCTGGACATGCCCCTGTACTGCCGGGTTCCAGGGGTACCCTGACTACCCGACGACTACTGCAAACAGCACAGGTCGACAGGACGGTTACCGAACCGGATCGAGCCGGTTTTCCGTCTCCATGGCAGCTGGACTACGCTGCCTGTTCTGAAGATGGACTGCTGACTTCACTCCCCAGGGGCTGGCAGCAGAGCAGGCTCCTCCTATTTGGAAATGAGTGCCGCCTAGGGACTTGAAAGTCCGAGTGCTTTGGGAGATCACTCACCCTCTACTTACTCTAAATGCAAAATACCTTCCCTGACGCTTGTCATCCCAAACGTCAGCCCCCGCTAAGGCTCCATGTAACCAATACCCTGGGTTTATGCCCATTTGCAAACTGACTCATGTTAAGGGTGGGGCCAACTCCAGAAATAGCTCAAATCAATCATCCTTCTGCACTTGCCTGCCAGACCACCGACCCCGGAGCAATGTTGGGTCCAGACAGATTACACTCTGCTGACACGCCGAACCCAGAAGCTCAGAAAAACAGTCCTCTTTACTTCAGTCCAGACCATCTAGGATGTGGTGCGATATCTGCAGAGGATTGATCAATCATCCACGTCTCTCACATGACATGAAGTCTTCATAAAAACTTAAACCCCTGCTCACATGTTTGTGTCCTTTCTGGTATGAGCCAAACCCACCAAAGCGCAATACCACTGGCCGTGACATCCAGTGGGGCCAGACGTCACCCAGCTTTCCCTCACATATCACCGTTGTCAACTTTTTTGCTGACATAAAAGGAAAAAGCAAATGAAAGTGAATAATTTATCCAGCTACTATTTCTGTCTCGCCAACACCTGGAAAAGGAACCCAGACAGTACTGCGCAAAGGAACACCATCACAGGAGCAGGGACCTCAGATCCGTCCCCAGCTCCCGGACTACAGCCAGCCCAGTGGGGAACGCTACACCCTCCATCTCTTACTGTGAAAACATCTGCTTTCTCAGCCCCCGCAGCCTGGGGAGGAGAAACTGCACACACCTGGCGGATCAAGGGGTTATCAGTACACATCAACAACATCTACACTGTCTCTACTGGCTGGAAAACAGTTAGTCACTGGGCTGTTAGCCACCTAGAATTCCTTTTAGCGTCAGAACACAAACGGAGCGCCATGTTTATTATTCCACGGGTTCCCTGCTGGAAAGCTAACACATTAAGCGAGGTGTAGCATAAATCGCAGCTCGTGTGCAGATAAAAACATCATGGGTTTCACGTCAGCCAAACAGCCCAAAAGGATAAGCATTAGTGCTGCTGCTCCAGGGATGTCCCAGTTATTTTAAAAACGTGACATTTTGTAATTTAACAGTTTTTGCATTTATGCTTCAGCCAGGAAGCACAAAAGCGGTTTTTTTTTTTTTCGTCGGAATGGTATAATCATTATAAATTTCCACAAAAATCCACTGGAGCCAAAATACAGCAGTATCAGAAAACCACCAGCCCAAACAGCAGAGCTGCACATTCCTTGTGCCTTACTCCACTTTCGCCACTAGGGGGCACCACCTCAGGCTTTCACGCCACTGGTCCTTTGAGGAAATCTGCTTTTGGGCAGTGTTTACCCATGTGTTTCCCCTCCTGTGCTCTATGAAGGCGTGAAGTTCCCGTGCTTCAGCTATCAGGGGCACCGTGGCAGAAATGTTTTTGAGAGAGGCTTATGCAGGGCTCTTAAATGATATATCGGGTGTTCGACGGACAAAAAAAAATCTGTATTTGTCTTTTTTTGTTGTTTTTACAGCTACATACAAGTACAAATGCAAACATGCATACATAAATGTATGCAGACAAAGAAATTCTGTTTAGTGTTAAAAGTTTAGTGATAGTAGCTGGTGAACAGCAAGCTGCAGAAGCCAGACAAGGTGGCCGTACTTCACACAATCCCCCACCAGGTGGCAGCAGTGAAACCCCCGAACCCCACAAAAAGGTACGGCCCACTCACCATGGTTCCAGTTGACGATAGGAATGCGTGCTCTCGGCACCAGGCCTCTTCTGCTCTGTCCTGCTCCACCGTCAGCAGCTTCCTGTCAAGGGAGGAGAAGACAGAAGACCACTAAGGAATAAGGAACACCGGTTAAATCTCACCACCACAGAGGTGGAAGCTCCGCCCACTATGCCCAATTGAGGCTCCAGCCAGCCATGACTAGTTACGCCATGTCAAACCAGCTGCTTGCTAAACCGGCCAAGTGGAAAGCTGAATATGGCAGGTAAAAACCCTTACATATCAGGATGAGAAACTAGGCTGAAGGTGAGAGGGAGATAAAGATTTCTGGCACTACTATATTCCACCATGAGCCACGAGGCAGCAGACCAGCCTTTTGTAAAACCTCAACAGGGACAGAATCCGATTCTCTCACATCTATGTGCTCCAGAAAGCTCACACAATCAATTAAGATTATGTAAACTTACTGGGCTAGGCTGTCCGGGTACGAACCACGTGCTGGCCCGACCGCACATTGCACCATACCAGCCCGGTTCGGTTTCCATTTATGGTGCGACCATCAAAATCGGACTCTTTATGTGATCCGAAGTGGCTGCCGATCCTGCATGATCTCAGCTACGGGAGCATTAGCAATTAGCGCCCACTACCTAACAGTGCTGATGCAGGCCAGCCGCTGGGGGCTGGATGACACCCACCCAGCACGGTCACGTCCTGAAGCTGGACTGTTCACACATGTCACTACCAGTATCCCGAAGCAAGGAGGGGCAAGAGATGCCGGGCACTTAGACGAGGTGGAACAAAATGCCATCAATATGGCAGCGACAGCTCGATCAGCACAGACCATCCATCAAGGGTTGGCTGAAGACACCCCAGCTCCCCAAATACGATGTTTTGTGGAAGGATCACCACTGCACAGGTTCACACAACTGTATTTCACAGACTATTTCATACAAAAATTTCTACAGATTCACTTACAAATAGGACTTTACAGAAAAATATTATAAAACAAAATGAGTGGGACATGAACATTATGGAAATTATTCTCTGCATAAAAACTCTTTCAAAAATAATTACTTTGATCAATAAAACAGTACATCAAATACAGCAGTCACGTAGTAGTTGAGTCTGCACTGGCCAACACTGGCGGGGAGTTTGGCATTATGGTGACATGTGCCATAATCATTCACTTGACAGGCAAACCAAACCACCAGCTGTTGTCATGAGCATAAGGTGCTTTGCCAGAACACCGCAAACCCACAGGTTTCACAAAATATGTTATTGCTGAGATTGGAAAACTCAAGGCACACTGCAAGGGTAAGATGTGTGTGTGTGTTTGTGCGGGAGTGTCGCTGAAATGAGAAGAATTTTGTGACATTGAGTTATGGGTAAAAAAAAATATCAGACCCATTTCTAATGTAGTGAAGACAAGTAGACCAATCAGTCAGCAGCATTCACTGAGAGGAGGTGTTAGTTAACGTTATAGTAACGTGTATTTACTGGGCTCACTACCGGTATCAAGCTACCCAAACGTCAGGTTGACAGCGGAGTTACGACACAGGGAAACCCACATTTCGCGACGTGCAGGTGGGAAAACTGGCAGCTTAATGGGATGACGAAAGCATAACGTACATGAACACCAATATACTGTACACGCAGGCAGCTGGGATGTGCGGAAAGGGTCTGAAACCAGGTCCCGATGCCCATCGATAAATACTATCCGTCCTTTATTGCCCGCTTATGCGTTAAAACATCACATGCAGGAACCGCCCAGCTACAGGACCATGGAAAGGCAAATACTACCGCGAAAATGTCCCGAGTATCATTAATAAGATTGACTTTACGTTAAGATGCATTTAAGTAGTGTTCTAAACTCTAACGCATCTGGTGTGACATTCAAGCTTTCGGACTCAAGAAATCTTACGGTAAATGAATACTTATCCATTATAAACCTAAGATTGCATACATCAAAGGCGTTGGGGTTCCTCGCCCTACAGGCTATTTACAAGCTGAAAATGTTACATGTACATACATGTGTGTGCAGACTAATAAAAAAAAAAATGAAAATCTCACTCCAGCCAGATGACCAAAGTTGGCAACCCCGATTTAAGAGCAAACCTGCCGCGATTTACGTCCGAGTTACTTTGACAGCGAGACACGCGTTTATAAATACCATTTCTGGAAAATAACTACAGAAACTTTTCACGAACAATATGGTAAGAGCATGCCACTTACTCCACGAAATACAGGAGTAGTATATCGTACCGAAGCAGTACTATATTACGCACAAAGTGGTGATCACTTAAACGCGGTGCCGGACCTACAGCAGCGGTCCCGACCAGAGAAGAGGCTGACTACCTTGCCGGTACTTGTGCAGGTCCCTCGGTCGCTCCCTTGCAAAATTTTTGTAAGCACACCCGAATGAAAACGTGCGACTCGACACAGAATTAAGCTTTCACTATTCAAGGAGTTTGCCATTCAAAGGCGACGGACCCACCCCCTGTTCCCGGGGAAGGCAGAACAGCGTGCTCTACGTGACCGTGCCGAGCATCGCCGTGCGCGGCCGAGCCTAGCCGAGCAACACCGAGCCTAGCCGAGCAACACCGAGTCTAGTCGAGGTGCCTCCGGCGCTCACGCTTTGAAGCTGGGGGGTGGTTGTTCCGACAGGCAGATTTATGCATAAAAAAACCAACGCCCGCCCGTTTGTTTGCGCCTTATAGCCGAAATGTTTAACGCTTTATGAGACGGAGCTGCAGGTATCACATGCAGATTGATCACATCTTATGGGTGTTTCGGTCTAGTCTTATCTCTAACTGGCGACATCCATTAATACGTTATCGAAAGACAGCATCCTGTACCACGGCGCTAATCAGGAAGAAAGCCCTTAAGTGTATGGAATGAAACACCGCGATTCCGGTCTTCTCAGATGGTGAAGAATAACGACACGAAGCAGCGATGCTCCCCGATAAAACGTCTAAATCAAAGCACTTGGCGACATTCTAAGGAAAAAACTATAAGGATCAGCATTCTTCTTTTTCATGTACCAGTGCAGAAACGCTGCACGGCGGAAGCTGCAAACACGCGGTCATGTACTCCAGTGCATGTCAGCTAAAGACACGGCGAGTTAAGAAAACACGTTATGATTGCAAAACTGCTCAGTTAAAACTCTCTTATCTTACGCGGAGCGCCTCAAAACGGCGAGGAAGCAGAGATCTTATATGGAGTAATGCTGTATTTCAGGCCATTTTACAATGAAGGATATCATATACATCTTTATGGTATTGGTGAAAGTGCCATGATGTAGTAATGTTTTTTCTTCAAAGTTCAACTATTAAACTTGGTTTGCAAAAATTACATGCAACTAATACACTACGGTCAAAATATGGAGTTATGACAGGGCCACTAAATAGCTGTATGCTTTAATAAGGAAGCAGGAAAACTAATAAACAGACGCAGAGAAAGAGACCGGCACGCTGCAGGCACGTTTCACCACGCATTTTACGTGCCATTGTTAGTTATTTTAATTTAAAGCCACTTTAAACATCAAGAGAATTTATTATTGCCATAGGCAGGCAGGATAGCTCGATCCAACTTGCATAATGTATGAGGAAGGCACGTTTGCTGAAGTTACAACTCCATATTTAGACTTAAACTACAGTAAATGTGTTAAAACATGTTTTCCAAAACAGAAGCCACAAATCAGCTTTAAAGATCAGCAATATGCCTCATCCTGATTCCCCCGACTGAATGGCTTGTTATCGAGTATCATCCAAATATTGGTTGGAGGTGATGTATGATCATATCTATATCCCAGAAAGGGGTGTAGTGATGAAAGCTGCATCTGTCCTCAGCACTATGACTGCTGCTTGGTGCCAGATCATACTTTCACCTGGCTCCACTGTGGCTTCATACCACTGTTAGAGACAATGAACGAGCACTAAACCTATCCCCAGCTCTCTGAGAGGGCTCGAGCCTGTCGGTTTATTAAAGAAGGCTAAAACAAATTAAAAATGCTAGATGGCATATAAAGAATGGAAGCAGCAGTGCTGAATGTCTGTGGGTAGATCTCACTGCAGCTGGGCTTTATCTAAGGGATCTTTCTCTATATGCAACTTCGGACGTCAGCAGGTCTCACTTCCTCATTTTTTCAGTTCCCCGGGAGGTCCCTAACGCCTCCTAGGAGGACATGAGTACATAAAAAGGTAAAGAAAGTCCCTTAAATCAACAACCGACTTGGGAAAGCCTGTGGCGGGGCATGAATGCCTGTGAACCACTACGGGTTCTGTGTTTTCCCGGATCAAGTGCCCACTACTCTGTGAGCTTCTCCTGTTAAATGCAGGCCACGCAGGCACTACATTGGCATCCCGCCAAGCCGCTTTGGACAGGATGCCTGTACTAGGCAAAAGTCTACACACCAGGCTGAACCACTAGGACCTCAGCCTCCTGTCCAAAACCGAAGCAGAACTCCCACTGTACAGTTGTAATCAACTAAAAAATGCTTTTGGGACAAAATGGTGACTTCCAGAACCCTACAGGCACAGAATGACCAGAGGATTCAACAATTACATATAGACCCCCCCCCCCCCAACGTATTGCTGCTGTTACAATTCAAGATTCAAGCAATGTGCAGTTTCTACCCGATGAAATTCTTACCGTCTACTCCTCCAGATTCTGCAAAGATAACAAAAAAAACAGTACAGTAGATAAGCATAATAAATACATATCCACCAGATAGAAATGTTAAAGAATCTTTTAAAATAATAATTAAAAAAAAAAATTGCATACGAGAAGGGCATACTACACAATGCCCGCCCATCCCCCCAACCCCAAAACATTGTGGATATTCTGCACGCCTGCAGGAGGTAATGTCCTCTACTGAGATTAAAATTAGGGTGAGCTGAGGGCTTCCTATTTCATGTGACCACAAGGGGTGCAGCCCAGTGGGAGAGGGGTTGCCCACTTGGCTGAGAAAGGGGTCATTGGCAGCCGCTCTGTTCAGAGCGTGGACGCGAACAGCAGGTATGTCTCGGAGCAGGACTGAGCATTCCTGCAGTACACCCAAAACTCAGGGGCAGGTTCCCACATGCCCGACCTGCCCTCGGCTCTGCACGGAGCCCCACAATCAGCAAGAGCGAGACGTAGCCATTCAGCCAATGCATTCGCGTCTGGGGTCAGACAAAAAGATTTACGAGGCTGGATTTGTGGGAAGGCATAAACACACAAGACTGTTTTCTTCTACAAGCACAGCATGAATGCATATAGTACTGAGGGATTGTTCTAGCTTATTAAAGGCACACAGGGAAGGAATTCAGCTCTTAGGCAGATAAAACAGTAAACAAATGTGCATTAAAATGTACAGTGTACACCCAGAACTTTCACCAAGTGAGAATTATTTATACAAATAGATAAGCATAAGGAAGGATAGCATTTATGCAACTTGCATATGGACATGTTGAGAGCAGATTATAACCAGAGACCTGAGCCATAGACCTTTGGATCCTGAAAGTGAAGCCCGAACACCTGACTCATCATCTTGTACATGTGAGGCATCCGGGTATTTCTTCATTAAGGATAAATGGAGGGAATGGAGTCGTATACTGTTTCTTGAATAGGATGGAGATTAGAGAGGTTCGGCATCTGAATAAAGCTAACATTTAAAAGTGTTCAGTCTGTCTTCAGCTTGAAAGAAAGGCCCTTTATTGTGGCCAGGGAGCCCAGAGATGCTCTTGTAAAGCAAAGAAAGACCCTGGAACTGCCCACTCTAGGGAAACACAGGTGATTTTCACAAATGTCAGATCTAAGTAAATGAATAAATACATAAACCCTTTAGCAGACAAAAGTATCCAAGATACAAATATTAAATCTTTTAAAGGCACACTATTTGGCACCTTTCATATTCATTTATACTTCTAAGAGTGCCAAAGGCATCAGGGAACACAATGCAAACATTTTGGATATTAAATTTAATAGTTTAACATTCCTGTGTACACACTGTATCGAGACTGGGATATCAAAAACAGTGCATTTAACTTCCCAAAAGTACAAACAACATCCTTTTAATGTTAACAGGACAAATTTAGAAAACTCAACAGACCTGTGCAGATCCACACAGAGGCCCCAATATGCTTCCCGTTCCCCTGGGGTTATACCCACAGAGGGCAGATGATTACAGCACCACCAACATGGGCAGGGGCAGAGCAATGTTCAATCTGGACAACATACCCCTGAGGACAGATCTGCAGTATGGGGTACATTTCAGGACCTTTTTATGAAAAGTTGATTGTACTGCTTCATCATGGTGTAAATAAATATACATAGTAACATTTCAGATCAAGTTCTTGCTGTGACAAGCAGAAATGAAGAAGGAGCCAATCACTCAGAGGCACACTATGCAGCGTTTGCCCAAAAGTCCATAAAAAGTACCCTCAATATCACAGCTTTTGCAGAAAGAGGAATCGTAATGTTAAGATGTGCCGGAGCATGTGCGTTTCAGTTCCATATTGAGCACTGAAATGTGAAAGAAAAAAAGCTTATTTTGAGGAACAGTGCTGATGAAACTGATTCATTTATTCTTTTCATAGCAGGAGGTAAACAGATAAGGGGTTAATGAGCATGCTTTACAACAGAAAAGACTCCACCAAATTTTCAACTAACAATAAGGATTTATTGCTATTACAGCATATGTAAAGCGATTTTGAAAATCACGATTAACTTATGTGATCTAGACAGCGAGCCCACAAGATAAATGTTCTACAGTCAAGAGAAAAAAGTGTAAGTAAAGGTCAGGATTGTCTGAGAGGCAGTTATCAGTGGACATTCCTCAAAATCCACCACAAAAAGCTTGCCAGCGAAACTAAGGGGGAAAGGCATAAGAAACATAGGCCAGGATTGCAAAGTGAAGTAGGAAGGACAGGAGGACTGCTGATGGCAAGAGCTGCTGGGTCGGGCTTTCTCACAGTCCAGAGAGGCACCATTTCCAGCCTTCAGTCATGAAAAAGTTAATGGATCATTTCATTTAAGACCAAGGCAGGAACACACAGCCCTGAAAAGATGACAGCCTTAAATAGATGTGATGCTAGCTAATTTCAGCTCATCAGCTCGAATATGATTAAACAATTGTTATTAACCAATTGTTCAGTGGAAGTTCCAGAAGAAATCTTACAAACCAGAGCATGCGTTGCCAGTTAAACACTTCCTACTTCATCTTTCCACTGTAAAGGAAAGTTTTAGGTTTTTTTTATACTCTTCAAAACATCTGCGCCAGCTCAGCCAGTGACCATAAAGCGTGTTACTAAAAGCAGCCACGTTTCAGAATGAAGCAACTGCAGGCTGAGATGTGCAGCTGCTCCTTCCACATGGCTCAAAGTTCATGCTTGATCACAAAAACACAATAAAACCTTAACCCTGAGACGTGCTCCTTTACTGACCCCTGTGTAAAGTGGGTTAGCAGTCTGAATGGGCTGATAAAGGAAACATGTGAAGCCTCCTAATATGATATTCTTTTATTATCATTCTTTCACTGAACTTTGAAACAATATTTGTCTTTTGAGCAAAATATTTATTTACAGTGCACGTGCATAATGCTAATAATTACTAAATGACATTTCCTGAAGGTACATTGAAACCTTCACTTTTTATGAAAGTAAAAGTTTGGTTTCCTCGAGGTTCTGCACAACGTAGCAGCATCTTCCCCAGGTACCATAAGGCTCAGTCTCTTAAAAGGTGCTTTTACAGCAGGCATGTTACTGCTACTGAATGCACAATCCCAGCAAGAATTAGAAACCTTTTGCTTTACATAAGGGATGCAAAAATATTAAGTGGAGTGACTGCTGTGTGTTTTTAAGTCCAAAATGGGGTTTATCTGAAATGGCACTTGTAAAAGGGCTCCAGGGCCAGCTTAAACACCCTTCCAGACATGTTGTCTGTGGTTTGAAAAGCTCCTGGGACAAAACTCTTGACTAAACAGCTTCAGGAAAAGAAGCTAAATAGTTTTCCTTGATTTCTAGCCACCAAGATAAGAAAGTAAAGCCTTTCTGGAGATTTACTGCCTGGCTTGTACCAACTCGCTATTGCATGTACAACATGAAAAGTATGTAAACAAAAAAATACAAGACAAAGATAGTAGGAACATTTTTCCATGCGATGGGATATAACTGTCTGCAGTGGTCTCCCTTCCAACATTAAGAATGTAACTACAGACCCACACAAACTACAATTCTCTCACAACACACACACACACACACACACACACACACACACACCCCAAATTTCTGAACCAAACTTGACAGCTCAGCACATTAAATGTGGAAAATCTCAGACAGGAACAATTTGTGTTGGAATGGTACACTATTTTTCAAAAAAGTACACCAATGCTTCAATCAAGACAAATACTCCAACCAAATTCTGAATACATTTCTCAATGTAATCAACAACACAATTTAAAAATTGAGGAGGTAGAACTGCAAACAATGGCAAGAAACATTCTGCGGCTATCTGCCTCTCTTGAATGTCACTTTGCACACAAGTACAATTAAATACATGTAAATATGGTAAATGACAAAGAACAGGAGCAGAACAGAAAACCCTGGGCGCTGTAAAGTTCCCAGGCATACTCAAAACACTGAGGTCTCTAACTACAACTTAGTCATTGAAGCCCTCTCTTCTGTCAGCAATAAATAAATTTTTACTAAAATTTGGCAATAATACAAGTCTTTCAAGAGTCAGCCATTCCTTAGTTTTCAAATTGTGCTGTATGCTGTTAAACCTGATACTAAACACGTGCTTCCCAGCTTCATTCACATCCTGGCACTACTGATCATGGGGTCTATTCTCCCATACACTTAAGTTGTTTTTTTTAGCTATGTGTGTTTTTCACTTAAGCGTAATATCCCATGGACTTCAGTCAGAGGTTGAAGTGCACTTCCACAGAAGTACGAAACAGATTTTAATAAATACAAAAAATGGAATGCATACGAACCTTTAATTTAGTCTCACCTCTGCCTATGTAACATTTCCATTCCATTCTTTTTTGAAACCAATGGAAATGTGGGCAGCGAGAACCAGCTCAGCACTGGCCCCACCAGCAGCAGTGGCCCCACCAGCAGCACTGGCCCCACCAGCAGCACTGGCTCCGTGGTGGTGGAATCAAGGCATTAGACAGCAGATATGCGCTTTGGGCGGGTCAGGTTGGGGAGCATGCACTGGTAGAGCACGTTGCCATGCTTACCATACAAAGGAACACCTTGGGATCCTGGTTAGTGACCCCCCCCCCCCCACAGACAGTCTAGTACCACCCTCAGAAAATGCCTATTGATCTGCCACACCTAGGTATTGCGTGGGCATAGCTTGGCCTGGTCCAGCTGCTTGGGTCCTCAGCAATGAGGATCCCGTGAGCCTGATTACCCTCAGGGAAATGCCCCACGTGGCCATAATGCCTAAACTAACACTCATGAGTCCCTACTCCATGAGCAGCCACTCATTCTATTCAAAGTTAAACCGAAGGATTCTCCAAAGTGAGAGAGTACCAAAATAGCCCAGTTTTTGTCTCAAGTCACCTGACAGCATCCAAGTCTTGCAGCCATACAGCAAGAAGGAGAGCACAAGGGACTCTAATGTCGGGCAGAGAGACCAAAATATGGGCATGTCGTATGTCAATGAACCCTATGCACATTCTACCACTGACTTAAGTGTACCTAAATGTATTTTTCACTACGTGCTCTGGAGAGCTATATTAAGTTATGAATATGAATACATATTCATCTTTCTGGAAACTGCAGTAAAAAAATGAAATCAACATGTAACAAATTTAGAAACAAAAGGCTACAATCAAAAATGCACGAGAATAATAAATATAATTAATTATAAAATGCAATAGTATATATAGATACAAACTCACTGTCCACTTCATTAGGGCTGGCACCAACAAAAAAAATCCTGTTTGACATTTGAGGCAGAAATGCAAATGTTTGAATTTCTATTCGAATTCGCATATAAAAATATACACACCTTAATTCAACCCCATGTATAGTTATTACAGAAAATTATGTTAGGATATTGTTTGTATATTGGTTTACATAATATACAAACATGTATAATAAATTTATATAATATATAAATATTATAGAATATATATTGTTTGTATATTGAGCTCTTTGTATTATTAGAGCCATTCGTAATTTTCGTATTGTAATATTTGTATACTTGTTAATTATTGTCTTACTGTCCAGGAGCAACTGTAACCACAATTTCCTCAGGGATCAATAAAGTATTCTGAATCTGAATAGGTCTCAGACTTTTAAGACTAAATATAGGCCAACCCAGGACCAAGTAATTTGCTTATACATTTTCCAATTTGTACAGAGAAGCGGGAATCAGGGCATAAGTATAGCCTACAGAGACCGTAAACTTTCAGAAGAGTTTATTAGAGAAAAGTTCATTATTCAAAGTTCATTCAAAATAGGAATACAAATATTGTAGTAGTGGATGATATCGGAGTTGCTAGCTTGGGCTGTGTTGCGCACTCGCTACAGTTTGTGATGCACTAAGGGCTGCTATCTCAACAAAGCATAAGTGACGCTGCTGCCAAAGGGAGAAAAACTGTTCGGCCATTTTACGCGTTTGCCACTTGCGTATAATCTCTTGAAAGATATTCAAATTGGCCCATGCGTCAAAAAATCTTAAAACAAGATGTACAAGGCGGAACAGAACATTAGGCTACTACAAACATACATAAAGATTTTTTGGCATACATATTTCCATTTATATTTACCTGTTTTAGAAATATTAATAAAGTATAAATACTTGTACTAAATAAACATTTATATGAAAACATTAAAATAAAGAGAGTTCTCACATGGGAATTTGTATCGGTATAGGCAATTGTGCATCAGAATCAGATCGAAACTGAAAAAATGTGGATGGACCAATCCCTAGTTGCAGGGACGGGCTGGCATTTATTTTTTGCTTGCATATTGTTTTGTTTCCATTTTTCAGATTGTTAGATAGATTAACGTTTGTCTTTTGGTTTCAGTTTTCTTTTGGCTCAAGGGTAGACTTAGTAGGGGTTCACTCAGTTAACTCACCTTTTTTGTTTATTATTTTGGCCAGCGCCACTGCCGAAGTTCATGTCGGTGTTCTTGTGTTTCCCCGAGTTATAAATATATATGAAAATAAAAAGCAACAAATATACCTGTCGATTCTTTACATCACATTACCCTCTCTCCCTTTCCCTTCCTTGTTCTGTTCAAAATTTGACTATGTCTCAATCCTAGACAGGGATGTAACACCCGACAATGGTGATAATCGGCGGTTAGTCACTGTCTGATATCTACACTGGGCTATTTGTATGATAGTCAATTAGAGAAGGGGGGAGAAAAAAAAAAATATTAAAAAACCAATTTAGTTATGTATCGCTTTTTTTGTGGGGCGATTCATGAATCGCAAAGCTAACTCCAAAATTGATTTTTTATTCATTTACAATTTGTAAACATTTGAATTTGAGGTGGAGAAACGTTGCTGTACCTCTGTTATCCTACTCTAAACTAATCCCACACTGACAGGCAACATACCATCCCCCTGTTGTAGGACCCAATTATTCTCTCACTGTTTAGTAGTAACAGGAATGGCAGATGACTCAATTCAGTTTATATCCGAAGTATGGAAGAATTTTGGCTTTCAAATTTGAAACAATAAAGAGGAGTTCGTCATGAGCCATGCAGCATGAAAACTTTGTCCTGCAAAGGATAAGAATTGTGGAAATACAAGGAAAGCGGCATATATTGCTAGACAAAATCCAGAGAGACAAGGCAGTGGAGAAGCATAAAAACAGTGTAGTTTTATACCACACATCTTTTTGATAACTTCTAAGTTAAAACTTATGCTGTTGTGTTCGAAGTAGTCTCGCATTGTTTAAGTGTTCCCTTTGATTTTTGAGGACGAAAATTTGGAGTATGCCATGTTCCCTCGTGTTCAATTACACTGTGCAACTACCGAATAAAGAATTACTGCTTTGACTCCAACCAATCATATGGCTTGTGCCAATTAAAACTAGAAATACTGCATATCAGCACTCAAAGCATTGGCATCAAATAGAACATACAGAATGCACGCACTTACAGTAGGAATGAGCAAGTTAAAGATTTCAAATCACAATTTAAAATAACATGATCAACAAGTCAGAAAGGCTGCAAATTAGGATATGTATTACACAGTGCGTCTGACCCAGGGTTTGAAACTGTCGTGAGAATAATACTACAAATTCATGTCATCCACCTTGTCTGACAGTCATTCTCACCAAACAAAAATGCCGTGCTCCTCGCGTGCCAGTCATGCTCACCAAACAGAAGTGGCCCCAGGCGACTGAATATACAGCCAAAAACAACAAATATGTGAAACAAGGAAAACATTATATTCCCCTGCTATGAATTACCTGCTTCATAGACAGATATCATTTACAGAAAGGTCCTGTTATTAGGGGTACAATTAGTGTTAGCTGCAGCACCCCTATTATTTTTTTTTCCCCATTACCAGAATTGTTTTATTTTTATTACTTTATTTAACTTAACACAGTTATAGCTTTTGTGAAAATGATTTTGTTAGATGTTTTATATTTGAACTTTACCATGTTTGGGTTGCTAGCAAGCCAGCACTTTTTTGACAAAAGCAAGAGTTTAAGCTACAAACCGGATTCCAAAAAAGTTGGGACACTAAACATATTGTGAATAAAAACTGAATGCAATGATGTGGAGATGGCAAATGTCAATATTTTATTCAGAATAGAACATAAGTCACGGAACAAAAGTTTAAACTGAGAAAATGTATCATTTTAAGGGAAAAATATGGTGTCACGGAGTCAACAAATCCCAAAAAAGTTGGGACAAGGCCATTTTCACCACTGTGTGGTATCTCCCCTTCTTCTTACAACACTCAACAGACGTCTGGGGACCGAGGAGACCAGTTTCTCAAGTTTAGAAATAGGAATGCTCTCCCATTCTTGTCTAATACAGGCCTATAACTGTTCAATCGTCTTGGGCCTTCTTTGTCGCACCTTCCTCTTTATGATGCGCCAAACGTTCTCTATAGAGGAAAGATCTGGACTGCAGACTGGCCATTTCAGTACCCGGATCCTTCTACTACGCAGCCATAATGTTGTGATTGATGCAGAATGTGGTCTGGCATTATCTTGTTGAAAAATGCAGGGCCTTCCCTGAAAGAGATGACGTCTGGATGGGAGCATATGTTGTACTAGAACCTGAATATATTTTTCTGCATTGATGGTGCCTTTCCAGAGATGCAAGCTGCCCATGCCACACGCACTCATGCAACCCCATACCATCAGAGATGCAGGCTTCTGAACTGAGCGTTGATAACAACTTGGGTTGTCCTTGTCCTCTTTGGTCCGGATGACATGGCGTCCCACATTTCCAAAAAGAACTTCGAATCGTGACTCGTCTGACCACAGAACAGTCTTCCATTTTGCCACACTCCATTTTAAATGATC
>JAODUD010000107.1:28918298-28932626 GCA_026784285.1 Stomatorhinus walkeri
GCAGCCACCTGTTGGGGCGCCCAGGGAGCTGGGGGTTAAGGGCCTTGCTCAAGGACCCACAGACAGGCTGAGGCTGGTTCAAAACAATCCAGTTCATTAGTTGGTTATAAATCTGTTTGAAACCTTTAAAATCATAAAACATTGCAAAAGACCTACCCAAAGCGGACTTTTATTTAAGCCAGTATATTACAGTATAGAGATGACCCCAAATAACCTTCGTGGTGCACTAAAAACAAGCAAAAAAAAAACAAAAAAAACACAGAAATTACAATTTTTAACTCATGGTTAGTCTGGCACAGTTTCCATGTTGGGTTATACAACCTGTGGAAAACTATGAGAATATTGTAATAATTTAAAACTATGGAATGAGCTTAATAAGTCAGGTGCCGCAACCACAATTAATATTACTACAAATCATAAATGATGCATTGTAGACAATAAAATGATTTCTTTATGAAGGTATTAATTCGGGAAAAAATAATTGTGAAAGGACATTTTTTTGGTTGTGCCACCATTTTTCAGATGATGAAAGCTATATTTGTCATTCACCCAAGTGTAAGCAGTTCAACGCAGCAGAAGACTAGCTGGATTCAAGCTTTGAGAACCTGTGAAGGACACTGCAACACTGGACACAACATGAGGTTTCCCTCAGCTTAATTCTAGTTTCTGCACCCACAGCTTCCATTTTGTTTGTGCCTGGGTGCAGAGTGGGCAACCCCATCACAGCGGAGCAACAATAAACAAGAAAACAGTGACAGAAAATTGAATAAAAAACAAACAGAGGGCGGACAGGAGGAAGAAGCAGGCATGGGTAGCTTATCTCGCACTTCAAAGGCGGGAAGCAGGATATCCAACAGGAAATTTTTTTTAAAAAAGGAGCAGCGATGATGGGCTGAAATCGGAAGTGTAATGTAAACAGAGGCCTTTAATTACCGCTGCTGGCCCAGAGCACTTTGATGTGAGCCAACGAGAGAGCAGGGCCAACACCAAAACTGCAAGGGAGGCAACAGAGATAACGGTCTCAGTTTAGGGCCCCTATCAGGAAGGGGAGGGGCAGGGGCCCAAGCTCTGATTGGGTGCCAGTATTGGGGGGGGGGGGGGGTCACGCTCTTAAGGGAGGACTCAGACACAAAAAAAAACAAACAGTAATGATCACTTATTCCTTTCTGACCTGAACAGACTGCTGTGAAACCGGAACAGGGTGCACTACCTGACACCGCAGAATGCAAATGGCATCACTTTCCAGGCTACATTTACATTTTATTTATTTAGCGCTGTGCATTTTTTTGAGAAAGTAGTAGCTCAAGCGCCTAACGGTGAAATCACTCTGCCAACCTTGGGATTAAAACCAATGACCGTCCGATCACCGACACAGCATCCGATTTCTCTGAGCCACATACCCTGTTCTGCTAAAATGACACATCAAGAGCGCCTGCGGGGAGACTCAGATTTGCGTTGCTGAAGTCGACCTCTTGCTATAAAAACAAACAATATTACTGACATCCTCACCAAACACTTCCTTGTGATCTCCGTTCATCAGCATCTTTCTTTAATTAAACAAACAAACAAGCAAGAAAGCAAGCAAACGTCACACTAGGGTTGCCTGCCACGCAGCAATTATACCCAATTTTCCATTCCACAATGATGAAGAGGATGTTCCCCTCAGTGACATAAAGTACATATACAGAATCTGAATTATTTACTACCGTACACTCCATCTATATAAAGCTTTGATTGAGACTCAAGATTTCAGTGATATCCATCCCTTGCTGACGTGAAGGGTTGTAGACTGAGCAATTTGATGAGGAAAGTGAGGTATCATGGCAGAATTATCATGGGGGAATTAAAAAAATGAGCGCTTTAAAATCATTTAGCTGATTTAATTGGGAAGTGATGCCATTGGATGAATAAACTCAAAAGCCAGGCAGAGCCTATTTTTTTCTTTTTTCCCCAAAAGTTGTGGAGGACAGACAGCTTTCCTCTTGAGTTCAAAGCCTTTTCTGAGAGTCTTACATCTCCACAGGGGTCTCAACATGCTCGAAACACCTACTGCAAGCATACAGGTCATTGTTCACAGACATGGATCGATCTCAAAGCACGCTGATGGACAGAGGGTAGCACAGAGAGCATGCCATAGTGGCAGGTAGCCCAAAGAGTATGAGAACCACCTCTCTGACAAAAAAAAACATTTACTTTCAGGCCATGTCCAATCTAATCCTTCAACGGAATGACAGACAGACGCCAAGAAGCAAGGAGGCAGATTAGGGGTAGCGGCTGAACAGCGTGCTGGCTGAGGAAGCAGGAGCAGGGTGAAATGTGTTCAGACTGATGACTGAGGGAGCCAGGCTACCGGGCACCGCTGCGGCCGAATGGGTGTAGCTGGGGGGCCCTGGGGGATACGTACACGCCTGCCACCTGGGAGACGGCTCCTCCAGCAGGGCCGGGTCCCTAAGCAGAGCTCCTTCCTCACACTCGTTCCGACTGCGAGGGTTATTTTGCTTTTTCTTAAACGATCACCACTTAAAAGCTACTCACGATCCTTAACGACCCACGGTGGAGACAGCGCTCCCAAGAAGGAAAGCGATATGTGACGAGTCCTGTTGCTCGCTGAAGCCTGGGCAGGCATGATCGCAGAAAGGAGAGGGGGGGGGGGGGCCTACATTTCAGAAGAAGTGGCTCCTACCCCCAGGACAGGAACATAAAGCTGAAGCATAAAGTTGTGTTCTGGGGCAACGGCAGCCTGTTGGGACAAGTCAGACTAGGTACAAAAGCGGCTCACTTTTCAGAGAACTGGCTTCACAGGCCGACCACACACCCCTGTCCGCCGGCCCTATGGCAATAGAGGAGTCACTGAGGCTCACCTGCACCCCAGAGGCTCTTCAGCACAGCCAGAGTGTGCCATCCCATACAGAATGTCTCACATGGGACAGAGTGTGCCGTCCCATACTGGCAGAATGTCCCATGTGACAGAGTGTGCCCTCCCACACAGACATAATGTCCCACATGTGACAGAGTGTGCCGTCCCATACTGGAAGAATGTCCCACATGGAACAGAGTCTCAATTGTCTCCAGTAACGAGAAGACAGCAGCCTTGCTAACACGCTAACAATACTGCAGACACTGGAGTCACACACTCTTAGCAATAACAAAGCTTCTGGGAACTGACTATCATTCTTCATATGTTCAAGACAATCTGCTATAATTTCCCAGTCATGTGAAAAAAGCCCAGTCAGACCCTTATACTGTTCCTTAAATAACTGAGATGTAATCATGGGGAAATGCTGATTATTTATATAGAAAAAAACAGACTGTCTATATTTACATTCAATCACACTATGGTGAGGTATTAGCAACTCAAATATCCATCATTATTACAGCACATTACATCTTATCACAGGGATGGTGTTGCTTCATTTTCTACTCAAAAAAACCCCACAGAGATGCAGTCTTCACTTGTCCCTGCCTTAACAAGGATGAAAAAGCCACTGTCAACTGTCAGGAAACAGGCACAATTCTCGCTCTTTTTCACGATCCTGGTGAAGGACATTAACAAATGAACATGGAAATAATGGGTAAAAGTTATTCTTATGCAATTAAGTTGCTTCTGAAGATTTCAGCTACTATAATATCCACGCAGAAGACAGAAGAGATGGTCCCTCTTTACATCTGAATGTGCACCGAACTCCCCGGATTTATGGAGAACAGCCACAGCACTCATCACTTTCAGCATAAATAGCTTCTCTTGCCAACTAAACAGCGCAGGCCCTGATTTTTTTTTTTTTACTAGGCCACAAATCACCTTAGAGAGGGGACACTGGTGGGAATGGCTCCACAGTGAAAAATGGTGTTTCACTGACAGAACATGCTGAGAACCAAAATGCACAAAAAATGGAAACCTTAATATGTTGATAATTTTGTGGTTATTTCATCAGAATTGCAGACTAAAGTTGTGACTGAGATCCACTGTATTGTTCCCATATGAGGAAACAGACTGGTTTGCTGGATACTTGTGGTTTATAAAGCACCATTTCTTTGTGCATTTTGCCAAGGGAAAAGGGCAATCATGCTTTTACAACTGATCTTAACCAAACAAACCTGCAGTCAAAAAATAAAGACCTGCGATGGGTAATACAGCTTTTTTTAACATGGCAGTTAGTTCAAGGATTCAAGGATTTTGTCACGTGCAAGGTATAGCTATAGTCAGACCATAACCTGCAGTGAATTCAAGGTATACATTAAAAGTAATAAAATAAGTGTGTGAACGGGTTGAATGCCTGTCAGCAAGGGCATAGGGGGTAGCTTGATATTTGGGGTGGGGAGGGAGAGATGATTTAATTTAAAGGCAAATTCTATTAAGTGGAGAGGACAAATGGGGCCAAATTAAGTATTTGGGTATAAGGTCCCCTGTAATCCCTGGTTCCAACAGCCCTGCCTGTCAGCATCTCAGAGGTGCATTTATTGATCACACTGTGTGTCATTTCTGAACAGTTTAAACTGCAATACACTGGTATTAGGAGTAAAGAGCATCCATGTAAGAACCCTACCTGCATGAGCCTTCCTTCAGCATGGCCTCTCACCCCAGCCCCAGCAAAGATCCCCTCCAGGGTAATGGGCTTCCCTGCCTGCTCCTGCTTCAGGGGTGTCACCTTGATGACGGCTTTGGGGGCCGATCGCTCCGACTCCACAGCCGCCGCCGCCAGCTCCAGGCCGGTCTGGCCCAGCACCAGCTGCAGGGCCGCCATGAGCAGCCACGGCCAGAGCCCGGCCAGTCGCCGCAGAGACAGGGTCATTGCACCGGCTGCGGCGGCGCTCTCCGGCGGCACATGGTGCGCAGTACAAAGCAGGCAGTCCGCAAAAATGCAACCCCCTCCGACTATCTTCCGATCTCCCCAAGGCTTGTAGGCGACTGCAACCTGCAAAGCTTATATGTCCAAAATGCGGCCGCACATGTACAAGTCCTAAAATGCGCACGAGTGCATGGCTCCCGATGTCATGGCCCCAATCTGCAACCTCCTTCTTGATCAAGTTAAGAAAGAGTTGTAATGATATTGGTCATCATTTTAAAATACAACACAAACTTTTCTCGAAGGAAATACAGCATGCATAATTCAAATCCACGGGGGCATGAGTGGCAGAAGTTTGCTTTAAAAATATTTTGAAAAAAAGTACCTAACAAGAGTACCTGATTTACCCTCTTACTAAGTGTTGCCAATGAGACGGGAGAAAAGGCTTTGATTGCATTTAAAAAGATATCGTTACAGGAAGTGCTGTAACTATACAATGTAACTAGCGAGAAGCGTGCATTGATTTTCCGATCCTCCCTGACGCCCTATTGTACACATTTCCAGCTTTCATGTCGCTTCTGCTCACCCGATTCTTCTTCCTCAGATTGGAGAATATCCACTAACTTTATTTCTTCTGTTTTTAATAGTCGCTATGTCTTGCAGACATTTACAGACCCGAAAGCCACTTTCGGTATCTTCCAAACCCTTCTCGCTCGCTGGTACAAGATGACTATTTACAGCAATTCCATCCGAACCCGGTTATTTCATGTAATCCACAGTAAATTTAAAATGAAAGACGAATGCACCATGGTGACATATTGTATATGACACTCGTCTAATCGCACAGATATTTTGGATTTCTTTCAACGCCGTTTCCCTCTTCCAGACATTGGGATTTGAGTAATTTACCACCTATGTGTTTCCAGTGCAGGGGAAAAACTTATGTTGCGGGTTTGTCTCTTGTAAGAGCCGGGGGAACAGGAGAGCATGCTGTCGTTGAGTAGGAAAAAAGACACGAACAAAATATTACAAAATCCGGGAAATAGGCAGGTAGAAAGAAGGCAGAAATATCTGTAGCTAAACAGCGACCAAAGCCAGTGAATTTATTTTACGTCCGAGTGGGGCTGCAGAAAATCTGCTAGCTAGCAGGACACCTCGCTGGGGTGTAAAAAAACACGTGTAATTTCTGAAGCAAAACTACACGCATGGCGCCCAAGATAAAATACTCCGTGCATCTAACACAGGATCGCTGTCCGATGTCACTTCCACGGTGGTTTTTTGTTCTAATTTCCAAGCCGAAATCCTTTCGAAGTTGAAAGAACATAAGCATGCAAAGAAAAAACTTCATAAAAATGTAAATCAACTTCAGCGAGTTCTTGGAGGCGGTTTAAAAATTTGTTGGTAAACTAAAACCAGTTCAAATACTTCAAAAGCAATCCTTAAATGGAAGGATGTACGCAAAAAAGTCAAGTAAAAGAGAAAAGCTTCACATTTGTAATGTCTCCTGCTCGGCTTCCCCTGGGACCTCATTGAGCGTCTACCTGCTCACTGCCTGCCTGTCACCGAGGGTGGAGCAGCTATCGGCGGCACTGGCCGAAAGAGGCCGCCATGCTCCCTCTGTCGGGAAGGCGGCGCGATCAACCCCTGCGAAAAGGGGTTAGGATCTCTCTAATCTGCGAAGACATTTAGCGAAAAGCACCTTCATGCGCAAAACAGAAATAACGAACAATTTTTACATATTAAGCATTTAACTGTTGCCAGTTCTTGATTTTTCGAAACACCTTTTCCCTCCACCTGTATCTTAATCAATTCAGTGTTAATGTTTTTACTGATGAAATAAAAGACATTGGACTTTTTAGTAAATAAAATAATCCATGGAATCGCTTTAGTTAATGGTGACTGAACCAAAGCATAAAAGGACACAAACATTTTGGGACTGCTATTTAGCTTGACTGAGTTATTCTTCAATGACGCCCTAAATCCCCATTCGACCTGCAATCACGTATTTAGCAGCAGAACGGCTCCCCCTAGGGGCAAAGCCATCGCACCAACCGCAGTTTTTAAAGAACATTAAATTTGAACCAAAATGCCTTTTAAGTGATACCTTCATACCATAAGTACAGATTTTAAGACAATGAAAGCATATCATATTGGACCCCCAAACTAGGTCAATCCAATTATGTTCCAAATTTAGAAACGTGAGTAATTTATGTAATTTAGAGATTAGTTGTTATACTATCTGCATTTAACCTATATGTGACATAGCAAGGGGCAACTAATTCAGCACCCACGGAGCAGTGCTTGGGGGCAGTCCTTGCTGCTCAGGGATTTGAACCTGCAAGCTTTTAATTACAAGTGAGCTTCTCTAACCATTAAGCCACCACTGACCATTATAGACAGTCACACAAAGTGCACCTTGCTGTACGGAGATGGTGAGGTGAAAGGTTTTCTCTTTTAATATCAAAATCATGTTCCGATGTAATTAAACTTGTTCTGAAACATTTTTTTAAATTCAGGTATATCTGCAAAGAGTTTATAGTTCTATAAATAGACTCCTATCTATCCACTCCTTACTAATTTTAATATGACTTGCATGCATGTTAACACGCCACACACTTAAGTAATATTTTATTTAACTATTTTGCACATAAAAATAAATGGAAAACAGATGAAAGACAGGCATGAGAGGAAAATATACACATTAAAAAAAGAAATAAAAGAAACCCAGAACACCTAAAGTCATTGAGTTAAACGGGCCCTGAGATGAGCTTAGTAACCCTTGAGAGAAGTAATTCAATATATTCAGCTGTGGAACAGGTACTTTATAAATCAGTAGCCAACATCAGTTACTTTTGTAAATATTTGTGAAATAACATATGTATTTATATATCCCATTATAATAATGCTACAAGGTGGGAACAATGTTTTCAGAGAAATCTAATGAGACAGAATAACTATACTCTTCATTGCAATCTCAATCTTTCATTTTATTAGCTCTTGGAAGACTCAGAACCCCAGTTGGCAGCATCTGCTTTGATGGTGACCGGCACAGTGGCCTTAATCCCAACCAGAGGGCTTTAGCCACAGGGAGACATACAAGTTGAATCCATAACAAGAGGTGAGGTGCTCAAACTCAGTAACGTTTGTGGGCTGAACTGGCGCGAAGCAGGCAGATTCAAATTGGGGGACTGAACCACCTCTGATGGACTGGTGAGCTGGATCAAGTTTTCGGGGGTCTCCACTTTGACCAGGCATAGTTTAGGAGATGTCTGTAGCTCACTAACCATTTGGAAAACCATATCCAAATTGACAGTCTCATTCTCATTGCTTTGCTGGTCCTGATTGCAGGGACGTAAATGGCATGGCACATAGTCTGTCTGAAATAGTATCAGGAAAGCAATAAACTTATTTTACTCAAAATCACGAGGTACAATCTACCATTAAAAAACTAATTATTTCTTTCTGAAGACATTTTTCTTCTTATTACAGTAAATACCAAACCATCAGTAGAATACAGCCAACTGCCATTATATTTCAGCCAGGCACAAAACGACCTAAATTCCATTTTGAATACTACACAATTATCCTAGCATGGCATTGTATACTCAACTGACAGCTACAAACCTGGTAATAGCAGTAATGTGGTAATGGTGTAGATTGGGGAACACAGCCTGCAGGGTCAGTAGTCACTGGGCTCTGGAAGAGACCATCAGACATGGCTGCAAAAAAATAAGCAAGAATAGAGTAAAGAGAACGACCCCTGGAACCAATAAATCCCATATATGCAACAGAACTATTGTGAATAACTTGTACTGCAGTGTAACACTATTCATAGTGTAAATGCTAAGTTGAAAATACATAACGCCAAGTCACCTGGTGCATAACATGCAGGGCGGTACTGTGCAGGTAGCAAGTGATTATACTGCAGTGCAGCAGCAGGCACGGCCAGTGCCCCCGGCTGAACTTGGGCGGGGGCAGATGGGGCAGTGCAGCTGAAATTGTACTGCAAAGCGGGTGCCTGCTGAATGACCGGAAAACAGACGCCTCTTTCCCCACTGGGCCCCACCATCCAGTCACACAGGGGATTGGAGATGCAGGCATAACCCATCAGCGGGTGTTCGTCACTCTGGGGGGGCTGATGTGGGGGCATAGCTCCCATCTGTGTCCCCTGTTGGGTGTGTCCTGTGAGCCTGTAACCTGCACTCACTGAGATATAGGCCTACATCAGCACAGTAACACAAATACACCTAAGTGATACCTTACTTATTCTTGTTTAGGATACCACTTTGTTATTGCATTAATCATGAATGGACAATATGCTATGGATAATACAGCAAGTATTTAAGCCCTATGATGGACTGGAGTCCCATCCAGGGTATCCCCTCTCTCGTCCCTCTGCCTCTCAGGTTAGAGCCAGGAACACATATGTAGGTAGAGAAGATGGATGGAGAGACTTTCCTTTTATATAACATACCATTTGTATCTATAGTCCTGTTCTTCCTGCGGCCCTGAGAACTGGGCAGCCTGTGGGGCACCTCCATCCCAGCCTGGATCCTTGCCTTGTTGGTACTGGTCAGCCGCTTCAGGTTCACCAGCAGGTCGGGGCGGCCTTGCTTGAAGTTAGGGTTAAAAAAGTGGTGATGCAGCACCCGCACGTGGCCAGGCATCCGCGTCACCTTCCTGAAGCCGTACAGGTTGAGCTGCCGGTTGAAGCTGGAGAAGCTGGTGGACTTGAAGGCACCCCCGATGGGCGAGAGCAGCTCGGCCTCGAATCGCCGCTGGTTTATGAAGACACCGAAGCCGGCCCAGTCCCAGCGTACCGAGAGGACCCGCGGCTCGTTCACAAGCTGCCACAGCTTGGCGGGGAAGCTTTGGGGGTTGATGAGGATGGCGTGGAGGCCATATTCCCCATCCGAGGACTCTGTCAGTGAATGTAAAACATACAATATGTGAAAAGCTCATTCCCGCGGTGAATTTGAGCTAGCTTGCTAAACTAGCTGACTTCCTGAGTGAAACTCGGCCGTAATGAACACCTTCGCTGGCGGTCTTTATCATGGCGGTCTGTCAGGGTTTCTAGGCGGCTCTGCCTGACCGTTGAAGTGCGCGCGCCTGGCGCTCGAGCCCTAACGGCTTTATCATGCTCGTTACTATATAAGGGATACGGACGCAGCGTCGTGTCCCTTCATGTCGCGTCTTTCTGCACGTTTTCTCAAAGCTTACGGATACTGACAAAACGGAGCAGTTCCGCCAGAAATCTGGGGGGCAATTTAAGCGAAAATTATAGGTGTTTATCAAGGTAATTATGTTGTGCGCGCAAGAAATTAGCCTATGTTGTGTGCACTCCATAATCGTGGTATTGAACACTCTACTTAAACCTTTGAATGTTGCAAATACATTCATGTCACACCGCGATAACGTTATATTCGATATCAAGTTTTCCGACTAATATCCTTTAACAGATTAATGATGTCCAGCATACTGACAGCGATGCATTTCAAGCCCTTTCACTAAAAGTCTCCTTTTTTGTTTGTTTATTTATGGTTAAGGTTAGGGCTGGGTAGGGGTTAAGCTCGTCATGTTGGGATTAAAGTAATATAATTACAAATCAATATCTATCTATCTGTGTGTGTGTGTGTGTGTGGCGAGCAATATTGAGTACAGAATTTTAAATCAGATTTAATTAGGAGTACATTTTATGGAATCAGAAACACCTGTTTTATTTTGGTAATGTTAATTTTAAGTTTTAAAAAAACGTTTTTTGGGTTGCTTTGCATGGTTGGCTGCTCAACAAGGTGGAAGATCAGAGTTTTGAGTAAATTCTAATATACAATATAAAATGTGTTTTTAATTGCCAAGTTTTATATTCACAGGTGCAGATTTTTTTAGGATTACTCCTAGTTTTAGAGTTTTTGAAAATGATTTAAGGCTGTTCTTTAGATTACTAGAGAAAATGCGCGCGTGTGTGTATATATACACACGCAACACAAATTACAAAAGAAAAAAAAGGGGAATATATATATATATTCCCATTTTTTTCCTTTTGTAATTTGTGTTGCGGTTACAGTTTGGTTACCGTGGAACATTGTGTGTGCAATGTTAAAGGTCAAATTGCTGTGTTTGTTTGATAAGTATCAATAATAATGATAATGGTTTGTCAGAGTACGTGTTTCTCAGTGCGCACATGTGACGCAAATTCCAGGCGCCGGAAGTCGTCTTTATTCCGCTCTCAGTGGTGTTCTCAGTTAGCATTTAAAAACACGAAATCTTTTAAAAATATATATTAAATACGTCCTTCTGCTTCACAGCCGAATGGCGCTGGAGACGGTACCCAAGGATCTTCGCCATTTGCGAGCTTGCTTATTGTGTTCACTTGTTAAGGTAGGATTCATTTTCGAGTTGAGTTTTATACATTTACGATCTTGAAAAATGTAATTTAAAATTGTATAGGAATCTTGCTGTCATTGTGTATATGAGCGAGTCATAATTGTATTAAATACTGTTTCGGTAATTCACCAAGTACCTAGTAACCATGTGAAATTGAAACCGCTTAGAATAGGGCGTCCCAACTTTTTGATATTCGCGGACTGGTCTGCATGGTACAAAACATACAGAGACGGCGGTGGATTAATCGGCGATTTCACCAGTGTAACTATTTACATTTTCTTCAGATGCGAACAATAAATGCTAACGTGAGGGGTTGAAAACAATGAAAACATACAATTTATTTTTGTAAATTAACCTGCCCCATTATTTCCAGCGTTCCACCGCTCGGTGAAATACTGACCACGGACCGGGGGTTGGGAACCCTTAGTTTTGAAGGCGTCATTCACTTCTCTTCGTTTCAAACGTTTCTTCCTGTATAGATGATGCTTAAATATGTCGTAATAAAACCCTTGCTTCCTATTAACGCATCATTAGTATTGTAGCCACTTGTTTGGCCATAGTTAGTTAATTCATGATTAATGCAATAACAACTGTGGAGTTGTTCTGACAAATCAAGCAAGCGGAATAGCCGTGCTTTATCTGCTTAACTTGTCCTTTTTGGGGTTTTGCTTTTCACCTTATACAGACTATTGATCAGTTTGAATATGATGGCTGCGACAACTGTGAATCCTACCTGCAGATGAAGGGGAACCGGGAGATGGTGTATGAGTGCACAAGTTCTTCCTTTGACGGGTATGGCCCCACTCACAGTTACTGTGTCGTCATTTTAAATCTTCCTTCTGTGTGTCTGATGACGCATCTTTTGTTCTCAAGGGTCATAGCAATGATGAGCCCGGAAGACAGCTGGGTAGCCAAATGGCAGCGAATCAGTGAGTGATTTTTGTCTTTGGGGAAAAGCTATGAAATGTATAATCTTGTAATAAATAAAGCATGATTGCAGTATGTTACTGAAGCTTGAAAACACGGTAAAGTAACAATACTGTGGTCATCTTTCAGATGGTTTAATAAATATTGTTTTATAATAAAAATGTCTCTTTGCCTGCTGCCCGCTAGGTAACTTCAAGCCTGGGGTTTATGCAGTGACAGTGACCGGGCGGCTTCCGCCTGGTACGAGCCGTGTGACGCTCCGCCGTCATCAGTTCTCATGAAATTTCTGCCACCTGGAGCCTAACTGTGGCCGTGAGCCACACGCCGTCTCCTCCCCTCACTGCCGCTTCTCACGCTTCCTCTTCCTCATTCTCTGTCAGGTGTCGTGAGGGAGCTGAAGAGCAGAGGGGTGATTTACAAGTCCAGGGACACGGCCGTGAAGACATAAGTGTGACCTGTCACCCTCACCCCTGCTCGGTTTCACCCCATGAGTTAAGCCAGAATCTGGTTCTTCACATGATCTTGTTTGATTTACTGAGCTCTTTAAAAGAACATTAGAGTAGAACCTCTCTTCTGCCACGAGAGGGCGATCTGGTGTTTCCTAGGCATATTTGTCATTTGGAGTATCAAGGTAGCCATTTTCTTAATGTTCTTTTTAATGTACTTTTTATTTAAAATCACCAAGCCTGAGATGTGACATGTAATAAACTGTTATGGTTTGCATTTTTTATTTCACCTTAAGATTATTTACAAGTGATTTATGGGGGTATTTTTTTTTAAGGATCCCTTCTTTTACTAGTTTGGGCTGGTTTACCATTGATGGACATTTTATCGAGTTAGACTCCATCCATTTTCCAACCCAGGATGGGGGGGGGCAGCCCATCACAGAGCACTCACACACCATTCACACCTACGGGCAATTTAGTAACTCCAATTTGCTTCAGCATGGTTTTGGACTGTGGGGGGGGGGGAACCAGAGTGACTGGAGGAAACCCCACGATGACACGGGGAAAACATGCAAACTCTACAAACATGGAACCCAGACAGAGACTCGAACCCAGGTCCCATAAGTGTGAGGCAACAGTGCTAATCACCACACTACCCCTGAGTTGGGTGCTGCTATTGCTATATGAAATAGCATAATTTGTGGAAATAATACAAGAAATTGTTGCTTGAATCACTGCAGTTAAAGGATTTTGGCTGAAGGACTAGTTCTCTGAGTGAATACATTTAACATCCATTTTTTTCTACTGGATAATACCAGGACACATCATAGTTCATAGAGAAAGAACATATTTGTATTTAGTACGATATTAGTTTATGTGGGACACTTTGGTTTAATCTTATGTTGTATTTCCAGTAGAGTACTGAATATGGTGTCATGTCATCTCTCTCACAAGTCATAGCTTTCATGGGGGGGGGGGGGGGGAAGCATTGGCGTATAGGAAAAAATACTTATTTCCCTCTTTGTGCATCATTGCTGCAGAATGTAAAACTGAATTACTGCTATTTCAAAGTTCACATAAGACAAATGGGGGGGGGACAAGTGACAGAGAAACCCCAGTGCTGTGCAGCCGCTTGCACAAGCCACGTGTCACTCGAGGGGGCATTGTTGCACTGGGCTCACCGAAAGGGGAAATGGTGCGCACCTTTCAGGAAGTTGCATCAGACAGCTGTCATGAGGGGAGGGGGACCTTAACTGCAGTATGTATAGTTTTTTTCACCTCTGTGTTACCGAGTCAAACTGTAGCAGTTTGAGGGAAACAAGCAGGGAGCCGCAGGCTGGAGTGTCGCATGCATTAAAACAATAAATGCGGCCTCCTGCATCAATGGTGAAGAGGCCTGTTCGGGATATGAAAATGTTACTGATAGGTGACTAAGGCTCCTTTAACTGGCCTGATGAAAGTGGTTTGAAACAGAGGGCTGTAATACTTCTGCCTGTAATCCCCACACACACCTAAGCACTGTGACGTATTTAGGTTGAGAAAACAGCGCAGTCTATATGTTACCCCATAGAGCTCTGGAAAGCCTTAAGCAGATAGTCTACATGCTGAGAGTCTTTCAGTCTATATGTTACCCCAAAGAGCTCTGGAAAGCCTTAAGCAGATAGTCTACATGCCGAGAGTCTCGGAGAGTCTTTCAGTCTATATGTTACACCAAAGAGCTCTGGAAAGCCTTAAGCAGATAGTCTACATGCCGAGAGTCTCGGAGAGTCTTTCAGTCTATATGTTAC
>JAODUD010000107.1:28951817-28966543 GCA_026784285.1 Stomatorhinus walkeri
CCCCCCCCCCCCCCCCCCCCCCGCACCAGCAGGCCTGATATAAATTAGAGTGAGACTCCGTTCACAGAAAATGGAGGGTAATAATTCTGACAATTTTCTTTTTTAACTGAGACTGAAATGCTGGGATGTTAACATGCATCCAAGCCACTAGTTTCCATATTAAGCAGGCCAATGATATGAACATGTTACTAATGCCTGCGGGAGGGCAGGCCCTCTGAAGGTTGGGTGGCACAGTTTAGGCTTAGTGATGCCTGCGTGAGGGCAGGCCCTCTGAAGGTTGGGCGGCACACCTTAGGCTTACTGACACAGAAGGGAGCCCAGGCAGTCTGCAGGCTGGGAGGCATAACTTAGGCTTACTGATGCAGGTGGGAGGGCAGGCCTTCTGAAGGTCAGGTGGCACATCTTAGGCTAACTTACTGATGCAGGTGGGAATAATAGTAGTAGTAGTAGTAATAATAATAATAATAATAATAATAATAATTGATACTTTATTGATTCCTGTGGGGAAATTGTCATTACACCTCCCTCAACTTGCTCTTTGTAGAGTAGGTTGGTTGTGAAGGGCAGCCACCTGTTGTGGTGTGCAGGGACTCGGGGGTTAAGGGCCTTGCTCAAAGACCTGCAGATATGCTGAGGCGGGGTTTGAACTGGTGACCTTCTGATTACAGGCACACAGGCTTAGCCCACTGAGCCACACGCTGCCCCTAAAAGCAGGCCCTCTGCAGGCTGGGGGGGGGCACGGTTTAGGCTTCAGGTTTAGGGACGGGAAAGCTAAGGCTTACTGGCGGGTTCCTGCTGGCAATTCTCACTTCCATAACCTATTTTTGATTCAGAATTTTTTAGCTCTGCTCTGGAAAATGTGAGATCGGTGAGTGGACGGCAGGGGACACATGGGGACAGAGTTCACAGCAGGAGCGTCTTTCGGTGTAGAGCCTGAGGAGATGTGGCCAAGAGCTAAATCCAAAGAAAACTCCTGTTGGCCACACCAGCTGCACTTGCAGCCAGGGTGGAGGGGTGGGGGGGCACTTCTGAGGACCCACTCAAAAGGTCACTTCTGACTCCACCCCATGGCCTAAATAAACAGCCAGCAAGTATAGTTAGAAAATCATAGCCAGCAAAAGCTGCTGAATAAGGAACGCGTTTTCCGAGAAGACGGAGGGTAGGATTGCTGGGGGAGACGGTGGGTGTGGTGCCAGGGGTGGCATGGGGGGGGCAGTTACCTATTTTCTCCATGGAGGCGTCGGCTGACAGGAAGCCCTGCTGGAGCAGCTGCTCCCGCGTCTCCTCGTCATCCACCTGGATCTCGGACACCATGTTGCACGGCACGTATCCCACGCGACCGGCCGACTCGCCGCGATAGAAGCCATCAGGATCTTTGTCGCCATACACCTGGAGAAGCGGCAACAGGTAGG
The DNA here is from genome assembly GCA_026784285.1 of Stomatorhinus walkeri. Classification (NCBI taxonomy): domain Eukaryota; kingdom Metazoa; phylum Chordata; class Actinopteri; order Osteoglossiformes; family Mormyridae; genus Stomatorhinus; species Stomatorhinus walkeri. Next base: position 28,953,230 of record JAODUD010000107.1, read on the forward strand.
GGGCGCTGTGTCATTAAGGGGGGGATGACATGAGTGACCACACGGCACCTATGCTGGTCATGTGACTAAGCAGGCAGGAAACCGTCCACATCAGGACTCACTTCTTACCTTCATTTTGCCCATAATATACATCAGGGTTGTACCACATTATTACTGCATGAGTTCTGCAATTCTGCTTATCAATTAGCACTAGAAGGAAACTCAAAATGTACAGGACTGGCCAAGGTCAATGGCAGCTTTGCCATTCAGCTGTAACGTGAGAGAATCCTTGCAGGAAAAGGTCAGGGAAACAGTTTCGGTCTATGTGCCCTCACTCACTACAGTAGATACACAACAGCACGTCGTCACACAATAAGAATAAAGACAAGGACCTGCTGGCAAATGACATTAAGACTGAGGTGATGCAATGACACTCATTAGTGCCACAATGTGGGGTCTGGAGGCCTCAGGGGGATTTCTGAGGAAACTGCAAGTGAAATCTGTCACATGGTATCACACCACCATGTTCCATCTGCCAGGAAAGACACCAAAGAGGCTCAACCGGGAAACAGTGGCCAGGCCGTCCCTGAGTCCCGATCCCACGCTGACTGAACACCTTTGGAAAGACCTGAAATCTTCTGGTAAAATTTATCCCGCAAACAGCCAACGGTGTAGGTCCAGGGCATTAAGTATTATCAGGCACACTCAGCAGCCATGCCACACACCGTCCCCGGGGCTGCGCTCAGGCTGGCGCCTCCAGAGCCTTATGGCCGGGACTGAGAGGCTGAGGGGAAGCTGCTACCCCCAGGCCAGTGGGATCAGTACCACCACCGATTAAAACTAAAATATGCTGTCACTGCAACCTGCAGTTCTTTCTCAAATACATTCCTTTTCATGAAACTCTATATCCTCTATTCTTTCTATTTTCCTTATACATTTTTATATTTAAGCCTGTGTGCCTGTAATCAGAAGGGTGTTAGTTCAAACCCAGCCTCAGCACGTCTGCGGGTCCTTGAGCGAGGCCCTTAACCCCCAGCTCCCGGGGCGCCGCTACGGGTGGCTGCCCTTCGCGGACAACTTTACTCTACAAAGAGGAAGTCGAGGGAGGAATAAAGACAATTTCCCCACGGGGATCAATAAAGTAACGATGATGATGACGATGAGGAGGATGACACTCTGGAGCGGCAGTAGCTCCGTTTCACTGCTGGTGATCCACTACATTCATGCACGTGACACTTGTGCATCGAAGACAGTGGAAGAAAGCAGCAGCAGGAAGGAGTCTAGACATGTAACCAGGAACATCAGGAGACTGTCAGACGGGCACCTTCAATACCACCCACGTCACACCCCCAGTGAAGAAACCACAAGCAAACAGAAACATCATTGGCCAACAAGGGGCACCTTAATTATTTGCCCCTCTTTGAAGGGCAGCTCCTCCTCGATGGCATCTGGGTTTGGGGACATGCTGGCTGGGTCGTAGGGGAACAGGGCCACGAAGAGCCGCACGTCGCGGTCCCCAGGGTGCTGCTCGGCCACCGGCCTGCCTCTAAGCTCCACAGCGCCCCGTGTGGGGAGATCTGCACATGGACAGGCACAGGGACATGGATCTGCATCACACACTGTTCTCTCAGGCAGCGGTGCCCCTCCCCCACCTTTTAGTGATGTCATCATGCTCAGCTCCCTTGAGGCTAAACTCTACCCTGCTGCTGTCACCAGCATTGGAACTGTCACCAGCATGATCTGCTACTATTTTCAGCATGTCACCATTATCAACAGTATCTTGCTGAGCAGCAGTAATGACAAATTTCCAGATTTCCCCACAATGCAACAAAATCTGTAACTTTTTAACCTTGTGGGGATATTTTTTCGGTTCCCACAAGGATAACCTCAAATTTATACAATTCTGCAAAAGTAATAAAAAGAATTGAAATACCAAACATATTTTGTGTGGTTACTTATGGTTACCGTTTGGGCTGAGTAGGGGTTAAGGTTGTCATAGCTGGGGATTGGGGTGTCCATAGAAATGAATGAGAAGTCCCCACAAAGATATGAATACATGCACCGTGTTTGCATGTGTGTCTTAGACCACTGTGTTGACACACCAGAAATTACCTCAGAGCAGCGTTTTTCTGAATGACAATGTGACCCATGATTCTGACTCATGCCTAACCCAGGTCTCCATAACCCTCCCCCCCCCAGTTCAGCTCTGGGACTGTCTGCCAAGGCCTCAACCCCACAGCCCACCCATCCAGGTGAGACTGAGTGACTCTCTTACCTTCAGCTGGCTTTACGTCTCCGCCCGTTGCCTCCGATACCTGGTCACCCCACCCACGCCTGTCCGTGGTGACCTGGGGGCCCCAGCTCCGGAGGGACTCCTGGTGGGGAGTGATAAACAGCATAAGCCATCTGTGCAAGAAGGACTCACCCATGAGAAGCAGATAGCAAAGGGCACCATGAGAATCACTCACTACAGCAGCAACCCTTCGTGGAAAGTATCCGTCAAACGCAAAGGACAGGTTTGGCAATGTTAAGCACTCCAAAGCACACACTTTCCAGCTTGGATACACACTCCAGGAGGACAGAGTATATGCTCAGAGATGGAGGGATCAACATTCTTTTTAAAGAACAACTCTGAGTACTTAAGGGGAGCCATGATTTGCACAGGAAGAGGAGAGGTGTGTGACACTTGCTTCGGGAGAACGTGGTGGCGACCTCAGGGCGTCTGGTAAGGAAGGCAACATCACCTTCCTCTTTTCAGAATGTAAGCAGACGTTAAGGAGCAGGGCTATGCCGGGTCAGACAGCGAGCTGCAGGAAGCAATTACGAATGAGACTGAACGCAGTAGGGACAGAGCCGGCGGAGGGATAGGAGAAGCCATGACTCCTTAAGGCATGAGAACGACACAACCGGCATTATTTAGAGCTGAACGATTTAATCGAGTTTCGAAACATGCGATTAACAAATTGCAAAGGCTGCGATTTAGGATATACATCATACATCACTCTTGACCCAGGGATTAAAACTGTCGTGATAACAGTTTTACAAATCCACCCGCCCTCCTTGTGTGACAGTCACGCTCACCAATCAGAAGTGCACCGAGGCGACCCCCCACCAAGGCGTGAAACCTGAGGAAGAGGTTACATTTGCGGTGGGAATAAAATTCTGATTCTGCTGCTGAGCTACAAGTGAACTACCTCTTTCATGGGCAGAGATTGTTTACAGAAAGGTCCTATTATCAAGAGAACCGGTGTGACCGCCTCTAACCGCCAGCAGCACCTACTTCTGTGTATCTCACCTTTTGTTTTTGTCCATCGCATTAGCATACTGCTCACCTATCAAGAAAACAATGCGAGTCAGGTATCCTCACAGCACCAGAGCTGCCGTCACCCCCCGAAAAGCTGTAAAACCAATAATACAGTCGTGTTTATGTCATATGTTAATATTTATTAATCTTGTGAAATTTATCTCAATATAATCTCTTATAAAATACAAGTCTCCCTTTAACATAAATACCAAAAGAACTGATCGCTTTAATCGCTATGACAGTTGGATATAGGCGCTCTTATTATTTTTTAAAAGATATAAAAAGTGAATTTTTCTCATTTGTTGGAATAAAAACGCAAACGGAATGACAAGCCGCTTCAAAAACTGTTTTACTTTTCATTTCAAATAAATTGCACGGTTGCCAACTTTGGTTAGCTGTCTGGAGTGAGATTTTTCAATTCGAGACAAGTCTGTGCACGTATTTATATGTATGTAACATATAAATGTGTTTGATTACCCTGTAAATAGTCTGAAGTTTGCAAACTACCCGCACACTTTACTAATTTTAGGTTTATTATGGAATAATACAGATTTGCCTTGATTTCTTGCATGAGTTCTCAACCTTGAAAATGTACATTTTTTGTTTCACCTGAGTTGATTGGTATAAAAAAATAACACTACTTTACACAATTGTTAAAAAGCGGAACTAACATGACTCACATGAAATCACCAATAAACTATGTCTATTTATCCAACGTTTTATAAAATGCTTTTTGTTTGAGAGTGTTAGATTTCACTGCTGTAATTAACACTAATAGCTCATTGGCATAAACATAGGGCTGCATACGCCGAAGTAGGTCTTGCTTGTAGGGAGTTTGACGTTCATTGCCATGGTAAACGGCAGCTATAGTGTTACTATGGGTCCAAGCAGTGCTAAAATTTCCTTTTTTACTGGAATTGTTTTCATTACTACGGTATTTAACAGTCACAGCTTTTGTGACAGATTTATGTTTGTTCTCTGCCAATCTTTTAAATAGTAATAAAAAAATGTTTAAAGCAATTCATATTTTCAAGTTTCACACTTGAATTGGAACTTAATGCAGTTAATATTTTGGTGGTAACACATAAGGTAATGCTGCATCATGTTTTACACCTATTACACACTGAATATTGAACTGAAGTTTGACATAAAAAATTATATTGCAAATCAATTAGAAATTTCAATATCTGAAAGAAGAACCCCAATGATGTATTTTCCGCCAAATCGTTCAGCTTGCAGGAAATGCCAGCGCAGCCACTCTGGATCCCCTGTGGTGAGAGCCCTCCCTAGCTGATACAAAAGATGGGAACACACCCCCGCTTGCCGGTCTGTGGTGACTGGGGTCTTCATCCTGAACTCGGGTCTGTCACACTGCGGGGACCATCGTACTTTTGGGCCTATCGACAATGTTGACCTGTGGCTCAGCGGTGAGTAACTGAGCTTCTCCTCAGAGCTGGCTGGGGCCACAGACCTTCTCATAGCCTTTATACCAAGATGTTCAGATCCAGGAAGTTCAGAGGCTACCTGACCCCGGAGGAGAACCTCCCTCTTAAGCTGGTCTCCACCTCTCAGCTGATGGGACCTCTGGAGGTCCAGGTCACCGAGTCCCTCCTGATAGCTGCTGGTGTGGACTGTGCTGACGTAGTGGGGACCGTGAGGATGCTGCGTCACCCTGGGACTGGAGTACATGTTCATGGTGCTCTTGTATCTGTCCAATGAGTCGTGGCCAGCTGTGTGTTGCTGTGAGACTCTGGGTAAGATCCAGCACTCTTCCTCCTCCAGATTTTGGTTGTCGTCCTCTTCCTCAGTAACCTCTGGGATGCTGAAAAGCTGCTTCTCATGGGTGACCTGCAAGGGCAGCTCCAGGACCAGCTGCAGAACATCATCATCATCATCATCACTCCCTGCCTCCCACACATCTGGCTGGAGCTGGCGAGTGGGAGGAGCGCAGGGTGAAGGAGGCGGGGCCATGTAAGCCCCCAGTGGGAGGAGCGCAGGGTGAAGGAGGCGGGGCCATGTAAGCCCCCCGTGGGAGGAGCGCAGGATGAAGGAGGCGGGGCCATGTAAGCCCCCCGTGGGAGGAGCGCAGGATGAAGGAGGCGGGGCCATGTAAGCCCCCAGTGGCAGAAGGGAGAGGCAAGTACACAAAAAGGAGAAATGACCGCCCAGTGAAAAAGGGGAAAAGGAACACATGGAACACAAATCATACCACCAGGCAAATACTGAAATGATGACAGAAAAATCGATGAGACATATTCATTCAGGAGGGCTAAAGGAAGATGGACAAGTTCATTGGAAGGATTTCAGGATTCCTACAGTCAGGAACCACGAAAGAAAAGAAGATCAAACGAGGGTACAGACCACACTGTACAGGGGACACACTACACCTCTGTACCTCCACAAGGCATGTCACATCTCCACTGTACCTCCACAAGGCATGTCACATCTCCACTGTACCTCCACAATGCATGTCACATCTCCACTGGAGAGACCTCAAGCATGTCACATCTCCACTGGAGAGACCTCAAGTGACCTCTATGTGTTTGGCATGCACATGTCACGCTGTAGAACAGGACCGGTTTCAGCAGAACTCACCCTGGGTACCAGGCTGTCTGCCACGGGGTCGGAGTAGAGGTCCTCCTCCTCTTCCTCCATGATGTCTGACAGGTCCGAGCCCCGGCTGCTCTCTGCGTGGAAGTCACCTAGCCGGTGGGATGTGGCCGGTTCCACCAGGCGGGAGCCGTAGTCCTGATATTTTCGAATGAAGTGGGACAGTTAAGCTGCTGACCAAAGAACTGATTTCACCGCTTTAGGCAGTAACACATGCCCAACAATAACAGGGCTATCCATCCTTTTGTGGTTGATAACCTCAGACTTGGAGGTGCTGAAAAAAGCAAAGGCAATTGTGCGAGACAACACGAGTAACATGAAAGGAGCAATGGATGATTTGGGAGTCACTAGCTTTTTTGATAGTTTTGCGCACTCGCTGTGGCTTGAGGGGCTGCGATTACAGCGTAGTGTAATCACTGTTGCCAGTGGGAGAAAAATCATCGGGCAATTTTAGCATTCACCACTTGTGCATCTTCACTTGCAAAATGCATCAAAAACGTTAAAAACAAGATGTACAAACGGTACAGATGGAACAGTAAGTTATACAGTGGTGCTTTGACTTACGAATTTAATTTGGTCCGTGATGGAGCTCGTACCTGAAATTACTCGTATGTCAAATCAATTTTCCCCATTGAAATTAATTGAAATGTCAGTTCCGGACCACCAAAAAGCACTGTTTTTTGTTACATGTTTTCAATTTGCTTAAGTGCTTATAATGAGTATAAAACCACAATACAATAAGAACATAAGAAATTTACAAGCAAGAGGAGGCCATTCGGCCCATTAAGCACATTTGGGGAGAACGTATAGAATGTACTGCAATAAACTGGTTTTATTAAGTATAATGTACAGCATTTGCCTTGGAGATCAGATGACTTGAAGAAGCTGACGAAGATGGAGGAGAAAGGATGAACACTCGTGAGTCAAAGTACCACTGTACGTTTCTAGCATCCTAATCAAAGAATTTTTGGCATAATTTTTCCTCATCTGAATTTACCATTTTTAAGATGATAATACATAAAGTATAAATATGTATTATATATACTGTATATTTAGAGCTCTTCTGTCGGAATCTGTATTGCTATCGGCAATTGTGTATCAAAATCGCATTAGAGAAATGTGGACCGGCCCATCCCATCCCCAATTAAATGTCTCGAACCCTCATTGGAATGCAACAGAAGTTCTGCCAGAGGTTGTTGAAGATCTCCCAGCACTCCTTTATGATACAATTGGGTTTGCCATGTCTGTGCGGCATCTTCCCCCACCATCTAATCCAAGTCACCACCAGATGGTGATCAGTGGACAGCTCAGCTCCTCCCTTCACCAGTGCTCAAAACATATGATCACAGACCTAGTGATAGATTACAAAATCAGTCATCCAGCTATGGCCTAGGGTACTCTGGTGCCAGGCATGTTCTTGCATGGTGTCCGTTATGGAAAAACTGACCAATAACAAAGCTCTTGGGTACCCTTTCCAACCAATCACAACATTTCAAGTGTAAATCTTTACCCACGTGAGCATTTCATCTTCCAATGATATTAAAACTAAAATGATGTATTTCAAATACCACTGGTTTTCCACAGTGAGTCGTCATTATTAAATTCTGTGATTACATGGCCGTACCCTTGAAAAATTAAGATGTAGAGGACTCAAACTGAATATCACCTATATGACGGTCAGATAAAGGAAAAACAATCCATTTACGTCCTCTGTTCTGTACAGAGGAAGAGGAAGAAAGGAAGGGAGAAATCATCGAACCCAACAGCCAATGGGAGGTCTGGCGCCATAACTGGGTAACCAGGCGCCGTATCTTAGGGAGATCAGAGATGGATGCGACAGACCTGGCGTCTCTGCAGGAAGCTGTCCTCCTGCCTGACTGACTGATGCTGCAGCCTATCAGAATCCTGGAAGTCGTCGATGGACCCCTCTCGAGCATTCTCCTGGCCAATCTCATACTCCGCTTCTGACTCCAGGGGCAAGGGGCTCGCGGGGAGCGGGGGGTGTGATTCTGAGACGTTTGGAGGGTCGGGGGGTATGGCTGCCTCCGTGCAGGAAGGCTTGGGGGTAGTTGGGACCTCCCCTGGCGTAGCTGCGCTGGGCTCAGCGCTGGATGTGACACCATCCAAGAATTCTGAGATGGACACTCCTGGGCTTTCAGGATCTTTTCTGGAGTCCAGGGCCTGGGCCACATCCAAGGGCGAGGCCAAACTGACCTGGGAGAAAAGATAACAGAGGGGGTTTCTGAACCTGTCAGGTCAAAGGTCATGGGTCTCAAAATAATCTCACAGAGAACGATGCAAAGCATCAATGTTACTCGCTCCTCGTGGGACGAAGCTATCCCCCACCAGCTTCGCTCACAGCCACCTTCCCCCCACCCCCCACCTGCACAGCACAGGTTTCACGCTGAAGTGAAAACAGCTAAACCACAGAGATCTTCAAAGGGCGGTGCCCCTTGCTGCAAGACACGGTCCTGTGATGGGGAGTCATATTAACTGTACTTCAACACCCAATGGCTTAAAAGCTGCAGAGAGGGGGTGGAGAAATTTCTCAAGTCACGGAGAACCGAGAAGGAGGGAATCCATCTTCACTCGGAGAACAGGAACACTGCTCATCGATATCAGGTCATGTCTGAAAACCGAAACTATAGGATGACGACGGGAAGGCCGACGAACGTGGAGGACAAACTGAAATGAGATTCCATTACCGGTGGGCTGCAGCGTGACTCTGCTGTGGGCGGGGCCTCCTGTTTCACCGGGGGAGCCCCGAGGGGGCCAGCGGCTGAGGGGTCCACCCAGGCTCCATCTTTAATGGGGAGGGTCGCCTGCAGGGGGTCACAGGACAGTCCGGGGGTTTTGGCAGCTATGAGTTCCTGGGAAGGGGGTGGGGAGTGCAGAGCAGGGACTGGGGGGGACTCTGAACTGGGCAGGGAGGGGGCCAGCCCTTCCACAACAGGTGCCAGCTTGGCCTGCACATCGACGGGTGTGGAGTCAGCAGACTCCCCCAGGGGGGACATGGTGCACACCGTCAGCTGACGGGCACTCTGCAGGGCGTCGATCTGTGATGGGCCAATCAGGGCGCTGCCTGCCGTCGGAGAAGCCACCTCCAACACCTGCAGCCAGAAGACACGGGGAGGCCGGTGACAACTCAGGATGGACAGTCAGGTGGCAAGGTCAGAGGTCAGAGGACAATCCCCTACACAAAGTTGCTATGACAACTTAAGGACGTCGATTAGCCAGAGACAAATCTCCTGCTTGTCTGTCATTGGACCAGAACGCTATCTTGGACGCTTGCTCTACAGATCTCGCACGCAATCATGTGACGACAGAGCAATTACGGAGGTGACAGTGGACCCGAACAGCACACAGAACGTGCGGCCAAAACAGGAAGGATGCTACGACACGGGAAATGATGAGGGAACGAGGGAGTCTCACTTTCTTCCTGTCAGCGTAGATGGTGTAGCCCGTGACGGGGACGCCGTTAGACGTCCCAGCCGCGTCGATGGTGACGGGGAGCCAACTGACAAGCACAATCCCAGGGGAGGGGCCCATCTCCAGCTGCACGTCCAATGGGGCGTCGGGGGGGCCTAGGAGGTGCAGGTTATCACCCACGGAAGGTCAGGGTATGGTGAGGAACAAATGCATAGTGGTGAGGTTTACCTAGCCAGCATTAAATGACAATTCAGCAAATTCAGACCAGAAATGCTTGATAGGACAACTTGACTGAACTGTAATGCAAGCGGTGACATCTTTACTATGAATTAAAATATTTGAATAATTTATTTCTCATATTTAGTTATCCTTCCTTGCCCAAACCAGTTGATATTCCTTAAAAAAGGAATATTTTATTAAATGTGGTCACAGTGAGTAGATTTTGAGTTTTGGTGGAGACTGAATGTGAGGGTGTGGGAAGAGCCACTGAAGGCATCACTTCCTGTGGGGGGACGGTATGTTTCAGTATGTTAAGGGAGCACTGACTACACTCAGGGAGGGGGGGGGGTCGCCTCTTTAAGGCATGCAGACAACAATGCCTCACCTGCCGTGAGCGTGGTGAAAGACGTCAGGGCACTTCTGTGCTCCGGTGCCCCCGGGGGCAGTTCCCAGGGCCTGTTGGGGGGAGGTCGTGCATCCACCCTGACCCGGTACGCCGTGTTGGGCTTCAAGCTCCCCAGGCAGAACGAGTAGCAGCCGGCCCGGACCAGCTTGTACTCCTCGTCATCCAGGTATAACATGTGCGCATAGTTACTGTTGCTAGGCAACCAGGTGAGGCTGGCGGAGGTGGCGGTGACGCGCTCGGCCTTCAGTGTGGCGGGAGCCGCGCTCACGTCCCTGCCCACGAGGAGGCTGCAGCACAGGCGGTCCGAGGCGGCCCGTTCCGTCAGGCTCTGCACGGAGACGCGGTAGCACCTCTCTGCAATGTCGAGCTGCTCCAGCACGGCCTTGGTCTGTGAGCCCAGGGGTATACTGAGCCGCAGGTCGTCATCCACGTAGATGTTGTAGCTGCAGACGCCGGCAAAGCCGCAAGGCGCCGAAGGCGGGTCCCAGCTGATGATGACGCTTTTGGCCAGCTGCTTGATAACGGTCAGTTTCCGGGGGTAAGGCACTAAATCGACACCCATGTCTTCCATGTCTAGGTCCATGCCGTTGGTCAGGGGCGCTGGGCTCCTTCTTGGGGCCTGCTCGGCTGGGGCAGGGGTCTCCGACTTCTCCAAGCTGGTGATGCTGAAGTGAAGGAGTTTCTCGCTACTGCTCTGGAAGCTGAACTCCTTGAAAGAGCCATGGGAGAGCTCCCCGGCCTCAGCCGGGTGGAGGCTCATCACGTCGTCGTCGGAGACCCGCTCGACGAAGTTGGAGGGGACCAGCCCTCTGCGCCCATCCATCAGCTCTCCTGGACACGCAATACAGCATGTCAGGTTCTGTAGAGAACCCGACTCGGAAGGAATTCCTCCCCACACTAAAGGTACCTTCGTAAAAGCCGTCATCATCCATATCTCCGTAAATGTAGATGTATTCCCCGGCAGTGAGGGGGAGCTCTCCTTCGGGACTGTCGTTGGGGCCATCATATGGATTGTAGCTAAAGAAAAAGCAAATTCAAAAAAAGATAGCTGGCGAAGGGAAGGTGACAGGTACAACTCCCTGTCACCAGGAGGACGGGGCACAGACCTGTATCTGGCGATGAAGACCTGCAGCTTTGTAGCTGCCCGGGGCCCAGGGTACGGGATCGGGGACACGTCAACATCCAGCTCCTCCGCCTCGCTGGCCGTGTCCACCTTCAGGAAGCGGTGAAGAACAGACAGACAGGCTTACATTCATCGATCAGCCCATTTTGAAAATCAGCCGCGTTACATTAATTACAGAATTTTATATTAAAACTATCAAAAATTTATAATACTAATATACAGAGAAAGGCAAACAAAGCATCTAGTAAAGAAATAACTATAAAAATAATGTATGATGGGAAGATTGCGACAGGGAAGTAAGGGGGCGTGGTCTCACCTCCTGGGTCGCAGAAGACTTCTGAGGGCTCTGTGGGAGGGACTCGGACTTCAGGGTGAGCGGCCGTGACTCCGACTTGGGTGTGCTGGAGGTGGAGCCGGATTTGGCACCGAGCAATGGCAGCTCACGGGTCTGGGTGACCGGGGTGGACTCCTGTGCCCCGCTCCCCGCTAACGGGGGGGTCTTGCCCACATCTGCCGGAAGATGAGCGCATGGTCACAGGGGACGGTTCTCTTCGGGGAAGATGGCAACCGTCTATGGAGCGTCAGATCAGTGCCGCGCTGTAGGGGGCGCATTCGCAGGGTGCTGGATAGACAAGCTGAGAGGGTCTTAGCCAATAACGAGAGGGTGCTTATAGGACTGCAGATGGGCCTGTTAATCTCACGAAGAGGGCAGCACAGATCGAAGCACTCAGGATGGCTACTGACGCCATCTGAACTCTCCAGGATGGCGCCCATCCCGTGTGTGTGACAGGCGTGGACTGGGAAGGGGAGGCGGAGTCCTGCCAGGCATGAAGGGTAGAAGACACCCCCACGTGTGACACCCTCGATTCTTTAAGCAGTGCCCGCATGCAAAAAGGGGGTGGGGGGGAGGTGCAACCCTGCCAGACCAGCAAAGAGTTCAGAGCCAAATGCAGTGTATTGGAAGACCCGCCCACCTCCCATCTGTGAGAGGGCGTGAGACTCGGAAGGCTGTACCCAGCAAGGAGGAGTCATAGAGCAGGCCTCCATTTGCAGTCTCCAGACTGCAGGAGGCGGCCTCTCCCAGGGAGATCATATCCCACGAGCCGAGAGCATCTAAAAGCAGAAGCAGCATGTGGCGTCGTTACTGTGGAGGTCTGAGTGGGAGGGGTGACACGGGGAGGGGGGGGGTTGGCCTGGGCGGCGGCGAAGGTGGTGAGAGCAGCAAGGGCGCCGGGGACTGTCTGCCGCACGGACGTCAGATCAATGACGCCCTGCAGGGGGCGTATTCGCTGCGTGCTGGGCAGAGCAGCTGACAGGGGCTTAGCCAATCAAGACAGGGTGCTTTCAGGCCTGCAGATGGGCCAGTTAATGTCACTAAGAGGTACCGTAACCACAGAAAGCACATAAACCCAGAGGCCTAAATGCACTAATAAAGCAGACAGAGATGAAGCAGATAGAAGGTTCCGGAAGTGTGGCCTACCTCCATCCTCGCTGCCCAGCCGGGCCGGGATCTCCGTCCCGCTGGTGCGCAGCCGGAATCGCTCCAGCTCCTGAGACAGAAGGATGAACTGCTCGCTCTGGGTTCGGCACTTCTCCTCCATGTCACGCACCTTAGCCTGTGGACAGCGAGGCGGGGCCCCCAGGGGCCCGGTGGTTACCCACGGCGACCGCATGGAGAGCTCTAATGCAGCTCACTGTGCAGGTCCATCTGTAACACTGACTCTTAAACTAGTCCATTTATACTCTTACGCCACTACTGCACCGGTATATTCAGACGTGCTTCTGTACTTAGAGGGCGTTTATGCAAATGTAAAGTTTAAAATGGCACTGCTACGCAGTAAGTGACTAAAGGCATAAAATTAAATTATGGGGGTGGTGTAAGCAGTGGGGTCAGCCTGTCCCCTGGGACTGCCGGGGCAGAAGGCTGAGCACCCGCAGGCTGTCTGTATGTGGGTTGGTTATAAGCCTGAGCCCATGAGCCGTACAGGCTGGGCACAGCACTGCGTCAGGCCCAGCAACAAAGGAAAAAACAGGGGCCAGAGCAGGGGGCGGGTCAGGGCGCGACATAGGGCAGGGCGCGGGGCGTGGTGTAGGGCAGAGCACGGGGCGGGGATAGTGTAGCACAGGTCGGAGATAGTGTAGCACAGGGCGGAGGTAGCTTGGTGCGGGGCGTGGTGTAGGGCAGAGCGCTGGGCGTGGTGTAGGGCAGAGCGCTGGGCGTGGTGTAGGGCAGAGCGCTGGGCG
>JAODUD010000107.1:29083425-29094113 GCA_026784285.1 Stomatorhinus walkeri
TATATGTGTGGACATGTGTAGGTATGTATGTGTATATATGTGTGGACATGTCTAGGTATGTATGTGTATATATGTGTGGACATGTGTAGGTATGTATGTGTGTATATGTGTGTACATGTGTAGGTATGTATGCGTGTATATGTGTGGACATGTGTAGGTATGTATGTGTATATATGTGTGGACATGTCTAGGTATGTATGTGTATATATGTGTGGACATGTGTAGGTATGTATGTGTGCATATGTGTGTACATATACGGGGAAGATGGTGGTGCAGGAGGTAGAAGTATCGTTCGGCAACTGTAGGGTTGCAGGTTCGAGCCCTGGTTCCTTCTGACCCCATCAAAGTGTCCTTGAGCAAGTCACTGAACCACCAATTGCTCCCGGTAGGCAGGTTGGCGTCTTGCATGGCAGCCTCTGCTACCGGTGTGTGTGAATGGGTGAATGAGAGGCATCATTGTAAAGCGCTTTGGAAGAAAGCGCTATATAAATGCAGTCCATTTACATGTGTAGGTATGTATGTGTGGACATGTGTAGATTACTTTTATTCAGGCTTGGCACAGAAGAAATTTCATTGTACTTCAGTACAATGGCAATAAGGTCTCTCTGTCTAACTCTCTGGCTCTCAACTGTCTTTAATTGCTGCCCATGGACCAGGGGGCCTCATTTACAGCCACGGGTGCTTGAGTCAATATCAAGTCCCTTCTTATCCCTGCCGGCTAGTGCCCCCCTCTCCTTGTTAGCGCCACTCCATGTTCCTTCATTTGCTTGCTGACTATGGACTATAACCAGTGAACCCCAGGCATGCTTCTGCGGCGTCGGGCTCTCAGGGCACGGAGCTCCATCCCCCCGCCCCCGCACCAGCAATGCTGTTAACAGAAACCTCTCTCCGGTGGGACGCTAAAAGATCTGTCCGCTGACCCAAGGTGGTTGCCGTAGCAACACTGAGATCATCTGCAATCTCACATAATACTTCATCTGATATTTTCCCTATAGTCTAATGCCACAATTAGACTAACAAAATACACACTCATATTTTTTGTTCATCGCACCACTCTCTGTAAACTCCAGACGCTGCTGTGTGTGAAAATCCCTGACGGGTGGCTGTTTCTCAGATGCCGGAAGCACCACATACAGCATCAAGAACAACGTGTTCAAAAGGGCACGGATGAGGCACCTTGGCCCTGCAAACAGTGAATGAACCTCCTAACCCCACCTCTGCGTGTCTGTATTCAGGTACAGCCATATAATTAGCTGTTTGGAGCAGCAGGTCTACTCAATAAAGTGGCCACTGACTGCAAATAGCTAATTATAGTATTGCCTTTGTTTTTCATATACTGATAACAGCGTATATCTCTGTATACATAGTCAAGATTTGGGTTTATGTTTATCTGATCCCTTTACAACTCTGCAGCAAACTTCTGGCAGAGCAGGAAGACGTCCAGGAGAGACACACCGGCTGCGACGGTGGCCCGATTTCTTCTTCTTCCTCTTCTTAGGGGGTGGGGATGGAGAGCTGCTCAATTTCCTCTTCATCCTATATCACATGAAGTAAAAATGAGGGGGTTAATTGATTTATTCCCACAGCGAGTTAAAGGGAGTTAAAATCATCCATATTACATTTACATTTATTTACATTTACAGCATTTAGGAGACGCCCTTAGCCAGAGTGACTTACATAAGTGCTTTAAGACTCTACAATGAATTTTTTCCTGATACTAGCTCAATAAAACCAAGGCTATGTATACCATCGATGTAATACTCTGTTGGGAAAGTGCAGGATTTTTTTTTTTTTAGCAAGAGAGCTCAGAGTGTAATACCAGAAGTGCTAATTGAGGTATATCCGGAAACGGTGTGTTTTAAGTCGTCGTTTGAAGACATACAGTGACTCAGCTGTTCGGACATCTAGGGGGAGTTCATTCCACCAACTTGGTGCCAGAACAGAGAAGAGCCGAGAGGTGTGTCTTCCTTGAATTAAAATTCACAGCCCGTCGACACACAAGGTTCTCAATTATTCATGCGTGGATAAAACACGTCTTCAAGAAGCCAGTACTGCAGAATTTAATTTTATGTTTGGTAAAAATGCAGTAATAATAAATAAGAAATAAACTGCCCAATAGGTTGAGGATGACCTCGGTCTGTAACCACGGACATCAACATTTATACTGTAGAACTACAGGCTGAACAGAGGGAGAGGGTGAGGTCTCGCTCTGTCCCCCCCCCCACCCGCGCGGGTCTGCAAGGCTTGCCTGTAGTTGCCGTGGCTGATGGAATCCCCGTCGCCATAGTAGTCGCCATGGCAATCGCACTCTGGCGCGTAACCCTCAGCCAGCGAGTCTTCGTCGTTGTCGTCACGCTCTTCCTGGCAGCTGTGTGGTGTGTGGTTCACGCTGCAAAAGAAGGTTAACATCCTTTAAAAAACACTCAACTAAAGATGAAAATAAAAAATCCTCACCTAAACTGCCAGGCTGCTGTGGATCCCAGGCAAGATCATCCCCGAAAACATCCAAAATTCACATCCCGGCTGGATGTGCAATGTTACACTAACAAGTAAAATTGTTCAAGGGTCATGTGACCGACAGGGGTACAGGAGGCGCATTTAGCAGGAAGTAGATTTGGCCTTTTTTCTTTTCCTAATCCGTATATGGCAGGGCTCGCCCTGTCCCCCCACGGCAGCCCCCCCACGGCAACCCCAGTCCCCTGCTGTGGATGTCCACAGATGGCATGTTTATATGACTCAAATCCAGCCACCGCAGATGCTCTGTGAATCCCTCTCATCTAGCCTGTCTGTGTGGCAGGATGGGGATTAGCACATGGGCGGCCTTCAATCACTGGCCCCCTTCCGTGTGTGAACTGGGCCTGATCCCCTGGAAAATTGCGGGGGGGGGGGGACGATGCTTGTGCAAGGAGCACTGACAGCATTGCGGGTGACACCATGAGACGTGCCACTTTGAAGCACTCACCATCACAAGGCTGGGTGCTCCTTCGCGACTGCTGAATGAGGGGTGGTGATAGCCAATTAAGTAATCCTTGTAAAATAACAGCATGAAAATGGGGGTCACATGGGGGTCACATGGGCCATCAGTTGTTGGGAAAAACGAGAATACGGAATGGGAAGCTGGGGCGGAGAAGGCGGCAGCACCAGAGAGTCCATCTCCGCCGACATTCACCGCTGAGCAAAAATATGAATCTGTAGAAGCTTGGTGCAGAAAACTCATTTTTCTTTAATCAGTCATAGTGCATAACTACTGATTTGATTGGTCATTTCAGAGATGGTGGCTTGTGAGCGTGGCTTAATGAACAGGGATTTCAAAAACCAGTGCCAGAATTGCCTCCCATACTAATTATTCCATGGAAAATCCCCATCTCCTACTTCACACATGAATGGCAGTGAAAACCTAATGGTGACATTCAGGAGCAGTCCCCACAGCCATAACTGCTGGGTGGAGCCTGTGGACTCATGAAACCCCCCCGGAAGCTCCAAAGAAAGTAAAACGTAAGGCGAAAAGAGCAAAGCTGTTACTCACTAAGCCGACCACAGGAGATCAGGGAGGGTGTCACCCGTAGGTAGAGAAGGGACCTGAATGGCTGAAGGCAGCTGCCCTTGGTTCTCTAGATGATAGATGGTCACTAGGGCTGCAACGATTCATCGGGTAACCCGAATAACTCCATTACAAAAAATCCTCGATGCAACTTCTTTGCTTCGATGCTTCGCGTAATCCGCACGACTATGTGCTGCTTAGTGATCAGCGTGTTTCACTCGGAGGATTATTGCTGTCGCACAGTGTGCTTATGCTGCATTACGTGTAGCGGGTTTGATTTGATGGAGAGATGGAGGAAGACGGGGAAAATAGCGCGGAAAGTCAGAGAAAGAGACGAAAAATGTGTCAAATTTGGGACCATTTCAAACAAAAGAAAAGTGAAAATACTGTACACTGTTAGCGTAACATAGCACAACGTCAATGATTCAACATATCAACAGAAAGCACCCAGTCTATGCATCCAGTGCACAGAGTGGAACCAATACAAGGTAAGTGCAAGCGTTTCAATCACATTTGCGGCTAAACATAGATCTGGGATAGAAACGTCTTTATGGACATATGTGTGAATAAAAAAGTACAACAAGATTCAGCCCAAGCAGCCCCTATTTCTCCTGAACAAAAAACTGATAACAAAACAGCAGTGAAAATGATGCTGTCGTAGTTTAACAGAGCTAGAGCCTGTCTATAGACTAAGAGCAAAGAGATGGTTCCGGTAGAGATGGTGAACTCAGGTGGAGTGAAGGAAAACAACAGCAGTGGTTTTAATCGCCACTAAACGTTTACTGGTGAAGAGCTGCTGAGTCCTTAATCAAAGCAGCTGATCACCAAGCTGAAAGGTGAAGAGCAGCCATGTTTTCTGCAGCTCCCATCCAGCGCCGTTTGTCTTCCACAGCAGCAAGGCTACAGCAAAGCTATACAAGTTAAAATAGAAGCTGTCTGTATGCAGATAAACTGTTAGCTTAGTTTCACACGATATTTAAATTTGGTAACTTTGTGACAGTGATACCTGCAGCACGCGTGGGGTGAGTCTAAAGGGGGGCCTTGGGTGTACTCAGCTAGATCTATTTCAAGGCTTTAGTGACATTATTTTGGCGATTTAGATTAATGAATAATATTCCATAATTATAATAATATAAATAATAAAATTATCCACCCCCCTCCCCCAACAGCCTTGTGCCAGTAAAACTCTGAGACACAAAATTGTCCAACCGCCACACGCTCCTTTAAAGGCTCACACACACACACACGCTCATTCTCTAACACACACATGCTCTCACTCACATTCACTTACACACACATTAACATGCACGCACCATTCCTACCTCAGGAAGATAAACCTCAAGAGATACAATCCTGTCAGAACTCCTTTTTATGCCTCCTATTAATGTACAAGAATACAGAGAGTAAAGGCCATTTTAATTTATGCCTTAGTTTAAGGTATATGTATACCTTTTTTCAGTAATTTTATTTGACAATATTTGATTTATTTTTGCATTTAAGAAAGTGTTTCTTTAAAACAAAACAAAAAAAAACAAATATGTACATAAATGAAGGGTTTAGTTCTTGCATCTACTACTACAGTATGTCTGGACACTACTGGCTATTGCAGAATGCTGTCTGTACTGCAAACGTATTGTCTGTATATGTCTGTACTGCAAACGTAATGTCTGTATATGTCTGTACTGCAAACGTAATGTCTGTATATGTCTGCACTTTAGACGTGACTTGTCTATTTTTTCTTTTTTTGAATAGTTACTATTTCTCTTTAATAAGACAAAACTCTTTCTTATCCGATTACTCAGTTAATCGATGGAATAATCGATAGAATATACGAATATTAAAATAAAGGATAGCTGCAGCCCTAATGGTCACCCTGCCCCCCAACAACGGCCAAACGTCTGCAGTGAAGGAGCGGCCTACCCCCATTCTGTAAACCAAACATTAATAAAGCCCCCCCTGCTGTGCCTGGGGGCTCAAAGAGCTTACACTCCCATTCCTGTCCATGACAGAGATGCTACCATCAAGCACGGCGGAGAAATACACTCATGTCAATCATATCACCACCACGACGTCTACTATCCGCAGTCACACTGTGGCCGACTGGCTGATGCAAAACTCTGTACATGCCTTGCAAGCTGATTCAACATAGCCTTTGCGTGAGTGTGACGCACAAATGCATCGATTTCACCAAAAGCTGCAGAAAGGCTTAACTTCACAAAGACGGACTGGTAGACCAGCAAAGCAAGGCATCTGAATGGAGGGCTGACCATCAGAACTGTGTAAAACAGCTAGGTACAATTTCACGAGGGGCATGGCTGGCCCACAAAATGCTAACCCCAGTGAGCGGGGCCTTAAAAGACCAGCCCACACGTGACGTGAGAAGCTGCCTGTGTACAGCAGCATGCTGCCGTAAAGTACAGGATACGCACTCCTTTATTCTTTCATATATTCATATATTGGATTGGCGGTCATTGGCCACTTACGAGGAGAACCCAGCACACCTAGCAGAGCACCAGGTACTGCTGGTGAATGTGAGCCAGACCAGACCGGTGCAGCTGCCATTCCCAGAACGGGCCTCGGCCAGTGCTGCAGTCACGGGTCACTGCCGGGGCTGACCAGTGCTCATTAACTGCAAACAGCAGAATCACCGCTCAGTGACATTCAGTACCCAGGACCAAGAGGGGAGATTCCTACATGCTCATTTACCTGCACAGAAGAGCCCAGGTGGGGATCCCAGCTACACCAGTCAGTCATTGTTTCCTTGGCAAAACTGGGCAAGAAAAATTACAAAAAGGCCGAAAATTACCCTTTTCTAGATTGAGGGTCTCGCTGTAATTCCTCATTGGCTGGTACATGATTCCTCAGCTGGTACATGCATTCTTTATTGGCTGGTATATGCTTGTCAGCTGGTACATGCATTCCTTATTGGCTGGTACATTCCAACTCAGCTGGTACATGCATTCCTTATTGGCTGGTACATTCTCGCTCAGCTGGTACATGTATTCCTTATTGGCTGGTACATTCTCGCTCAGCTGGTACATGCATTCCTTACTGGCTGGTACATGCTCCCTCAGCTGGTACATGCATTCCTTATTGGCTGGTACATTCTCGCTCAGCTGGTACATGCATTCCTTATTGGCTGGTACATGCCCGCTCAGTTGGTACATGCATTCCTTATCAGCTGGTACATGCCAACTCAGCTGGTACATGCCAACTCAGCTGGTACATGCATTCCTTATTGGCTGGTACATTCTCGCTCAGCTGGTACATGTATTCCTTATTGGCTGGTACATTCTCGCTCAGCTGGTACATGCGTTATTTATTGGCTGGTACATGCTCCCTCAGCTGGTACATGCATTCCTTATTGGCTGGTACATGCTCCCTCAGCTGGTACATGCATTCCTTATTGGCTGGTACATGCTCCCTCAGCTGGTACATGCATTCCTTATTGGCTGGTACATTCTCGCTCAGCTGGTACATGTATTCCTTATTGGCTGGTACATTCTCGCTCAGCTGGTACATGCATTCCTTATTGGCTGGTACATTCTCCCTCAGCTGGTACATGCATTCCTTATCGGCTGGTACATGCCCACTGAGCTGGTACATGCATTCCTAATTGACTGGTACATGCCAATTCAGCTGGTACATGCATTCCTTATTGGCTGGTACATGCTCGCTCAGCTGGCTATGCTATGTATTTTCACTGCAGGTACCAAAATGCAAGCCAATCCCCGTGTCTGTAGGGGCCATCATGAAAAAACAGTTTAAAGTGAATAGGATGGGGTTGGTTTCTCCAGCAAAATTCACCCCTCAAACCTCAGCTCCTTCCCATAGATTTTTGGTGGTAACTAACTTAACTCCAGTATTGCTGCTAAGCTTTTCAATCAAATCACTAGACTGAAACGAGAATAACAAAAAATACTGCTGAACACCATGCTAGTCTTACCAGCCTCCTAAATTAATAGAAAAGCAAGATGGAGCCTCTTTCTGTTACAAAAAAAACAAATGAAATTAAAAGGTGGTTATCTAAAAAAAACATGACTATTCTAACAAACTTGAAGATTTGATCATAATCTGAAATCACAGGCGGTGAACCAAAGGACTGATCTCATTCAGATCCTTTTCATAAGTAAATCTGCTACCGCTGAATAATGACTGGCTAAAGCCTGATTTAAACGCAGTGCACAGGAAGTGGTATTTTTACCATGACCATCAAAGCAGATGGGTTGAAAATGTCACGCTGCAGCCGCGACTTCTCCCGTGGCATCGCAGTGACATCACCTCCGCCGCGTACGCCATCGCAGATCTGCGTTCCCAAATGTCAGAGTGTGACATTACAGCGTGCTCGTTAGCAGCGACGCGTCTGTGGCACCACGGCGCCACAGAAACGTGAAGGGGACCTAATTAACGCCGTCACCACAATCCCAGTCAGTTTTGCAAAGTTAAAGCGGCGAAACTGTTAGCGATGAATTATTCATGTGGAGTCGCCATGGGTGGCGGGGCCTGGACAACGGCAATGGGAAACCATGCCTGCTGTCTCCACAGACTCTCGGGCGTGGGATTACGTCACCTTCTGGAAGCAGATTGCGTTCCTGTGCGCTGTGGGTGCAGGATGTTCTAGTGTGTGTGTATAATGTTTATATTACATTGTGGGGAGCGAATGTTTCAGGTCCCCACAAAGATCTGTACATGTAATCAAAAAAGAAAAAATTTCAAAAGTCTTGTATTTGGTTTGTTTACTTATGGTTAAGGTTAGGGTTGGGTAGGGATTAAGGTCATCACGTTGGGATTAGAGTTTTCCCCATAGAAGTGAATGGAGAGTCCCCACAAAGATATAATTATAAACCTGTGTGTGTGTCTGTGTGTGTCTGTGAGGAGCCCCTGATTTCATTCAGCTCAGTGACTGTAAATGGGAAAGGAAGAGAAACAAAGGGAGATGGAGGGAGCAAAACGGTTATACAGGGGGGAGAGTAAGAGTTAGAGAGATACGGCGAAAGGTGACCCCTGCACTGGCAGATGGAGGTGCATTCTTTGTGAAAACTCCCATTGCTCTTCTTCAAATAGTCAATAGCTCAAATTCCTTTTCACGTAACTAAGGTTGTGTCCACAGCAAACAGAAATCCACTCAGAGGCGGACATTTCAGATTCAGATAAAATAAATCCAGACTAATATTCTGTTTCAACCAACTAGTTGAGTATAAAGAGTCACAGTCACAGAGACTGTATGGTTAAAACAAAATCTTGGCCTGGATTTGTACTCTCTGGACCTGAAATCTCCACCTCTGCTACTCGGTGCAGGTGAAAAATTCACTTGCATGTTCACACCACGAACAGCAAACTGCTTGAAGCAAAATGAGTTGCATTGTTGGGTTAAACCAAAGGCTGTTGCTCTCTTGCTGTTGGATTGAACAGTGCATTTACTTCAGTTTCATAAGCTAAATATGGTTACTAAAACCAACCTGGTATCCCTGTCTCTTATACCCACAATCTCTTACATATGTTATACATCTCCAAGCATAATTTTTCTAAATTAAATCTCGATATGATTTTAAGGTGACGTTAAATAATTCGGCGTACCGGGACAATGCAATTATTAGTTTCTCCTTCATGTTGTGTAGCAGTTTGGTTTCCAAGCTGCTGAACCAACCCGTCACAAACTGAAGATTATATCTGGATGTTGCTTTGCTAGAGGTCAGCGAACTAGGAGAAAGTTGAATTGACTTGAACTTTGAGCAGCCCGGCAAAGCGGTAAAAACCAGACGGCACTTAGTTAACTGTTCTTTGCCGATTTTCCCTCTCTTACAGCTTGAAGCTGCCTGGATTCTGACGCGTAAGGTAAGACACCAAGCCCAAGCAGGATTATATTATATTTATTATAATCCAGGAAAGAATGCAACCCCAGACTTTCAAGTTTTCACTGTTTCACCTGGGAGATGGGAAGAAGCTGTCACTCAGTTTAACAGCTAAGTGAAGCCCTCTACCTCAATTACTGCAGTGCTTTCAGAAAACTTCATTGCATTGTATACCTATTACAGAACTGATTATTTTTTGCTATGAGTCGACAAACAATAGCCCACAATGACAAACCACTTTTTAGGAATTTTTGCAGATTCATTAAAACGAAACGCTGAAATCTACCAGTTACATAAGCATTCAGACCCTCTCTGTTCAGTTTGTTGTAGGACCACCTTCAGCAGTGATTGCAGCTTCAAGCCTTCTTGGGTGGCTTCTGTCAGCTTTGCACAGCTGGAATCCAGTGGTTTCTGCCAGTTTTCCTTGCAGATGCTCTTAAGCTCAGTCAGACTGCATGGAGAATGAGGGCCTCGGGTCAGATTTCCTGTATGGTGCAGGCTAGGCCTTTGGCTGGGGCATACAGAGACCCCAGCCTCGGATTGCCATCATCGTGGGTCAAGCAATGTGATTTTGATTAATGACAAAAAAAAATCTATTTCAAAATAAGTCTGAAACACAACAAGGTCTGTGATGGTGAAGGAGCCTCAGGACTCACCACAAGCACTGCAGGGTTCTACAGCAGAGCTGGAGATTTCAGGTCCAGAAAGTGAAAATCCAGGCCAAGATTTTGTTTCAGATAACCAACTGAGTATTCTGTAACTGTGACTCTTTATCTTCATCTGGTTGGTTGAAACAAAATCTTGGTCTGGATCTTTACTTCTGAACCTGACCCATCTACCTCCGTTCTATAGTTTCCTTGGTGCCCAAACTGTTTTTTGAGAGGTCAGTTATTTGTGATATGGTGGTTTGGTTAGTGCATGTCAAAGCATCCTGACTTCTTCGAAAGCCTCTGTGTGAAAAAGCTCTTCCTGTCATCATTGGTTAACACTGTCTGTGTCATATCCTGTTGCGGGCCGATGCTCAGCCACCATAAAGTGTGTGTCATCTATTGTTAGAATGATCACAGCTGCTGGTCCAAGGCCTGACTCACACTGACTCACACTGACTCACGCTGACTTGCTAGTCCATTCAGAGGCAGAGTGACACGCTCTGCTGTACCTCACCGTTCATTCACTCTTTGTTTCTCTTTCATTGCAAATTTCTATAGCTCAATTCTGGGCTTCTAATCATGGCTCAGTCCTTTGGCTCCTTTTTGAAGAAAGTTGTGAGAACTTTATGCCGCATTATTGCTCAA
>JAODUD010000107.1:29115924-29132898 GCA_026784285.1 Stomatorhinus walkeri
CGCTGCTGCTGTATCTGTGGCACAACACACCGCATCTGGACACCGGACTAACGCACGTTTCATTTCTACCTCGGACTCCCGACAGAGCAGAAGCAGCAGGTGACCCCTTAATCGCTTCAGCAGGGGGGGGCTGGGACAGCTCTGTCGACAAGAGGGTGAAGAAAGTGGCGTGACTGGCGTGCAGCTAGCCAGAGATAAACACCACTGAGAAATGGCAGAATCCCGCTGACTGGGGCTTCCTGCCGCTTACTGACCGCAAGACTGACAAACACCACAAGGACGGTACCCTGGTGTGGGCATCATATGTGCACAGACTGGTGAAGCACACATGTAGCAGAAATGAAGAGCGGAAGAACGAAGGATTTATTTGAACGAAGGCCCACGGCCGGGAACACAGGACCGCATAGTGAAAAAATGGGCAAAGGGTCTGTAATTCGGGTCACTGCTGCAAGCTCACTTTGAGTGAAGCAATCATAAAACATCTGAGGGATTTTTGTAAACAAGAAAAGTACATGAAGGAGAAAAGAAATTGTTTCAAAACCTCAGTAGGGACACGGCGGAGGTGGGGAGGAACAGGCCGATTTCTGGGAGATAAGACCTGACAGAGATTAAATGGAAGCGAGACACAAATCCCCAGCAAACGTGGCTTTTGGAGGTAGGGCCATCTCCGCGTGATCACAGGAGGAAGGGTTTGAGAAGAGAAGATGCGTAACGGGGCCCGGGAATCGCACTCGGCGGGCGGCAGAGAGTTTGCCGAGAAACATTAACGGATCAGTGGGCAGATAGACAGCCTAGGCCTCAGAAGGTCCGAGCATGGAGATCTGTTCTACAGAAGCCTCAACCTCAGATGGTCTGAGCATAGAGATCTGTTCTACAGAAGCCTCAACCTCAGATGGTCTGAGCATAGAGATCTGTTCTACAGAAGCCTCGGCCTCAGATGGTCTGAGCATGGAGATCTGTTCTCCAGAAGCCTCGGCCCCAGAAGGTCCGAGCATAGAGATCTGTTCTACAGAAGCTTCGGCCTCAGATGGTCTGTGCATGGAGATCTGTTCTCCAGAAGCCTCGGCCTCAGATGGTCTGAGCATGGAGATCTGTTCTCCAGAAGCCTCAGCCTCAGATGGTCTGAACATAGAGATCTGTTCTCCAGAAGCTTCAGCCTCAGATGGTCTGAGCATGGAGATCTGTTCTACAGAAGCCTCAGCCTCAGATGGTCTGAGCATGGAGATCTGTTCTCCAGAAGCCTCAGCCTCAGATGGTCTGAGCATGGAGATCTGTTCTACAGACGCCTCAGCCTCAGATGGTCTGAGCATGGAGATCTGTTCTCCAGAAGCCTCAGTGTAGCCTGCATTGCAGCAGGCAAATAACACAAATCTAATATTAAAATGTCACACAACATGGAGTCTCTGCGGATTCCATAATGATATTTATGTGTCAGAGATTAAATCCGACGGCACAGTGGCTCAGTGAGTAACGCTGCCACCTTACACCTCCCCATTGGGGGGGCTGAATCCTGCCCCCACTCTGTGTGTAGAGTTTGCCTTTTGCTTCTTATTTTCTCTCCTTGCCACACAGACTAAAAACACTCGGTTGAACTGACGGAGTAAATTGCTCATGGGGCCTGTGGCTAGGAGATGGATGGGTGGGTGTAGAAAATGCATCAAGTAAAAAAAAGATATATATATATATATAAACACACACACACACATATATATATAATATGTGTATATACATATATAATATATATGTGTCTGTGTGTGGATGTTTTCATATACAGGCACACACATACCCAGGCCAGGTTCATACACAGAGGAGGCAGCTGCTATCATTCCAAAATGCAGTCAATAGTCAATTATATTTCAGAACAGAGATATAGTACATCAAGAGTGAGAAGACCAAAAATTCAGTCCTGTCTGTCTGTCCGTCTGTCCATCCATCCATCTATCCATCCATCCATCCATCCATCCATCCACCGTCTAATGTTGATCCTGGTCTGGGCCGCACAGTAGCCACACCTGGCAGTATCCCTATGACCCTCCAGCAGCTGTGCAATTCTGTGTTCTGCACACAAAGCGGCTCCATTATATATAGACACAAATGCTATTCTACTTTGAAAAAAAGTCAACAGACTTCTACGATGATTCTTCTTAAGAATCGCCACTCCAAATCAAACGCCTCCTTTCACCAGGATTTCTCATTCTTGGTTTTATTATGCGGATGTAAAAATGAGACAGAAGCTGAATTAAGAAAAAGTATATTTACGCATGTGAATGTGAGAGTGTGTGCGAGGGTGCGATTTTCAGCAGCTAACGCCGTGTGTACTGCTTCTGATCCGGCCAGCGAAGCCCAGGGAAGGTTTGTTTTCAGTTTCCCTGTGAATAAGTGCACGGTCACTGAAAGGTCACTGTCTGCGAGACACACCCCACCCAGAAAAAGAAGCAGGACAGTAACGGAGTCCAACGCGATGGCACGCTTCCAACAATCAAGAATCCTTGGCTATGCGACTGAGTGTGCTGCAGAAAATGCCACTTCCCACATAGCCTGGGTTTTACTGAATTCGGTCAATCGTCATGTGACTAATCATATGACAGCAAACCCAGGAAGAGAGGGGGCTCACTGCTGAGCGGGGGAGAGAGCAAACCGCCTCACTGGTCTCTCTGCTTTGTAATTTGACCTTTCGG
This sequence comes from Stomatorhinus walkeri, assembly GCA_026784285.1. Lineage (NCBI taxonomy): Eukaryota > Metazoa > Chordata > Actinopteri > Osteoglossiformes > Mormyridae > Stomatorhinus > Stomatorhinus walkeri. The sequence continues at coordinate 29,118,603 of JAODUD010000107.1, forward strand.
TCTATTGGTGTCTTTTGGCTCATCTTGCTTTAGCCGTCAGAGGGAAAAAAAAAAAATCACGTGTGTAAACCCTTATTGTTACTCTTAAGAAATCGTCCTACTGACGTGCCTGTCCGGGCACTTCCTGGGATCCGGTACCCTGGGCAATAGAGGACCGCTTCCACCTGAGGGTGGTGAATGTGCTTATGGTCACCGTGGAGATGTGAGGAGGCCACGTCCAGCACTGGGTCTGCAGAACACGCCACGGTGCGGCGAACGTTTGGGTCTACATCATACATCGGGACCTTTCTGGGTAATGAGCTGTTCTATTGACCAAAGCATGGCCTAATTTTAACAGCAATTAAACACCAGCCAAAAGCCTCAAGTCAGTCCAGGCAGCTGCACTAAAACAGCTATTGTTTCTGTTCAACAATAAAAAAACCTGATGTCATAGAAAATTGAGAGATCTTCTACAGAGAGGCAACGCCCCGTCACCATGTGGTGTTCTTAATAGTATCGGGTTTCGCTAACCTTTTGGAGTCACACATAAGACCTTCGTAAGACCTCTACGAGTCATGCAGCATTCATAAATGGTACATAAGAACGTGTTGTGCATTTCTTACAAAACTGCTGTTATGACCTAAATGATATGACCTGGAGGTCTATAGTCACCTGGCCTATTGCCTAGCCAGCTATGGTCACCACGAATTCTGGAGGCATGACACGAATGTCGGAGTGCGTCTTCTCATTGTCTCATGAGCGATCCTTTAACAGCCACTCTTCTCAGCCTTTGCCAGCACGAAATCAATTCCTCAACAAAGTCCTGCTCGGAGCCAGTACCTTTCAGCTACCAGGTTCCTCATACATCTGCCTTCGACCACATTAGAGGGCAAAAGTGAAATGAAATTCTATGCTGGTGCAGCGCCCCCCCCGCATGCAACACGTCCCAGGCACCTGGCAGCGCTGTCCCGCCATTTCACTCCAGCCAGCATAAATTCACGAATGGAAATCCAATTATAGGCATCACAGAAGGAGCATCTTACAAGTGTGCCCCACATGGTCCAAAGAGCGGACAGGAATGCCTTCTGTCCCACTGAGCTATGCCACACCACACTCCTTCTGCTGCCCGCAGCTGGTTTGCTTGTTGTCCTTAAGAAATTGCAACATTAAATTTCTACGTTTTTGAAAAAAATTCCAAACACTGCAGCTCCATTTCAAATCCAGGTGGGGGCGCTGAACAAAAAATTAGGATATGACCTAAGACACTTATCCCAACACTGCAGACAATTTAGAAAGTCACGGTTAACAACCAAGGCCCAGCAGGAAAAAATGTTCTGTGACTAAATATCTAACTATAAAGTGGGAATTTCACTCATTCGCCTGGAGAAAATGTTCACAGTCATTCTCCTCTCTACCAAATGGATATGTAGTTGTACCAAAATTACAATCAACCAGGGGGAGGTGAGTATGTGCCCGCCAAAGCCAGATGACAAACCAACATCCTTCTGTACATAATTTTTAGTAGTATAAAAAGTCCTCTTTCTGTTTCCATGTGACCTTGAATTACAGACATCTGGACCCTGGACCCATTCCATCCTCGCACCTCCATGTCACACCCCTTTGACTATTTTCGCTGTCCCCCCCCGGAGACTCATCTCACAAGCACAGACTGTCCCAGTGTTAAAAAAAAAAAAACAGAGAAACACATTTCTGAATCACAGGCGCTGCTTGCCTGAGTTCCCTGTCCCGGCACGCCACCGCCGACACAGGAAAAGCTTTTTAGCTCACCAGATGGGGCTTTGGAAGGTTTCTGGTCGGCACTTCCCAACTCCGCGCCCTCTCTGGAGACCCCCGACGGAACAGCATTTCTCCTGAGAAGCTCCACGAACATTAACAGCAGGCTGAGCCCAGCAGGAGCCCGAGAGGCGGCGCACTGTGTTCAGGCTTCCCCGAGAGGCGGCGCACTGTGTTCAGGCTTCCCCGAGAGGCGGCGCACTGTGTTCAGGCTTACCCGAGAGGCGGCGCACTGTGTTCTGGCTTACCCGAGAGGCGGCGCACTGTGTTCAGGCTTACCCGAGAGGCGGCGCACTGTGTTCAGGCTTACCCGAGAGGCGGCGCACTGTGTTCAGGCTTACCCGAGAGGCGACGCACTGTGTTCAGGCTTACCCGAGAGGCGGCGCACTGTGTTCAGGCTTACCGTCTGGCTCGTGGTTGTTGCTCGTTGCTCCTCATAAGGACATGGCAAGGCCTTCAGCTGCTCCTGACCACTAGCTGGCCTGCAACTGAGTCTCCTGGTTACGTTTTGCCATTTAATTCCAGGTGAGGGACGGTTGCGCTGCTCTAAATGAACAGTGGAATGGCGCCCCTTCCAGTGATGAATTTGAAATTGCCTGATGGCTTAAAAGGCTCATTCCAAGCAAAATAAAATTAAATGAAATTAAATGAATGAAAATAAAATTCAGTACAGGCCCCATTTCATATTGCATATTGGTTTGCATTCGTACCAAATGTTTAAGACAGTCACGTGGATATCACTGGGCCAGCATAACAGGAATAATGCTATGACCATGCAGTGCAGCTTCCAGTAGTGTGTGCCACACAAAGGTATCTACACAACATGAATACTGAGAAGGAATACCTTTGCCGCTGCTAGCAGAGGGCCGAGTCCATCATCAGGGATGCCAGCCACCCAGCTCACATTCTCGTCACACTTCTGCCCTTGGAAAAGTGTGCATCAGCACCTGCACCACCCAGCGCATCAGCACCCGCATCAGCACCTGCATCAGCACCCGTATCACCCAGCCCATCAGCACCTGCATCAGCACCTGCACCACCCAGCACATCAGCACCCACATCATCACCCGCACCACCCAGCGCATCATCACCCGCACCACCCAGCGCATCATCACCCGCACCACCCAGAGCATCATCACCCGAACAACCCAGCGCATCATCACCCGAACAACCCAGCGCATCAGCACAAACCCCATCCTCTTCAGGGACAGCTTCCTTCTCCAAACCATCCGATTGCTAAATAACCAGTGTTTTACACCGGTCCCTACTGCATTGCAGACTGTCGTTAAATTTACACTTTGGTCCACTTTACCAGTACTGCACTGTACTACCTCGATTTCACATCCTTCCTCTATGCACCACCTTCGATTTCACATCCTTCCGCTATGCACCACCCTCGATTTCACATCCTTCCTCTATGCACCACCTTTTTATTGCACATTTAATGTTTCACTCCCCATAATGCTTGTCTTTTGTCTTGTACCGTCTCTTCTCTCATTGCACTGTGTGTTCTATTGTCCCCCAAGCACCTGTCCCTGAACCGGCTACTCCGACAGCAGAATTTCAATGTGAAGTTGATCAAAACAAGAAGGAAACTCATAACAACAGAGAGAGCATGCGGATCATACAGTAGGTGCTCAAAGGCGGCCGGGAAGACTCCTGCTTCTCTGTGCGGTTATAGGGATGCTGCACGGACATTATTATTATTATTTTCAATCTAAAATTAGCATCCAAGGTGCAGCTGACCAGCGGCCTCAGCCCAAAACAAAACACCAAGCTCAAAGCAACTATTTTTAATCTTGTTCTTAATAGACTATAACAGGAGTTGAATCGACAATATCATCATGTCCCTTACTAATTTATACACTACAGATCCTGCCTCTAAACTCAGATTTGTGCATGGCTTCCATAGTGTGGTAGTGCTGGTGCACATTCACCCAGTGGTCACACACTGGGGGGAGGGGGGGCTGCGACACGGGCCATATTTGGTATTCAGCAGAGGACACAACTCTGACACCTGCCAGCAGCAGGAACGCAGGAGGAGGGTAACACTATTGAAAGGAGAGTCCGCCCTGACACCCTCCCAAAAGCCACCCTCTCTTCCGGAACAGTCAGCCACCCTGCCTCGGCAGATCATTCTAACAAGGACAGAGCCCTTCCCAAAGGATGCGCACGCCATAGTTACAATCCTACCTTCACCCTAGGCACTGACATGGGCCCCAGGGACATTCCATTCCATCAGCCTGTGCCTGTAAGCCTTACTGGGAATGAAAGTCACATGACTGGGATCATCCATATTGATTTGTTCCCCCCGGTGCCTCCTTGTTTGCAATTTGTAAATATATTGGTGCCTTTTGTTCTGGTTCGGTCCCCAGCAACCCGACCCTCAGCACTGACCAGTTCCGAATTTGAATGGAGCATGTCTGTCCCTGTCATCACACTGGCACGCAGATCGTTGTGTTTACTTCGGCGTCTTGAAGTTCCTCCCCTACTGCGGCCCTGGGTTTCCCTTCAAAGGGAAATATCATCTAATCTCATTTTGTTCTTTTAAGGAGACCCGCTCCTGGCAGGGCATCCTCACAGCACGACTTCCTGGACATGCTCACAGAAATGGGCCGCGCAAACGCCAGTGAATGATAATATAGAGAATGATACTATAGAGAAGGTCCGCCGACAGAATGACTGAGTAGTATTTTGCCTGCTGATGATGGCTGGCTGGAACTCAAATGGTTCATTAGACATTTCTTAATGTCACAAAGACAGAGGCTTGCAATTAAGATAGAAACTTAAAAAAAAAAATCAGCCCAGGCACAAGACAAACTGCTGGATTCACTGCTGGAGGTGGGAAAATCTATGACTACACAGGACCTCAGATACCACAACGAAAGAGTAAAGTGAGCCTCGATTTGTTATACTCTAAATCTGTCCTGTTTTTGACATTCAAATATTATTTGTTCTAGGGACTGTCTGTATCTCCCGTTAGCAAATACCAACTTGTGACGCTTTGGCCACATTCTGTGGCGAGAGATAATGAGGTTGGCCTGGTGTGATATAAAGATACGGCATGGTGGCAAAGACCTTACCCATAACAAGAAGACATAAAAGGCTAGGTTATGGCCGGCATTTCCATTCGACTGGCACTCCACTGATTAGATATGATCCATCGATTATCGGGAGATGAAAGGAAGACGAAGACGCAGACAGAGAGATCAGCAGCAGGCCGCTAATTTAAACCACGTCCTCTTTGACCATCACGTGCTTAATGGGCCTGTTTGGGTCCCCATTTATCAGTCTGCCGAAGACAAACTCCCCAAACAGTGGGGGGGGGGGGAGAACTTTGTGCCATTTCGGGGAGAAGAGAAGGCAGGTCATCCATCTTCTGTTCATCTCAGTTTCCCTTCTGTCGCTGTCTCAGCCACAGGCTCTGAGAGTGGAGTTGGGCTGTGAACCAACCTACAGTATAACACGTCACATGGCCAGTGAGAAAGGAGATACTGTATCATGTCTCTAAAAGCAAAAGCAGTAATCATCTTCCAGAAAGGTGGATATAATTAAGCAGCTATTCCAAAAATTCGGAGTGGTCATGTAATCCTCTTACTCCATAATAGACGCGGGATTCACACTAAACAGGCAAAAGCCTTTGTTCATGCATATGAAATACTGAAATAGTAAAGCATTCTTATACTTAAGTCCAGGAGGCACCGACATGAGAGTGTAGCAGAGGTTAACCCCTTGTGAACGTGTGCCACAGCTGAGGACACACAAATGACTGGACTGTTCTGCAGTCCACCGGACAAATGCCCATTAAAGTCTCTACCATCGAAGTGCTCAGTAATTAATAAACCACCCAAGCAACTGACTAGCCTGTGCTGTGCAGCACAAGGTTGGTGCTCATTTGGGGATGGCGGAATTGTCAGGTCTGTGGAAGGACCTACAAGTAAGGGCTTGGAAAAACAGGAGAAACGAGCCTTATTACTGGGGATAGATGGCATTAATGCATCCACCATTCCATTCTTATTGAGCAATTGCACTGTGTTTGGCAGATGAAGAGGTGCTGTAAGGAGAAGAGCAGGACCCTGCGTGTTACTGCAGATACTGGCAGAGACAGACACTCGATGTCCTTTCACAGCTGCATGCGGTGCTCAAACAGCCTGCATGCGCTCACCTTGATATCCGTAGTGTTCTCGACCTCGGACTGTGACCTCAATAGATCTATTTCATTGCATCAGTCACACCACAGCAAAAAAACAGGGCTGAAGCTGGAAGACAGAGAGAGTCCATCTGCAGGAAAAGCATCTTTGGCCGAGAAGCCCAATAGATTAGCCTGCATCTTCAGGCTAGGAAATGCAGAGCAAAAACTCGCTGAATCAGGCTCCCATCCCAGTCCTATCTGCTCACGCCACATACCTTCACTGAAAAACTATTAATGTTTTTTTTTTTAATCATTCTGAGGCAGCATTACTGCTTGTCTTTGTATTTTCACAAACAGACAACGGTGCAATTAAGCATGGTGCCTGTAGCACACCTTCGAGGCTGTGGGTGTGGTTCCACATGTGTGGAGTTTGCAGGCATGTGGAGCTCGCTGGTATTTATTCTGGGTACTCTAGTTTCCAAATGGTGGTAGTTAGATGAACTGGTGTTTCCAAATTGCTTATTGTATGATATTTTGAGTGTGTGTCCTGTGACGGACGGGTGTCCCCTGCCGCGTGTACTGTGACAGACGGGCGTCCCCTACCTTGCGCTCTCTGTATCCGGAAACAGACTTCAGGCTCATTGTGACCCTATTGCAAATAAGCACTTATGACAAAATAGATAGAACACTGCAGGCTAACGGAGAGAATCTGCAGTAAAGCCCTAAATAATTCAGGGGTCTCTGAGCCTCGCCACCCCAGTGGCAGTGAAACAGTACCAGTGATAGATGTGAACTGGTCCAAGTGACGAGCTGTTCTACATGCCTGCATGATAGCTACAAAAATGTCTCAGACACAGGCCGTGCCTTTTTGCGGCTGGCCCCATCTCACAGATTAACGAATGCCAGCGGCATCAGTCACAACACGGGTCAAGGAATCAGGTCTTTTGCAGTCAGACCCCCAGCAAGCTCCAGGTTCAGCATTCCGGGGGGCTGTGAAGCTGGAGGTTCAGGTACCTGACACATGTGCATTTCTGAAGCTGGGGGAGGGACTTGGGTGCAGCTAAATTGGTACACGAATAAGAAGAGTGCCACCTGGGCTTTGGGAAGATCTGAGTCATGACGTGACAGTGCTCCTTTAGGCATTTTTAGTTTTTTGATTGCATTCACATATTTATATAAAATTGAGGCTTATATTGTGGGAACCTGAGAAATGTCTCCACAAGCTAAAAAGTAACAGATTTTTCCAAATGTCCAGACAATGTGGTAAATACAAACCCACACACACACACACACACACACACACACACACAGACTATTTTCAATGCCATATGTCCCATTCCATTGCACTGCATGTCATTACTGTGATAAATCTGCATCCTCCTGAAGGATTTACTGCAGCACCCTCTGCTTCCAGTCTATTCATTTATTTGAAAGGGTTAGAAGAGGCACTCTCCCCGAGTGTTGACTAGGCCCAGCAGAACCTGCTGTCTTCAGCAAAGTGAAGGGGACACCAATGGGTTTAGGGTAACAGATACCACAGCTCCGGGCTCCTGCTCCAAACTGACAGAATCAAACAGGACTGTCAAAGCTATGAGGTAACAAAGTGTGAGATGGTCCCTGAAGTCATTCTGCCCACAAGGGACCATCCAGGCAGGATCTCCGAGACAGTAATAAAACATTGGATGTGTGTAATGGGTATGCACCCCCACATTTTAAAAAAGAAGATGAGATAGAAGAAGGAGGTACCTAGCTCCCTATCCCCAAAACGGGATGCTTTCAGGTGCTTAAGTGAGCCTTGTCGATCACCAGCGTCTCTGCTTTGGTCCTCTAGGGAGAATGTATGTGGTTATAGTTCCTCATTTCTAGTGATATTTAATTATTTTTGTCACTTTATTTTTTTCTGTGCTTATTTTAGTTTCAGTATTTTTCTTCTTTTAAAATGCCTGTAAAGCTTTTTGTAAACCCTGTAGTTAAACCAGTGCCAGTGTACCAACGACATTCCAAAAAGCCTGGGTTATCCCTACCCTGAAGAAAAACACACTGAATCCTTCAGACATCAGCAACTACCAACCAGTATCATTTCTCTCTTTTCGTTCAAAAATCCTTGAACGCGCAGTTTACAATCTAGTGTCTGTCTGTCTCTCTCAGAACAATCTTCATTATCCTAACCAATGTGGCTTCAACACATTCCACATGGACTTGGTTGTCACTGAGAAGCTACATGCTGCCAGAGTAGCCAGACGGGTCATCTGTCCTCATCCTTTCAGCTACATTCGATACAGTCAACCAAATGCTCTCTTGCCCATCCTTATGAGTCTTGGAATTCTTGGCTAAGCATGGCAATGGTTTACTTCCTGCCTAGAAGGCCAGTCGTATCAAATGACATGGAAGGGATCCACATCTATTCCACTCAGATTCTCCACAGGCATCCCTCAGGGCACAGTTCTTGGTCCTCTCTGTTGTTCCCCCTCTATACTAGATCTCTTAGTGAGGTTTTTGTGAGGTGAAATTAGTGCTGGGCAGTATGACCAAAAATTTATAACACGGTATTTTTCAAAGTTATATTGGTTTCACGGTATACAATAGTATATTTTTAAAAGTATGACTGAGAGTTTACCACATTTTACAGAACACATTTTTGTTTTATGTTTTTGCATTGTTCCCACATTAACTATATATTTCTTATTATTAGCCATTGAACCTATCCTAAATGATAACATATGGCTAAGGTGTTTGTTGGCTAAAACTTGCTGTTTTTTGTTCAACCACAAACTACTGTGGTGGGGCTCACAGGAATAGCTTGCTGATACTTTTGAATCCTGCAAGCAAATGATAAAGCTTATCGCGAGGTTTCAATGGAGGCTCTTTGGCTCTTGGTCTTGACATGGGCCCCTCTTAGCGTCGGGAGGTTCCTCCGCACGTGAATATTTTCATTCATTCATTTATTTTTACAATGTGATGGTGTATGAGAGTCTGTTTCATTCACCACAGGGGTACTAAAGAGCCATCCCATGTGAGATGTGGAGGACATTTTAGGTTTCATAAAGGCAGTGGTGCCCTCTATCAGGAGCACAGTAGCGATATTTAAATCCTAGCAGCAAAACTGAAATTCGAGGGAATTCAGCACCCCTTTCCTGCCCCAGGCTTGGAATTTGGGCCTCCCAATGATCATACTGGGGGCACTGTCTCCATAGCTTTGATGATTAATCCTATTAATCCATATCATTCTTATCCCCAACCCCACCACAGGGCCGCTTGAACAACCCAAGAATTGGCATCCATTCTTAGTGTATTCTCCTTTATGCCAAGCGATTCCTAATCAAAACCCTAAATTAGGTTGATGATTAATAAGTGGGTGGATTATAGGAAACTGTGTACTAAGCAAAACAACCCATGGCCAATACACGGGTCAGATCCATCACATGGATTGTCTCATTAAAGCAGAGGACATGTCTAAGAAGGTCTCCCTTGGGGAGTATCACCGGCCGGGATATTCCAGGCTAGACAAAGCTTTTGTTGGCACCAGAGGGTCATGCAATTAGTATAAGGCTGTCGTCAGCTTCACTGGATGTGAGCGAGCCATGGCTGAGTCAATACCAGGTCGCCACGGCAATTAGCGCTGCTGGAGTTTCAGCCGGAGTTTACCGCATGTGGTGGTGGGGGGGGGGGGATACTTGCACCATCCAAGCTTACTTCTTGTAGTCAATTCAAACATCTCAGGAGAGGCACATTACTCTCGGGCATCTCGGCTGTCTTCCCCAACCATGACTCAGAGCCTGGTGTTTGCCCCCCACATCATTCACTCCATCAAAATCCCAGGATGTGGGCAAATGGGGCAGCGGGGGGTGTGGCTTGGGAGCGAGCTTCACGTTAAGCTAGTTAAACCCGTCACTACCTCACCCCTTGGGGGACACAGGGAGAAGCAGCCTCTGTGGAACAATATGCGGGCCTGCTGGTTTTTGTAGCACACCGCAGCTCCATCAGACCATCTGTCTATATGCCCCAGGGAGCCCAAATCCCGTGTGGGGGCCACCCTTTCCAGCTCATATTACACTGCCTCGCATTATCAGACTAAGTAACACCTCCACCTCCCCCCGCCCCAATTCTGGCCCTAATACCCTCTTGCACTTGCTCCTAAATCCTTGGATACTACAGCAAGGTTATTGCATTCTGCAGCCTGGAGATAAGTAATATGAAGCCTTATTTCAATTGGTAGCAGCGCGGAAACTCAACAGGTCCTCCCTGTATTAATGTCTCAGGGAAAAAAGGTCAACAGGAAGACAGACCAAGCATTTCACCATACATTTGCTGGGTGTTCCTTTGGAGGTTCCACCGTGCTCAGCCATGACAAATACAAGAGAGGTTACAGTTGTGTCAGACAGTCCTTTGGTGTTTCTGAGTTTGGAATAGGGACATTTCGGGTGACTATGGATACGGCTTTCCATGAGGACAGCAAAGAGGACCATTGTGAACTTCTTTGAGGGGAAAACTCCACTTGCACAAAATTCCCTCAGACTTTGAAAGCCACTCTGGCTCCTTCCAGGTCCACTTCTGCGTGCACGTCACTAACCAGTTTCCTCATTAAGCAGCCACCAGAGGTTCACATCATCTATGACATAAAAGGAAGGAGTTATTAACCAGCCTGAGTCAGTCACGCGAATCCCTGGGTGTCATTTCCACTGGGCTGTGAAAGGTCAACACGCCGCACCACCTTTGTGAACCCGCCTCAAGACTCCCTTTGTGTAGAAAGCGCATGGTCCTCAGTCCAATTCCCTTTGCTGTTCACGTCTATAATTGAAGTCGGGGGAGAGGGTTCAGGGCGGGGGGGTGTTCCTGAGACAATAAGCACCTTCTCTTTCAGATCGGATGAAGCAATCTACCCGTTTGTCGCACACCGAAGGCCAATACTCAGAAACAAGCTGATGTTAAAGATTTTTTTCAAAAGACCTGGTTCACCAAAAGCCATACAGCCAACGTCACTCTGTCCGTCAGAACACCGGCCATTTCGGAATGACTTAGAGCAATGCTGTGCTCAAACAGGCCCCTTTATCTCCACAGACAGCATCCTGAGTGTCTGCATCACTCTGTCTCAATTTAAACAGGGCTCAGAAAGCACTTTAATAACTGGTGTTAGGGCACCAAGCTGCCCCAGCTCTCCGACGGGAGCAAGTCATATAAAAATGTTAACAATAAAGGAGAAGATGGCTGCTGCTCACGGCTCACGTTTGCCGTCCTGCTACCCAGACGTAAAACTCGAGAGGTGTGCATGCCTCACGCGCCTAAAGCCGCGTCTTTATGAACAACATCAAGTAGCCGCACAATTCGGTGCGTTTTCACACATCTGAGGATCGACACGGGAACGCGTGACAGAAACACAAGGCTTTGCTTGAAAAGCAAAGAATCCAAATTGAGCTGCATGTGTCATTTCTCTCAAGTTTCAGAAAAAATCACTCAAATGGATGTACACATACAGCAGCATGAGTGATATTAGATGTGTAGCTCTTGCTCCTGCACTGCTTATGCTCGTACCTGGGCGTTCACTGGAAGCCCAGCCTAGGTGCACTTATGGCTAATCGACAGCTGTATGCCTGTAATGTGCTATTTGCCTCACTTGTGCGCTTCTAATTTGGACAAAAACCCCCTGCTAAATTAAGCAAATGTCTTTGTGTGGTAGTTATACCAAAAGATAGTCCTGCAATGCGTAACTCACACTACCCGTTTAAACTCATCTGTGATCTTGTAAGATGTTCAAATTAATCTCCTGTTTTCTGAGAGGTGTAAACTCATCTCCAACAATGAGATGCTTAAACTCACCTTTGACGTTCAAACTACAGCATTCTGAGATGTTGGAACTCATCTCTGATCCTCTGGGATGCTAAAATTCTGAGACGTTTGAGCTTATCTCTGATATTCTGAGATATTTAAACTCATCTCCAATGTTCTGAGATACCGAAGATTATCACTGACCTTTAGTTTTCTTGCTCTCATCACAAGTAATGCAGGACGTATCTGTCATGCAGGTGGAAATATGACAGTGACACCAGCCGCTGGAAACACCAGAGCCTGGTTCATCTCCTCCCTGCATGTAAAAGAAGCTCCATTTTTTTCGCAAGTGAACAGCCATGTTTCAGACAACCGTGGTGTGAGGTTTATGAAGTCATCCAGAGGCCTGGACAGATGTGTCCCCCGTGCCTGGTGTGTCTTTTGGCTTTCTGACCCCACCAGATGTGCAGGTGTCCCGACAGCTGGGCAAGGATTCGCGGCGCCAGTTGCTCAGCAGCACCCAGAAACACCAACGGTCACCTGGCTACTATCGTTTTTGGGGCTAAAATCCCACAGGCTAACGAAGACGCTGCATCTTCTCTGAATTGTTGCTCTGCACCACATAACAAAAATATGTCTGCTGCCAGTTACTTTACTCATTAAATTTATTTGGAAAATAATTTTTAAAAAAAACATGACGATGTAATTGGTGAGCCTGGAGAGTATCCTAGGTAACAACAGATACTGGAAGAGACACCCTGGATGGGATGTCAGTCTCTCAGAGGGCACGTACTCACACACACGCAGTATGGGAAACAGAGATTCACCTAACTGGATATTTTTGGACTGCAGGGGGGAGATGGAACACCGAGGGAAACTGTAGATGCGGGGAAAACATGCAAACTACAGGCACAAAGAGCCTGGTTCCCAGCATCTCGATGCGCTTCTGCCTGCAAGCTTCGGTTTGCGATATGACGGAAGCTTCCATCTGAGGAATATCGTATTCTGAGCAGATAGATTCAAGAATGCGATATTGTCACCAGAGTCAGGTTTCTAGACCTGCATGCATGGGGCCGAGTTCAATTTAATCTTTTGACTGAAAAAAATGTTGCTATTTGAGGGGCAGGTCCTTACATTCATAGCAGTGCCATGTGACAGAGCAACACCAGCTGGCCACGGCATCCCATCCTGAAGTTTATGAAGATGAACGTGCCCTCCAATAAGCTGCCGTTTATGGCCCAGGCAACCATCGAGTGTTATGGGTAATCAGAGTGATCCCAGACGCTGCAAAGAGCCAGGGACAATCAGGATGCTGGACTCATCTGCACAGCACATTTCCTGGGTGGGTCTGTGCTCCACAAAGAGCTGCGGATCTCCATATGGCTGTGCCTAAGCATCATCGTGTTTCCAGATGTAAAAATCCATATCCCACATATCCCAACAGCAGGAAAGATGACTCCTGTATTCAAAACCCTCGAGAATAAGAGAAACAATCTACTGAGCAAGTTCCACCACGGGACCTAAAACGACCCTCAGCCTTTCCGCGGGACAGCGGGCCTTATGCAAGCCAGCCTTTCCGCGGGACAGCGGGCCTTATGCAAGCCAGCTTCATTCCTCCTGGCCTCCATTCCCTTAGCAGGAGATACTAAGCAGGAAGTCAACAGCATCCTCGGCTGCAGAGATCCCCTGAGAAGCTCGACAGTCCCTGCAGGGTGCAGGATCTCACCAATGACTTCTTCACTCTAACAGTTCATTATTTTCAAGTGAACCCCTTTGTGATCATTTGCGTTGCATAAACACAGCATTTTGCAACACCATATATTTGTTTTACAGTTATTGCCTTTTTTACATTTCTACAGTGTGACAAGTTGGTCTGCGGGAGCCTAATGAAGGACATTTACCATTTATTCCACTTCAGAAAAAGCAAAAAATATCCACAAATGGTTTTTATGTTGGTCATAAAAATGAGGGGGGGGGGTTGGGGGCAGGAATACGAGCGCATAAACTAAGAAAAGGGTAAGTGAGATGGAATTCTACTCAACTCTGTTAAATCTACTGCCCAACTGCTCTATGCACAATTTGATATTTTCCATATAAAAATTATACAATGATAAAAAAAAGGTATACAATGATATGCATTTACACCTTAAACACACAATGCCACGTAAACACTTTTCACCTAGCAATTAATCACTGTTGTACAGTAACCCCCTTACCCATAAATAATACACCAGTACAGAATTACTGTCTTATTAGCCCTGTGTGGTTTTCCTGGGGCCAGGCTGATCGGAGCATCTTAATTACACACTGCGCCCAAGCCGTCGGCTCTGGTCCCACTGCTCAGATTTACACCAATGCAAACAGGCTGGGATGTCCTCTCTCACTGGGACCCTTTGAGGAGTAATGAAGCCACGTCACACATGTGTCGTGTGTGTGTGTGTCGTGTGTCATGTGTGTGAAAATATGTATAATTTAATATCTTTTTCTATAATGGATATGATATATTATTATACTGTATATTTCGTTATATTTGGCACATACACCCATCCCTCCATTGGTATCAGTCTGTGTAAACAAAGCCCCCCCCTCGTGGCCTGCAGCTGCTCACTGACGACACGCATCCGCCAC
>JAODUD010000107.1:29149393-29183291 GCA_026784285.1 Stomatorhinus walkeri
GTGTGTACCCGCTGGGGGGGGGGGGGTTACTCACTGTTGTGACCGTCCTCAGCCCAGGGACAGGATTTCTGCGTCATGGTGAACAGGGTGTCCGAGATGTCAGACAGGAAACAGTCCAGGTCAAACATGTGGCCCTCGGCAGCTGAGGGCTCGGGCCCCTGGAACAGCTGACCAGACCATCTCTCCTGGGCTGCTTCGCCCACCGGGTCCTGCCATGCGGACAGGAGAAACTCAGCGAGGGCTGACATGTGTCCCAAAACATCTGGCAGCATCTGGGTGATGTAAGGAACTTTTAAATGCATCCTCGTACCCCTAAACATAAAACACGTATTAAACATTCAAGAAGGAGCCCTGGTGGAGAAACACACGGTACTGCTGATTGTGAACAGTCATTTCTCAACATACAGCTGATAAAGGCAGCGCCGCCCCCAAGTGGAGAGAGCTGGAACATATATGTGCATAAGTTATACACAGTCACGGTAAAACAGACAAACTTGTCCAGAGCCAAACAGTAGAGTCAATGCTGTTGATTCCATAGCAGTAAAGACACAGAAATTAAGTCATGCTGGAGCAGACATGATGAATGATAGAAAGGCTCCTTCTGCATTCACTTTTTTTTCTGCCATGCCATAACTTTTGACCTTTGATATAGCCTTTGACCTTTGACCCCATGGTCACTAAAAAAAAGTTCTAACTACAGCTAACAGCATGCATTTAAATTTCTGGCTCTCACAAGTAATCAGCAAGAAGAAGACAGAAGTGTGAGCGTGCACACGACAGATAAGTCACTCCAAACAGCACTTTCTGTGAGTGTACGGGGTCGGTGAGGGATGAACCTGTAGACAAACCCCCCGCCACAGCCAGCCACCCCACTGCTCGGGGGGACAAAATAAAAATTCAGGGCAAATGAACCCACCTGCTGCAAGATGGCCCCCCTGAGGGGAGAAAATGGCAGGACTTACAGCAGCGAGGGTCCAGACCACGCTGCTCCAGACCACGCTGCTCCAGACCACTCTGTATGCTCGCCTCCAGCTCGGCGTCGTTTGCCTTACAGTCTCCCGGGGGCCAGATATAGAGCCGGCACAGAAATAAATAAAGAAGCACCAGCCGGAAGTTCAGATTAAGCCTCACCGACGGCAGCCGCCGCCCCCCCATGGTAAGGGGAGGCATGGCGGCGGAGGGGGCCGACACAGGTGGGCGGGCCCGCCATGCTCCGTAACACGTAACCTCCCTCCCATCCCTGTGCTGACGTCCACAGAAGGCAGAATGCTAGCGTGGGGGTTGTCTGTGTGTCTTGTGGGCCGCGGCCGCCTTTGTCCTTGACCTAATTCAGCAGCATCAGACACGTGCTGAGTGGGGGGGGGGGGTTTGCTCTCCCTGCAGGGACCTAGCCCCTCTCATCCGGTACCTGACCTGGGGACTCCGGGGAAAATCCCTGGCTGACGTATTTAGCCAGAGTTGTGATTTTCCCAGTTCCTAAAGCGGGACGTGTCACTCCAGGGCCAGGAACTCACCACCAGCCGGGATTCAGACCAGCACGCTTCAGGCTGGGGTCCGTAATCCCGCTGCTCATTGGGCAATCACTAAGTGCAAAGCGGGTCTCTAAACATCACCACTAAGCTGCACAGCCCTCTTCCACATCAGATTATCCAGCTGTCACAGTGAATCTGGAGCCTGTCCTCGGAAGCACAGGACAGAGACAAGGTAGAGACAGGACAGAGACAGGGCAGAGACAGGGCAGAGACAGGGCAGAGACAGTCTGGACTGGATGCCAGTCCATCGCAGAGTCCCATACGCCCTAATTCAGAGAATCCAATGTACCTAGCAGAGTGTTTCTGGACTGTGGGAGGAAACTGGAGTTTCTAGGGTTAATATGCAAGAGAGAGAGCGAGAGAGAGAGAGAGAGAGAGAGAGAGAGATAGAGCAGCCTACACCCAGAAATCAGGGGTCACAATGGAACCTCCAACCCGGGCACGCTGAGTCATGATGCTGCCTGCTGAAGAAATACATACACAAAAAACTCACCTGCAGACAGGTCCCATAAGTGAAAATGTCACGTCTTAAAATATTAAATCAAAAGAAACATTGTTTCTTTATTCTTAGTCACACAGAAAGCAGGTTGCCTTGTGCCCATGGAGAAGCATCATTTTAGGGTGAGCACAGACTCAAGCAGGTGACCCTGCTGGGGGGGGGGTGCCTCAGATGGGCAGTGGCCTGCGGGGCCCTTCAGCCCAGGGCCGCTGGCTGACAGGCACGGCCATGCTTATGCTTATTGAACACTTACACACACACACACATACACATACACACAAACACGGCTAGCGTTACCTGCTGGGAAGTGGGTCACTTTTGATTAAGCGGCATTAAATCAGGAGGAGTGCCGAGGCTGATGGGAACCACGCAGCCGGAGATTAGAGGCAATCAGAACCATGAGTGACGGCGGGCGTGACGGCAGCAGCTTCCGGGGCTGCGCCTGCCCTGTTTCTCCCGCACTGACCAGGGCCGGGGAGCTCTGACGGGCTCTATTATTACACGACTCGCGGGGGAATGTTTGCAAACGCCTGCGAAGCAGCTAACCTACAAACACACTGCGGCAGAGTCAGGGGCAGACATCATAGCCGGCCCGGGGTTCAAAAATGGAAAGAAAATTAGAGTAACTGAGGCGGGGCCCCGCAAAAAACTGGCGGGGCCCGTTTTAGCCACAAACAGACGTGGCCCCTTGACACATAAAACATCACAATGAAACTAAATCATCGTTATCCAGGAATGATGAATCCCGCATTTCTTAAACGGAAAACATATGTTAGATATAGATATAGATAATATGAAAATACGGCAGTTTAGAGAATCTTAAAACTCTCTACCTCATTTTACAGCCTAAACAGATATCTACAATAAACCATATATACTATATTCTTATAATTATACTATATTGTTCAGTTACATTACATTCCTTAATTACACCATATTTTTTAACTACACTAACTTGGTTTAACTGCACTACATTATTTATTGTAATTCAGCTAATTTCTGGTCTACGTCCTCAGAAGATTCTCTCCAAAATAACAGCATTAAGGTCATTCACATTAACTACATGCAAGTGAAAGTTGACAGGTGGTAACAAAAGCAAAAATCTTTTTAAAAACAAAGATACAAATAAATGAATAAATCAAAAAGGTCGGCAGTGCTGTGCTGTATTTGATAAAAATGAAAAGATGACAATTATAACAACGGTTGAACACGCACAATTACATACGTCAGGCTTCCCCAAGGCCAAAATCCAACCCAGTTTGTAGATTTCCCTGTCCAAACACGCCTTCTAAACCTGGTAATTAGCTAATTAAGATGTGTTTGAACAGGGAATTCTGCAAAATGTTTTGGATTTTGGCCCTGCAGGATGGGAATCGGAGATCCCGACATGCACCATACAAGTCAAAACATTATGATCACCTCCATCGGACACAAAAAATGTTGGTTATTTGGTACAAACAGCGCATGTCAAAGTCTGGGACATATTAGATGGTAAAGCCAACATTCAATATTGGTAACCAACGTGTTGACCCAGTCGTCTGGTCGTAATGATTTGGCCCTTCCCAGAATCACACAGATCTTTATTACTGTCAATCTCTTCTGCATTCAACCTGTCGTCTCTGAGAACCAAATGTTAGATACTGTGTAATACATCCGAGACCTTGACAGACTATGTTCTGATGAGTCTGCATTATTCAGTTCACATAGTAATCTTAAATAATCATAGTAATCATAATCTTTTGGCTCATTGGTGTGTGTATATCTATATATGTGTGTTGTGTTTACCACTCCCCCTCCTCCATAATCACTAAAGTATCACGGTAAACCCCACAGATCATTTCAAAGAGTAAATAAGTGTCTAGCTCACCTTCTCCAAAATGGACAGGATACCATCCTTATTCTTTTGAAGCTGAAATGGTGCAAAGCGCTATTAGCACAATTAGCACACAAGAAACTATTGATTACACTTTTTACTCAGACATCCTCCTCAGACGCTTATCGATAGCTTTACACATGAGTAATGTCTGCCAGGCAGACTGAAGGAGGAGGACAGATCGGGGTTATGAGCCTTTACACAATATTTAGGCTGCTTTCGTTCTCGAACGCAGACACGAACACCAAGGGCAATTCCGAGTCGCTGGTGTGGCTTTGAGCACCTCAAGGATCAGCAGAGGCCTGAACCACACATTGAGCCACTAAGAAGGAGCTTCAACCCCACTGGGCTGGAACCAGCAGAGCCGCAGTGCTCATGGCTCAGACCTGTCCGCTGCAAATACTCACCCTCTTCTTGTAGTATATTCTCCATTTGTGATACTCTTTAATAACAACCTCAATCCTCCGCTTCCAGTAGCTTCCCTCCAGGATAATTGCCTGCACAATCACACAACAAACTACCTTCTCATTAATCCTGCATATCAGAAAATAAACAAGCAGAAACAGCCGTCCACCCGACCATTTATCCTGATCAGGGTTACAGAGTAAGGAAAACTGTGCTTTTTTTTCTCCTACGTTCCTGATCATGTTTTTACATCATTTTTCCCATGGACCAGGAGGAAATTCTTGATTGCCCTACAACCATCATGCCCAGTATGCCCAGTAAGCCATGGCCAGATGTTGATCCTTGCTAACGCTGCTCCTTCCGGCTGCTCACTCACCTCAGGTTTGCGGTGGGCGTCCGCCTCCGAGCCCTCCAGTGGCGTGACGAACCCGCACACCGGGTTTCTCCTCTTTTCCACATCTGTAAAGAGCCAAAGACAAGTCATGATTCCAACCAGTCTAAGGATAACTGCACACTGGGCAGGGGACGCCCAGGACAGGATGCCAGTCCATCACAGGGCACAAGGTGGGAGACGCCCAGGACAGGATGCCAGTCCATCACAGGGCACAAGGTGGGAGACGCCCAGGACAGGATGCCAGTCCATCACAGGGCACAGGGCGGGGTTACATTCTATGGGGAATTTAGAGGTATCCTGGAGGCATTGGACAGCAGTGCTGAGCCACAGCGCCATCCGCAGGCACACACACAAATGTCAGCTGTTTTGAGTTTTACAAACCAACTTTTTTCCATTACCTTACAAATTATAAAACAAGTTTTTTGGGGACTGTTTTTACTCTAACCCTTTTCTGTCTTGTGAGATATTTTCATGTGTCTGTGTTTAAGTGTGCAAATTCAGGGCAGTCTGCTGTCAGGAAACTTGAACTGTAACTTGTCGCACAGCTGAAAAACCTGAGCCCAGCAAGTGAGGCAATGCCTGACGAAGGAACACTCACACTGAATATACCATGCTCTCCAAATCCCATTGTTCAGGCGGATTTTGTCTCGCCAAAGCAGACGGAGTCCTTTGAAAGATTTCCATTTGGGAGAGACAATTTTTCCACTGAAAAAAGATAGAGAGAAACAGTCAACCGAGTTTTATTAATAAAAAAGTCATTTTTTATTAATTTATTGAAATTATTTTTCCTCAATAGCCAAGGGGAGGAAGCCCAGGAGACTTTACTACAATCAGAATTTGACTGTTCAGTGCTGGATAAAATGCATCAGAGCCATCTACTGTTCTCTGCCCGCTTGAGCTGACCACCGGACCACATGGACCTGACAGCAGAGGGAATGGCCAGGAGTGGGAAGCAGGCGGCCAGAGCGGGCGGCTGTCCATCATGGCGATTTACTGGGCCTTCCACACCTCGGAAGGTGGGGAAAGGGAAATAAAATGGGACCTGGCCACTCTTATTCCGCTCGTTGCCAGGTAACATGGGGAGACCGCTTTCTGAGCAATGTTTGCGCTAGAATCACGAGAGCGAACGACCCATCCAGCCGAGAAGAACATCAGCAGAGTGTTACCGCGGCGCACATTAAGCCTGCCGGCTCATTACCAAACAAACCGTGAAATTGCTCCATTACAATATTGTTTTGCCGGACAAGCATTACCATCCTGCCGTATCCGAAGTCGAGCGGTAAAGACCCTGTTAGCCGAACGCAAATGGCTTCGAGCCTCGATCACGCTGAAGACAAACTCTGATTTTCTAACGTACCTCGAGGACAAAGAAAATAAGTACAGCCACAGCTATCTGTTGATTTATTATGTATATTTCCCATTTTGTGAGTAAATCAAATGAATTCAAAATTTAAATTAATGTACCTGAACAATGGTAAACAAATGCTTTTTCTAAAAGAAAAATCTGTATTTACTTAATAATATGCTGTTCAAATAATAAAGTGTTTGGGGATGGGGGTAGTGGTTTTTTAACTGCTTTTATGATCGTCAGTAATTTTAGCTTAATTGCCATGGTCTTCCTTCATTTCGCGACGCGCCTGACGAGGCCAGGGCTGTTCAAAGACTGGCTACCTGATTTAGCAAAACAGCGGGGGAGACCCTGCACGGGTTTAATACACAGCTGTCTCGTGCAATCAATACTTGAAATTGGGCTGGTGTTCAATAAAATGAAATACATGGTGTGCATTTAATTACGTGCGTGCATGTTTATGTATATATACAAACACACACATATAAAATCTTATACCAACACTGGACAAACAACAAATACCTGCATGTATACATGCAGCATGTTCACATTACATAAACAAAATTTTAATTCATATCATTACAAGGATAAAAGGTAACAAAACCATTAAATGTAGAATAATACAGACTGAGTTCTTGCAAAGACCTTGATTCAGTTTTTATATACAATATCACTTGTACAAATGGTGAACATTTACATTTTCAGTTACATTTTATTTGTTTCAAAGACACTTTTATAATAATAGTAATGGATACTTTATTGATCCCTGTGGGGAAATTCTTTTTATGCCTCTCTCAGCTTGTTCTCAGCAGGTGACAGCAAACTGGGCAGCCACCTGTTCCAGGGCCCAGAGAGCTGAGGGTTAAGGGCCTTGCTCAGGGGCCCAACAGTGACATCACTCTCCCAAGCCTATGATTAGAGCAGTAACCTCCTGATCACAGGTCCAGCATGGTAACATACTGAGCCACATGACAAATGCATTGGCTCAGACCCTCACACACCCTGAATATTTCAAGGAACACCAAGACCCTGGTTGTACAAACGATTAAGGATTTACTGTACATATTTTATTGCTTATTTAAGCAGACAGTCAAGCAAACAGCAGAAAAGATTGACTTTACAAACCAGCAGTGGTAAACATGCGGACATGATCTAGGCTTCTCTGAACACAACACTTGATTTTATGTAAATCTAGAGGGTATACAGACCCCATGGTCAGCTACACCTGCTTGTTAATGCAAACGACCTGCTTTTCCAAACAGCCAATCACACGGCTGCTACTGAATACATAGAGAATCACGCAGAGAGCGTCCTGAGGTTCACTGACTGTCTGCC
Organism: Stomatorhinus walkeri; assembly: GCA_026784285.1. Taxonomy (NCBI): domain Eukaryota; kingdom Metazoa; phylum Chordata; class Actinopteri; order Osteoglossiformes; family Mormyridae; genus Stomatorhinus; species Stomatorhinus walkeri. The sequence continues at coordinate 29,156,780 of JAODUD010000107.1, forward strand.
TGTACATTAGGAGGGCTGGAGCATGTCATGATATCATCAAAGCTATTTTGAACAGAGTATCATTTCTGCGTCACACATGGTTGTCCCAGCATCATACTGGGATTTTCACAAAGTAGAGTGTCTGGAATTTTTACAGAGGATGCTGAAGCAAACAGAAATCCAATCAATAGCATTTCTGCCACTGAAACCAGCTTGCTAATGAGAGAGGAGGCTAGTCAGACTCATTGGCGCTAACAGGAAGACCACAAGTGCACATATGACAGCTCAGAACAAAAGTGATGTGCAAATGACTACTTTTAATGACTCCTCAACCTTTGATGTGGTTCTGAAGGTAAAAGGTGATCCCATCTGATACTGACTGGCTAGTGTAAACTGCAATGTCCCCTAATCAAAACTGCATGTGTGGTTTTCATTTGCCATTAACTAATTGCCTTGCCATATGCCAGGTTTCCCAATGTCTGTTTTTCACAAGAAATAAACAGAAATGACTTACTTGGAGCTTTTACCATGTGAGATGTAACAATCATAAAAACTTTAGTGGAATAAAGATCATGATGATGTGTGACAGTCAAAACAATGTCCTTGCTCAACGAGAACCACAGGAGTGACTCCATCTGTCATGCCCTCGGCCTCAGCCTTTGGTACAGTTTCACACTGGCTCTCCGGGGGTAAATCAAACCCAAAAACGCCTAGCGCGACCCCTCCAGCAAACCGAACCAGACGCCGCCGAACGGCAGTTAAAGAAACAGTCAATGCTTTGCTTTCACGCGAAAGCAGCAAACCTTCGGACATTTATAAATCAGCCCGCAATCCAAACATGTCTAATTTAGCGAGGGATTGAGTTTTTATGCTTGCAGCCCTTCAATAGTATTTGCTTCTGTATGCAAAATAAAAGTACTTGTGTATTGGCGTCCTGTTCCGCAGTAAAGATCTAAAACATTTTATGGCTGAGGAGATAATGATGAAAGACTGAAGGCGACTCTTCGGTAAACAACACTGGATTTAGTCTTTTGGACTTTAGAACAATGTCACACAAAGCTGCGAAACAAAAAAATCGTGCTTTTACGGGAGTGTGTAAATCATTGCTAATTAAGAGTGACTTATTACTCACCAATAAGCAAACTAAGGGCAACATTTTAATCCCCATTATTAAAATGTTAGCAAACAATATTAAGAAAAGTGGCAGAATCTCTAAGAAAAATATTATGTTGGTGTGTGCATTTGTGTAACATGCTTTTAATGTTACATATTTAGGACCATAATAAAACAATGCATCGTTTACCTGTATGCCAGAGTCATGCACTCAAACAAGCGGGTCAGCGTCGGGTCGATGCTCAGGCTTCCTGAGCTCAGCGGCCCGAACCGGTAAGTCTGGCACCATGTCCCGTCCACCGTGTCGAAGTCGTACCCGGCAGCCGCCCCGCTTCTGCGCCGCCGCGGGGTAGGATCGCTGTGCGGGGAGGACACCATGAAGTGGCCGCTGTGGATGACCTGTGTCCGGAGCAGCGAGCCGCCGCTTTGCCCCGTTAAGCAACTTGCACCCGGATCATCAGGCTCCGACTCAGTTTCCGAATCGGGGAGCGGGTGCCGCTCTGTCCGTCCCGGGAACTCCGGTGACAGCCTGCCCGCCATAGTTAGTGTGATGGTACCGGTACCACCAGGACCTGGGGAAGTAGCTCTGGCAGCAGTCGTCAGGTTGGGTCTGAGCTTAACGGGGCAATAGTTCAGTGGCTTTACGAGTGGCTCAAAGAAGCGCGGCGCCCCGCAGGCGCACAGAGATTCCGAATCAGAATCCGAATCAGGGTCACTTCGTTTCGCCCAGGGCATTTACATGTCCGAGGAATTAGTTCTGGTGCGTGGTCAGACACAGGAGACGGGAGTTAAAATAGATATAAAACGAAATTATGCGTGCGTGTGTATATATATTTAATTGTTGTTGGACATATATTTATATATTCCGCTATTTTCGCACACTCTTACACGTTATTTTGTCTGTTACTAGTATCTGATATTTGTGTATTATCTTAATAACTGCTGTGTTGCTCTACAGCCTATTTATTGCCGCGCACCAGAATTCTTCAGACATGTGAATGACCTTGCTGAAATAAACTGATTCTGAAAAGGAAAGAATGAGATTCATAATAAAATAACAGAATGTATTTATTCACACATTAAAACATTTGTCACAAAATATTGTTTTATTGTTACAAAGCCAATGAGGTAAAGCTTGGTGGTACTGGAAAAATCAATAGCCAATATCTCTTCCTTTATTTAAATACAGTTGTTGTCAAAAGTTTACATACACTTATCAATGACATGTATGTCAAAGCAATATTGCACTTTCAGTGGTTTCTACAACTGTTCTTTTTCTATGGCATTATAATTGTACACTGTCATTATTATGACAAAAAACAAACTTGGTGCACAAATTTGCAATGTGGGTTAATATTTGGTTAAAACCTTCCTTAGTACGTGTCACCTCGACCAGATGCTTTTGGTAGCCATCAACATGCCTCAGAATTCTGATTGGATATCTGACCGATCTTCTTGGCAGATTTGACAGCATGCAACCAAATTTGTTGGTTTGCTGCCACAGACCTGACTTTTAAGCACAGGCTCTCCTCCATAGGGTTGAGGTCACAGGACTGTGGGGAGGCCATTCCAAATGCTAACGTTAGCCTTATTTGCTCACTCCAAAACCAGCTTTGATGTGTGTTTAGGGTCATTGTCCTGCTGGAACACCCAGTTAAGTCCACGATTCAACCTTCTAGCTGATGCTTAGAGGTTATGGTGAAGAATTCTGAGGTAGTCCTCCTTCTTCATTATTCCATCCATTCTGTGCAGTGCTCTAGTTCCACTGAAACCAAAACAGCTCCAGAATATGATGCTACCACCACCATGCTTAACAGCTGGTACAGTGTTCTTGGGGTTGAATACTTCACCTTTTCTCCTGAAAACATACCTTTAGCCATTGTGCCCAAACAGCTCAATCTTTGTCTCATATGGCCATAAAGCCTTTCTCTAGAAGGGTCTTTCTTTGTCCACATGATCAGCAGCACAATCGTAAGGTGTCCGTTTTGCAGCTGGGGTTTCTCTCTTGGACAGCAGCCTCTCCAACCACAACAATCTCTATACTTGCCTATGGAAAGTGACACTTGTGTTCCAGCAGTTTCCAGCTGACGGCTGATCTGTTTCTTGGTGCTTCTCCATATTGCAGCTGGCCATCCAGACCAATAAGATGTATACTGTACATCCATTCTGCCACCAAAACAGAACACTTAGTGAAATCAGTGAAAACGCAATACTGCATGACATGCACGTTTGTTATGTAGCTGTATGCATCAATACACTTAGGCTTACATAACAGTCTTAATCTTAAACTTTTGACCACAAACAGAAAGACATATATACCATGGGCTTTCTAAAATACCAGTTTCTACTGTATATGTTTAGTTATACCCATTAATATGCAATTTGCATACATTTTACATGCTTTTACCTGTTCCAGACATGCCTGATATATAGAATCGGAGGTGAACGCAATAAAAGCACATGGATAACTATACTCGAAATAACTGAGGACTAACCGTTGTGTTTGCTCTCCCTCTTGATCGGCGTTACGTACAGATTGACGTGACGCCAAAACCAGCCGCTGGTTTCTCTTCTTTTATTGCTGAATTCGAAGACAAGAACCTCAGACAGGGGGCGCAAAGGACATATGCAAAAGAGGCAGTGGAGAGCGCCATGACACCCCTGCAATTTTATTTGATACGTGCAACTCTACTTGACTCGGATAAAGAGTTAAACAAGCGGATAGAAAAACCGTGGGCTGCTCCGGGTTTGGCATACTGGGGGAATTCAGAGGTCGTCCCTCTTTGCCAGCTATGCAATATGGGAAATTGAGTCCGAGTAGCAACAGCGTATGTGCAAGCACTACTGTCGAGTTATGCTTATAGTTTTAATAAAACGCGGTGGACGAACACGTGACTCAGTATTCATCTTTGAAAATACGCGAGATACAACGGCCCCAACCCCACTCACTACTGAATAAACCGATAAAGGCTAATCAAATAATTGTAGTCACGCTGTCCTACAGACTGAGATTCACTATAATTCCCAGGCTACCTCGGTGCATTACTTCCGGTCTAGTGCTACTGGGAAGGTTAAAGGTCACGAACTAGAAAGCCAGGTTCTTAAATTTAAGGAAAAGGCGAAATTGGTGTTTATTTTTTACAGCTACTTTGTACACCGGTAAAGTCATGGATGCTCGGCACAGACATCGCTCTTTGTACAAGGGAACCACGCCGCCATGGAAGGATACCTACAGAAAAGTAAATAGTCGTGCGTTATTGTTTTTTGCAAGCCTTGTGCGACTTTCAAGACCTAATTTATTTCACATTCGCAGTTGTGTAATCTATGTTTATATGTATCTAAAGTGCGTTCCAATGTAGGCTTGTTTGATCAGATAACTAAGTTCTCCTGCATGTTGTTACTATCCGAGTTGTTTTGTAGTATCGAGTGCGACTTTTACTACACTGTGGTCTACTTGCATCTGTCTCCCCCTTGCGCAAATTTATTAACAATTATCGTTCACATCTTATTACACTACTGTTTGCCAAACTTTGTATTGCATTACTGTTTGTCTTGGCCTCCGATGCACCTGTACTCTACATACCCCTCATTAGTGGCAGAAAAATGTCACGGTGTTCGACCCAACGCGCGTAAATTAAAACTGAAACTTGAGACCATCTCCTTCTACCAGCGATGCGTGGAGAGATTGAAAAACAGCAGATCGAGATTACTGGATAAGTACAGGCAGATGGGGGAGAGCCTGAAGACAGGGAGCGGCTCTGTCCTGGTCCAGGAAGTGATGGAGGAGGAGTGGAGCGCCCTGCAGGAGGCCAATCAGAGGCTGCCCTCGCTGCGCGGTAAAGGATGCATCCGAGACGTGCGTTTGCCTCCATTCTGCCGCCCTCATTAATAATGCAATTAATATGCAATGCAATAATAGTTGCACCATGGTAAATGTTTCTGCTTATCCCATAGATGTACAGCGTTTTGCAGGAGAGTGATGAGCTGGCCGTGTTAGAGGAGATCCAGCAGGAGCTTATGTCGCAAGGTATCCTATTTATTTATTTATTTATTTTTTGGGGGGGGGGGAGTCTATTGTGCACAAGTTGTTCTGTTTGACAGTGCCACTCTGCATGCCTTTTGGTTTTAGCATGTTGGTTGCTTGCGTAACTACCTGTACATTGATATTTCTCGTTACTCGTACCTCGTTACTGCTTTATCAGAACAAATGGGCATCATGTACACCTTGTGTCCCGATTTGAGCCAAAAGTGCATGTTTATCTTAAGCATTTGTAAAAGTGAAGTATTTTTGGGTTGCAGAATTGTCAATTATAGAGGAGTATGAGAAGAGCTTGCAGTACGAAGAGCGCTACTTGAGCTCCGTGGTGGAAGGGCTGAATGAGGAAAAGCGAGTCATATGCCCTGTCTGCCGTGTGTGAGTAGAACCCGTGCATCTGCATGGGTAATGTGAATCGTGGGCATAAAGCTCGAGTTTTATAGGATGAGACTGAAGTCTGTTTGCTTTACACCATATGACTGATGCATGCTTGTTTCAGGAACCACCTCACCATAAACACTCATTTCATCTTCTGTGAATGTGGAGCGCACATCGACACGAGGGTATGTCACCTCCCCCTTGTAATCCATTACACGCAAGAGAATCTCAGGTTCGTTTAGATGCATCTTTTTTTCCCGTTCCAGCAGGGGAGCATCACGCCAGAGCAGCTGCAGTCCCTGCTGGAGAGCAGAGTCTCGGAGCACATGGAACAGTGCCTTCATAATCCCACCTTCTCTCTGGCCGGCAGTGCAGAAGGCTGCGCCAGTCTACTGATGAGCTGTACTGTAAGTCTGGACTTGCAGTCTGTCACTCATTTCAGGGAGAAAACTTCACATATCCAGTTTCGTGATTAGTACCACATAAGGGCAAGGCGGTAGCAGACTGATCTTATTCTCTCTCCACAGGCCTGTGCCTACATGTCCATTGTCCTCTAAATTCCTGGATATTTCATTAAGAGGGTTATTTTTAATTAAGTGCAATAAAATTATTTAATTTTCCTTTTTGTGCCTTTAAACATCCTTAATTACCTTCCACCCCCCCCCTGCATTTGCTGAAGTATCAACTTCGTTACAAAATGCATCGTCTTTATTGAACAAGGTTTTCACAGGAAGCCAGTAGCTGAACAATGCACCCTGGAGCCAATTATCTGGAACCATTTCTTAAATATTGTGCCACCCATTTATTCTAATAATTCTTAATTTAATGCCCCCCCCCCCCCAAACCTCACCATTAAACATCTGAACAGCTTAATCAGAATGTAAGTATCGGCACATTCTGTCACAGGATTTATTTTTTTAATTAGTACATGGTCATCAACAGGGAGACTGTAGAAAGATCCGGACCAGCATCCTATAGCTTACTAGCACTTGATGAAGCTTTTCAGATCTTCCAGAAACTTGATATATTCCTGATGCTCCAGCGCGGTGCTCAGCTCCATGAGCTCCTCAGCAAACGTGTTATCCACCCGCCGCTCGGCCAGGAAGTCCATCAGGTGGTCGTACAGGGCCTACAGAGACACAGGCTGCTGCTGATTCTTTTTTGTTTACAAAGCAAATAGGGAATGACATCATCTTTGGGGCTCCAGGTCTACATACCCAGTCCAGAGAATCTGTGTTAAGGGTATAGCTGGTCTCCTTCCAATCATCATCTCCAGCTGGCTGGAAGCTGACTTCCCGGATGGCAAAGGTGTCACCCTCCTCTTCTTCCCCACGTCCCGTCTAAAAAGAGCAGAGGCCTTTCCTTTGTCTCAAGTCTGCTTAGTGATTTTTAAAGTCCAATCAAATGCAGCAATTCCATTTGTTTGGTGTAACCAGAATCTATGGAGGTGGCGTGTTTTTTTTATTATAAAATTAGCATTTCAGTATTTTATTCCCAGTAATAGGGGTTAAAGCCTGAGAAATGAGATTTAATTGAATTCCCTTTGGTTTACTTCACAAAAAAGTCCCAATACATGCAGGTGTACCTGACCAGTAAAGGGAATTTGGATTCTGAACAGAAGCAGGAAGTGCTAGGGGGAATCATCCTACATGAATAGACTAACCAATTTGAGCCTGAACACAGCAATTAACAGACCCCTTGGGATGTACTGTATGCATCAGGCATCATTGGGATCTAGAAATCGTACTGACAACTGACAATCCCTAATTCCGCTCCAGAAGGACCTAACACAAACTGAAGATAACAGCAAGTAGTACCATGGTGACATAGCCCATCAATTGGCAATTAAACAAACTATAAGGGTGCACAAGACACTGTCAAAATCAATGATTAATATCCTACCTCATCTTCAGGATAATGACAGTCAAATACCAATGAATGCTTTGCACCTTGTTTCGTTACTTCAACCACAAAGTTGGGTGTTGAGACGATGTCTGGCTGTAAAAAAAAGTTCAAGGCATAAATAGGGAAAATCAGCAGTTGTCATTCTTAATAGAAGGCAGGACCAGGTCAAATGTACATTAGAAGCAGCTCACCTCATTCTCAGATGGTTTCTGTCCTTCCTCTGGTTCTTCCTCAAAGTTTGGTGGGATACTATTGTTCACATTGAACGTGACAGTAACCCTACAGGGTTAAATAAGGATGGTTACTTTTGAAGCAAGCCAAAAAATATTACGTCACAACAACTAGATTGGATTAAGTTTGATATTATACCAAGATAATTAACGTGTAATTAATAAACATAAAACCGATTACGTTTCTCCGCCTGTTTTCTTAATTAGCTTTGCTTCTGTGCCATTCAGTTCCATCTCCCAGCCTCCAGACATCGCAGGAAGCGATTTGTTTTTTTGGATCTTCTTCTCCTCTTTTATCTCATCCGATAAGAACTCCGCAAAAGCTTTGTCTCCTAATAGTAGGGAAACGAGCCCAAAAGTCTATTAGAGCTGTAGAAAGCTGTACCGGTACATGAACTACTTCTACACAACAGTCAATCGTCAATCACCTTCATGGATCATTCTAGAATTTACACGACTTAATGTAAGGTATGATTTAAAAAAATCTGAAATACAGCCAGTGATTAATACACGTCAAAGCAAAACTTACATACTAATACCCATGACTTACCTTCCGTGTGAAGTCCTCCGCACCCACACGAGACAGGCTGGATGTGTTGGTTTGAATTGAGAAAGCCGGGCCTGTGTCCTCCGTTTTTGCTCATCATCCACAGAGAGCGAGTAAAAGGTCGGACTGTCGCTAATTTCGTGAGATTTAACTCCGACCGGCCAGCTGGCTCCAGCACCCGGGACGCCGAGGCGGTGGCGAGACGGACCCCGCCGCTTACGATCCGCGACAGGGACTTCAGCATGACTGCAGAGAGCGAGCGATCGGATGCACCGAACAACGTGTTAAAGGACTCGCTGACTTCTTCGACCTATAAACCGGTAGTTGCGTTACTAGTGCACTTTTAAATGTGCACCGTTCAAACAACGATGCCAGAAATGAAGGTTCCGGTCCAAAGCGACGAAACAAGAGTTTATTCTTAAGTCGGTCGGTTCCTCAGTGATATCAAAATCATTTTCTCTCAAGGTCTGAGCCACGACACCAGAAAATGTCTTTGTAATTTAAGCAAACTAAAATAGTATTTTCTTGGATTTAACATTTTATTGTTGAGTTATCTAGATTGCATGGTTAAATGAACCCGTATCTTATCGCCATATTCCGCAAAATTCTCCACAATTATAGTTTTAATTATAAAAAAAGAAATGTAATACCTTATAATGTGCTGGGGAAATGTTACAGATTTAGTCTGACAGATGACAATATGAGATGCGATCTTTTTAGCCTGACATTCGTATTCTTTAATACTTACAGAGTGAAGAGCAATTGAATATTAGCGACCGGTTTAGCTGGATAATCGCAGAAGAAAACACATTAAATTATTCATTGCTAATTATAAACAGGCAGATTTAATCAGACAACCAGATATACCATACTATACATATACGCCACGTCGTCGGCTAACTAAGAAAACCTCGCATCAGCAAAATCATTGTTTTTCTGGAGATACAAAAAACTATTTTCCCGTTACAAAGAAGTTAGATTCGTATCGATAACTTTTATATATCAGTCCAATAAGTAGTACAACACCAATGTCACTTACGAGGTTTTCAGCAGCAGTGAATATGACAAAATGGTATGTACAAGGTATTCATCTAAATTTCCTATATATTATATACCATTATATGTCATTGTGAAGGTAGGAATAGATGACGAGCACTCATTTTGATCAGAATCTGAATCTTTTTACTCGCCAAGTACAGAGAAGTACAAGGAATTTATTTTGGTGCGGGTGGTATCATCACATAAACAAAACATAGGCCTACATACAAATAAACATCTAAAAGTAAATTACAAATTTTTAATTTATTTTTACGGGAGATGTGCAATGCTGTAAAGCATGTGGACAATATAAATAAATAGATAATGGATGGATGTAATGTGCAAAGAGCTTAGGTACAGTGCAGATGGGTTCAATTAGTTAAAATATGATAATGAAGCTTGAACAGTCCGTGGTTCCATTTTGACAGTTATTCATGGGTCTTCATTTAGAAGGGCGATGGCCTGGGGGAAGAAGCTGTTTAGGTGACGATTTGTCCTTGTGCTTAGAGTTTATTCTTTGCTTTCGCTGGGATGGAAGATGCTGGAAAAGGGAGTGGCTAGGACCCAGAGGGTCAGACATTTTTTTTTGGTTCTATTCTTCATCCGAGATGAGTACAGTGCTTCTAGAGGAGGGAGCTGACAGCCAATGATCTTCTCCGCACATTGATTTAGATAGAAATAGGTCCTGGTGATTAACAGAGTAGCAAATAGCAGCAAAGCAACAAATGGCTAATCGACTGACCAAGCCAAACATCACAAACTGTCCTTTGAATACTCATCAGACATTACAAATTAAAAATTGCCATCAAATTTTCTAGCGACTCTCACCCAAACTTCATTCAGAACACAAAAACATGGAAAAAATATTCAGAAATGGAACACTCCACATAGAACTTGTAGTAAATTATCACAACCTCATAACACTAAAACTAATTACAACTAAGTTCATTAAGGGACAATGCACAACATTAAGTGGGTTTTTTATTGCAATAATCGTACCTTGTACATGCAGGCAGTGCCATAGGCTACTGAGTGACGTAACAGAATTTGCACAAATTTTAAAGTTCTTGTTCACCCCAGGGGTTTATCTGTGACCAATAACATTATAGAAACAGTGCATTGCTTGTCTTCACCAGTAGTGCATACAATATGAGACAGGAGGTTGGGGCGGTGCTGTAGAGCAGTGTTTAGCGCTGGTCCTAGGTTCGGTCCGGTAGGTTGTTTGGCGACTCCAAGTTGGCCCCGTAATGGTGTGTTGGTTCCTACCTGCGCCTGTTGTTCTCAGGATAAGTTATCCTATCGTGTTGTGCACCAAAACCTAAACTAAATTTGCAGATAGGTTGTTTTCTTAGTTAGCCGATATTATACTAAAAATCTGTGTATAAAAACCAATCATAGACATGACGGACTTTGATCCCAAGAGGAAAAGCTTTTTTTATTACAAACATTTACATTACTTGTATTATATAAAGTCTATCATTCATTGGTCATACAACTGCCCTGTGATGCTGAAAATATAAACCTCATTCAGTGTGCTCTATTGCATTTTACCCAAGCTAAGCCAGGCTAAGCAATTTCCTTTACACACACACAAAATCATTAAGTAGCTGAGCGAGGTCACAGACTCACTGCTCTAACCAACACCTCCACTTGTATTGCACACGAGATACTTAATATTTTTTTTATTGTGGCATATAACATATTCAGTAAGGGGAATTTCCTACAACATTCTAATAGCTCAGGACTAACTGGAGTTAAAATTTTTGTAAACATTCTAATTAATTCCTCTGCTGTTTAAATTTGGTTGGGTCTAATAAGTAAAAAATATTTGCACAGAATTCTGTTTACTATGAAATAATCTAGGGATCTACATATTTCATAAAAGATCTTAGATTAATTATTCAACGTCCAATTCGCTTTTACCTTGAATTCAGCAAAATAAAATCTCATTTTCAATAAAACTTTGACATTTGTAATAAAATCCAGCAGCTCTCTCATTGACCTTCTGCAGTACTGTCACTGTGCAGTAAAATCATCCATTTCCATGCATGGCAGGCACACATCTACAGGCACGTTAGCTAATGCTAAGACAGTGTTGCTAAGCAGCATTCGGACACTGTAGTAAATCGTCGTAGCGGATTGAGAGGTAATTTGCGGCATCATATTTGAGTACCATACATATTGTCACATCATCACATCATTTTGTGCTGAACTATAAAGGTGTGAGAGAAACATGCATCTGGCATCCAAAGCGAAAGTCGAACTCTGGGTGTTTTACGAAGGCTAAACACGCAGGTTAAGGCAGCCCGAGACAGACAGGACTTGTAACTGGCTCTCTGACTAGCTAATTACTGACAGTGTTGCAAGACAGTTTTTACCTCATTGCATTGTAGTTCAATTTCCTTGTAGTTTTCACAATTTTCTAACTAAATAAAAAAGACAAGCAATATTTGGTTAGAATTAAAAACAAGTTGACACAAACGCCGATGGGACTGGTTGTTCTATTTGTCAGAAATGTATATGCCGGTTGGATACACGCAGGTTTGGTATTTGCATGCTTATTTCAAAGATATGAAGATAAAAAATGATCCCAAAAGCCTGAACAGTAGCTGACAGCTGGTAGTAGACCAGTAAGTTAGGAAAAAAAGCCAAAACACTGGCATCGAGAAGGTAGTACAGCCTTGAGCAGCAGAGAGAACACCACGGATGGCTGTCCCAGGCCCGGGCAAACAGGCAGCTCAGACGAGAAGTATGCTAAGGGTGCTCCATATGCTAATCACGCTACGAGTCAGAGGCATGCAGAAGTCACTAATGGTAAGCAGCAGAACAAAGCACCCAATATCCCTGGGCTCCTTACGATAGCCCAACTCCTCTTCACAGCACTGCAGTGGTGCCGTAAACCTTCTCGAAGGAAATGGGTGGACTAATTTGTTTCTTAACTCGACCCAATTTGTATCTGTCTAATTCTGAAACTTGGACTGGATGTGAAACGGTCATTCATCATCTACAGGGACAGATGACGATCAGGGCGATGGAGTGACATGTTGCTGGTGAATCCTAAACGGTGGTTGTCATTAGCGTCCCACTGTAGCGGTACCAAGCTACAAGTCAGTCTTTGGAGCACAGGAGAAGGTCACTGGTGTCACCACGCTTTCCGGCTCTGAGGTTTCCACTTCATAGAGGGGAGGGGCTTGTGGACCTAGTGGCGGGGGGCTAGCTCTTGGTAGCCCGCAATTTGCGGCGGAAGTACTCGGGCGCGGCATCATGGAACCAGTCGGCATCCACCAGGCAGAGGTCCCTCATGTAGCACTTGGAGGTATGGAGCAGCTCGTTGAAGATCACGTACGCTGGCTTGGCCTGGAAGAGCACCGAGGATGGGTGTATGGCCACCGGCTGGTGCGTGTCCAGCGCCACATAGCTGCCGTCGGGCTGGAGCTCAGCCGCGTTGGTGAACAGCCCATGGGCCAGGCAGCGCCGCACGTTACTCATGTCGGCGCGTGAAGACTGCAGCGTCATTCCCAGCTAAGTGACAAGGGCAGGAAGAACAGGTTAGACCTCTGGGCTGGCAGGAAGCTCACATGCCAACATCACCCTAAGACAAGGGTCTCTAGCTCCGGTCCTGGAGAGCTATCGTCCAGTAGGTTTTCTATCATACCCAACTTCTGATGAGCCGCACCTGTTCTCAGGTAAATACCAGGAGCAGGAGTGGCTCATCATTAGCCAGGTAGAATGGAAAACCTGCTGAATAGTAGCTCTCCAGGACCGGAGTTGGAGACCCCTGCTCTAGAAACTCAAAAGCGCACGTCTCCCTACCTTGAGGCAGATCTCCCTGAGCTGGGCTCGGACCTCAGACACCAAGGCCATGTTTCTGCCGTTGACAAAATTCTCCCGACACCATTCCTTCAATGAGAAGTGAGGGAAGGCACAATATGACTTGTCAAAACATTCGAGCTAGGCGCTTTTTTTAAATCCCGGCCTTGATAAATATGTTAAATCTTTACCTTATTCCCACCCACATTCTTGAAGGCCCGGTAGATATTGAGTAGTGTCATGTGATCACCCTCGCTAGAGATGAACTTCCTGCGCACGGTGTTAACTTCCTCCCGCCGAGCGGGTGGGTTATAAAGTACACTGTCCACAGACAGGAGAGACACGACGGTCAACACCTCCTCAGTGCAGGAGAAGTCTGGGGACAGGAGGATGGTCTGCAGGAGGTCACACGGAGAGGTGGTCAGTGTTCACTGACAAAACAGCCCAGGATTCAGAGGAAGAAACGGCACTGCTCTCACCTTGGCATATCTCGGCTCCAAGGGAAAACTGGCCATCTTCTTCCCCAAGGCAGTGAGACTGATACGTTCATCCTTGCGGTCCACAGCTCCCAGCAGATCCAGCTGCTCCACGGCTGTGTAAATAGCCTCTGCAAAATGTAAGTTCTTGAGTGTGGTCAGCCGGCAAGATCCATGCAGCTCAATGTCTCATAAACAGCACCTGCTGATCCCAGGAGTCCCTGATAGGTTAGTTTACAGAAGGTGGGATCTCTGGAGCCAAAGTGCTGCAGAAAGTGCAGCTTTCCCGCTATACATCAGCAGCTGATCGCCTCAGTGAAGAAGCTGCTTGTATGGAAAACAACTTGGCTGGGTGTTTCAGATGTGACTGAAGTACCAAATAAAATATATTCTGCAAAACCTTCAAACCCCTCCCTAATCTGGGCACCAGTCCAACCCTACACATGTGTATATATAACTAAAATTGGGTATGACCAATGTTAGCCATGACAGCAGTCATCAGTGAGAACTTTCAATTGAAGGAGAAGATGTAAATAAAATCTACCTGATGATGGTTTAGACATGAAATCAAAATTTAGGACATCAGGGACCTGCAGAGCCAGCAGCTGTAGTAGGACACTAGCCAGGTTACATCTACAGATAGAAAGAATAATGAAGTCCTCAGAAAATATATAGTCTCATTTCTGCAGTTTTACAGCCCTGAATTGAAAGACAAAATACTTCCAGAATAAGTAGCTCATACGCAGGTTTCAGACCCAGAACCAGTTCAGGATGCTTCCTGACGCATAAAGGGTCTCTGTATTTTTTGGGAACATCTCGGGCAGTCTCAGTCTCACCTTTGGATCTCCGGCACAGTCATGCTGATAAAGTTTTCAAATTCGTCCTCTGTGTAGAGACGGTAGCAGAGGCCGCTCTCCTCCCGGCCTGCCCTCCCAGTTCGCTGCCATGCCTGGGCCTTCGACACCCTCTGCACAGCCAGAACCTCCAGCCCGCTGTCTGGGTCCAGGGATGAAATGCCACCGTTATACTCCAGACGACTTCAGAGTTCTAGTATCTAACTCAAGGCGTGGTTTCTTTTCTGGGTTGGTGCGCATCGGGAAGGTTAAGCGATATGTTGCCTGCAGTGTTGAACCCCTGACAGGGTCACCCATGCAGTAGGATCTTAGGAGAGATGCAACACGAAACCTACCATCTGGTAGTGGCAATAGAGAGCTATCGATGATCACAGTGGTGAGAACAGCAAAGGCTCTACCACTGATGAGCCAAACCATCTAACCCTAGTCATTAATCACACAGGGTTTCAGTCCTGCCCATTTCTTCTGCATTAAACTCCAAATCTAATACATCCCAGACCTCGACGTGTTGTTTTTACAAGATAATCAATATTATTCGCTTGACATGGGAGTGGTCATAATATTTTAAAGTATAGGAAACTGATATGAGGTTCTGGACCCCTTCGATGGATGAAGCAGAGGAGCTTTGGATGAGATCCATATAATTAATTCAAGAGGAACCTGAAGAAAGGATGATCTAAGGGAAAGAGCCAAAGTAATGGGTATCGAGTGGTTATGAAGATGGGTAATGGGTATCGAGTGGTTTTGAAGATGGGTAATGGGTATCGAGTGGTTTTGAAGACGAAGACGAGCAGCCAGGAAAATAAGCCATATGGCACGAAGCAGATCAAGAGATGGATGCAAAAGCCCTCTATGCAAATATGTCAACAACCATGACATGTTTAATAACACGGGACATTTGAAAAATCAGCAGCAGGGGCAGCCAGTGTCCCTGGGGCAAATTGGGGCCTTGCTCAAGGGCCCAACAGCGACATCACGCTTCCATCTTTGGGATTTGAACAAGTGATCACAGGCACACAGTCCTAACCTGCAGAGCAACACCCTACCCCACACTGTACCAGTGCAGTTTTATCCTCATGAAGAAGCACTATGTTGAACAAGAAACCACATTCAGGAGAGACTGGCACCAAACTGGTAAAGGGGTTAGAGGAGGTTGGATGCTATCATCATACCTATGCAACCAAATGTATAATAAGAAAAGCTGGACCAAATGAAAACAACTACAGTGGCTTAAGAAACATAAATAACCCTCTATATGCTGATTACAAAATGAAGACACAAGTATGAGGTAACAACAGTGTGAAATGATGGGTCTGAAGCAGGGGTGTCCAGTCTTATCCAGAAAGGGCCGTTGTGTATGTGGGTTTTCACTGCAACTCCCTAATTAGTAGTGATGGACACGACGCGTCAGAAACCACTTGCTATATTGTTTAACACCACTAGATGGTGCTCTTTGTTAAAAAAAGGACAGAGCATGCCTGAAAGCAAACCAACAGCACCATCTAGTGGGTAATAAAGCAGAATGGTTCATCAAGTATCATTTTGTCCATCGCTACTAATTAGAGGACTGATTGGCTGAAGAGTCCTCACACCAGGCTTTGATCAACTGACTGAAAGGTTATCCTAAAAACCAGCATAAACTATTATTTAGATTTATTCCATCTTTCGACAATTTCATTGACCTGTATGTCAGGTGCTTCTGTCTTTGGGTTTTATTTTAATCTCATTCGTGAAGTACTTTGAGCTGCATTCCGTGTATGAAAGGTGCTACATAAATAGATGATAATAATAATAATAATGTTTGGCTCAAACAGTCCCAATACGAAACCATACCGTAGCCTTCACATCCAAATGAATTTTTTCACATAAAGTTAGAAACAACCCATATTAACATAAATTAAAGTAAATATATATAAGGAAAAATAAACAAACATAATCATATAATCATTAACATGACAAAAACAAACAGTGATTCCCCAGAAGGATGCAGGTTTGCATCCTGCAGATCAGATTGGCAAAGCCTGGTATATGGGTTAAATATGAAGGAAAAGACGACCACAGAAGAGTGCAGACACCTTTGAGCTTCGGTGTTGGGAAAAGACTTCAAGAAAAAGTAAATTCTTGGTCAAATCAAGCCCAAAGTTTCACTTCACAAATGAGAACATTGATGCAGTCTTATTTAGGGCACATTATGAGTGGGGACATTGTAAAACCAGTACGCTTGGTTAGTTAGTTAGTTATGTTGACTTAACGCCATGCAAGCAGCTAGAGTGTATAGATAGACCAGTATGGTTGGAAAAGTTAAAGTTAAAAGGTAAAAGAAAAAGAAGAGAACGACCAGTTACAAGACAGACGGACTCAATTATCACAACAATGAGCATACATGCCTGAAGACCTGGACAGACGGCGGAAAGACCTGGGGTAATGAGTCGTCGACAGCTTGATTATAATAATACCGCAAAAGACAATTACTGTATTTTTAAAAGAAACTGCACCCATATTAGACTAACAGAACTTTCATATCGCACTGCGATCACCATTCCCTTGTGTGTTGAAGCAGAAGGGGTCTCACCTGGGTTGTACTTCTTCGCTTTCACCATTCCCGTGTCAATCACATACTTGATGCCAGGGATGGTGATGGACGTTTCTGCGATGTTGGTGGAGAGGACAACTTTCCTAGTTCCCTTTAAGAGAATGAAATGTGAGAAAAGATCAATTAACAGCTGGAAAAACATCTGATTTTCAACACAGATCCAGATGTGTATTTGAACGACAGATTCTCTTTCTTGGGAATTCAGCAAGGAGCTGTGCGTCTGCCATGTGATCAGCGGCAGGATACTCCCAGTGCGGCCAGGGCGGCGGTACCTTGGGGGCAGCCTGGAAGACCCTCAGCTGCTGGGCAGGGGGCAGGGAAGCGTACAGCGGGATGACCGTCATGGGGCAGCAGGTTTCTGGCAGATGTTTGGAAATGTCCCTGCAGGTGCGTGCCAGTGCTTCGATCTCCTCCTGGCCAGTCAAGAAGACCAGGATGTCCTGAGATGGGGATGCCTCCTTTAGGAAAGGGGGGGTGCACACAGAGGTCAGTCCCTGATCTCCACAGCAAGATGAACACATGAACTCCAGTTAATATCAATGGGCTTCACTGCTCCTACCCAATACCCTTAAGTCAAAGGAGCCAACCCTAACCGAACAAACCAGAATGTCTTACTACCGCCTTCCAGCAATACGGACAAAGTCAAGAAAGGGTATGTTGTCTCTGGGGCTCCACTCAATAATCCACTTTAACCCTGCCCCCCCCCGCCCTCAAATGTTTCAAAAACTAAACAGCTAATGTGGCTTGAGTGGTAAACACTGGGCATGCTCCAAATGATTTTGCCCCAGCCGTTAAATAAATCAAGAACTGAGGCTGAAGCTGGCCACCTGATGGATCTGAAAGATAGACACCAGGGCGGCCTGGAGGTAGTCCGACTGCGGCTGCTTGGTGTTGAAAACCTGGATGGGGTGCTGCCGGCCCTCCAGGTACAGCACAGGCGCCTTGTTGAAGTACTGCGAGAAGAGGTCCACATCCATAGTGGCTGACATCACGATCACCTGCCAACAAACAGCCAATGGAACAGCAGGTGCCGGTTAAGTGGATATAGACTAAGTGTGATGCGTAAGATGCTGTCAGTTTCGGTTACCGGGGTTTAATGTTGAACCTTAGAACAATATACTTCTAAACTGCTATTTTAGCACAAGTCAGCACAAGTTATTGAGGGTCGCAATGATACAAAATATGTTTTACTAAGTTCCTGATTCACACCTGAAATACTTGGCGATGTTAATCACTAATTCTATGAAGGGTCAATTGAGAACTGGGGATGAATAATCAAAATCTGCTGACCTTCATCTTTGGAGGAAAATCCAGCTTTGTGAGGCAGTAAACAAAACCACAACCCACACATAACTCAAAAAAAAAGCATCTCAGGAGGAATCTGCTTGTTCATTGGATTAATGGCAATGAGTCACGCTATCCAATCACACGACGGCGACATCACCTTCATGGGGAACTTGCTCTGCTCGCGGCGCTTGCGCTGTGCCGACTTCACCACGCCAAACAGCACGTCTGTGTGCACCGTCCTCTCGTGGGCCTCGTCCAGCACCACCACTGAATAACGGAGCAGCAACGGGTCCCCAATGGCCTCACGCAGCAGCATCCCGTCGGTCATGAACTTCAGCTTGGTCTCCGAGGAGGTCATGTCCTCGAACCGCACTGTGTAACCCACCTGGGGGGGTGACCCAGCTGAGTCAGCCTGGCCATGCGAAGACACTCAAAAGCAGCCCAGGTTTCCTAGCGCAACTGACATGAAGTTACACCCATATACTGGTGACTAAGTATACTTCCATTATGCTTAACGACAAGAATACAGATGCATTAATAAGAAGCCAAGCAGGACAAAGAAACTGCAAACTTCCATAGGATAAGATCACCAAACACTTTCGTCCACGACAACGTACAAGTTTCCCCAGCTGAGTCTTCTTCTCCTCGGCCACCCTCCCGGCCAACGAGATCGCCGCCACTCGGCGAGGTTGAGTAATTGCGATGATACCCTGGCGGCCGATTCCCGCTTCATAGAGATACTGTGGGATCTGAGTAGTTTTCCCAGAGCCAGTCTCACCTGTGCAGCGACATCACGGTAACATTAAGTAAAGTGAACATAAAGCATCACATGGATTAACACGTCCCGAACACTCCACGGACACATAGGACAAGACATTTAGTGCAATGGGCAATGTAAAAGGCATCTACACAACGAAATATAATCCAATACTTTTAATACTTTAAACTATGTGGAAATAAACTTAAAATTGTGATCAAATCTGTGGACACACTGCACCTGTGCAAAAATATATTTGTGAAATTGTTGACGAACGTCCATTTACTTTGTTTCGTAATTTCTTCCGTTTAAAATACCTCCCCGTAAGTTCCCAACGTACAATTTTCTGACAAAATACGTAAACTAAATTCAGACTAAAAATAAAAATTGAATAGAATCACAAAACAATAAGCCCAAATGATTGCTAGTGATACACAGTAATAAAAAACAATAACAATAAACTAATAGTGCAAAGAATGTCAGATAAAGTGCTGCACATAATTCCAGAGTATAAAATAGGATCGCACAGTGAGTTGTAGTTATAAATCGTATTGCACGGTGAGTTCGCCTGTAATAAACGTCACCGCACGTAGGGTTGTACAGTGAAGTAATGAATGCTCTGTGTAAGTGCGGTA
Organism: Stomatorhinus walkeri; assembly: GCA_026784285.1. NCBI lineage: Eukaryota > Metazoa > Chordata > Actinopteri > Osteoglossiformes > Mormyridae > Stomatorhinus > Stomatorhinus walkeri. The sequence continues at coordinate 29,176,418 of JAODUD010000107.1, forward strand.
TGCCTTAGCACTACTTACCGATTAAAACGGCGCCGTCCAGCTGGCGGAGCCGGTTGATGAGCTGTGACTTCGCCTGATAAATAGGAAGATGTTTGCGCTGGACATCTACCGGCACTGATGCGTTTTCCTTCCTGGGCAGCAGCATGCCAGGCTTTTTATTGAGACGGAAAAACGGGGACCCCGGCTTAAACCTTTTCGCCGGAGGAGGTTCGGGGTCGTGGGGCATGATCCGGAAGAAAATTTGACACGAATCCCCAGCTAATTTGACTCCTGAACCCAATACATAAAAAGCAACTATCAACAATCTCTTTGTTACGGAGTAGTGATGGCAAGCAAGAACACCGCAGTTCTTCTAACCCACGTGGTACTGCAGGCATTCTGTCGCGGGAGTTTTGCGTCATCGTGCAACGCACGATATCCGACACTGCCAGCTTATGAATAGCTTAAGCAATATGAATAGCTTAAGATAATTAGTAGTGATATATGGTATGAACAGTGAACAGAACAGGATGTGAAAATATATGATGCACATCATGTTTAATTATTTTAGTTTTAATGCCATAGCAAATCAAGCAAAAATTAGATGGAATAATAAAACGTAACACTGGGGGGGCAGAAGTTACAGTTAGCAGTGCTATTCAACCCAACGAACTTGTATAGCAGTGCCATAAAATGAAGCTTTATTTGTCATTTGTACTAGGATGAGTATAGCAAGGTACATTAGAATATTTTTTGTCGCATATCTAATCTTGTTCTTCTTTGAGACATATACATACAGGTGAGAGCGAAGCTTGGGGTCTAAGCACGGGATCAGCCGTCCATTCATCAGCCCTAGAGCATTTCTGGGTGAGTTATGGACCTTGCTGTAGGACCCAGCAGAAATGGTGCTACTCAGACGAGCTCAGGATTCAAATCAGTGGCTTTTCATTCATAGGCACAGAGGCCTAACCCCTGTTCACACGCCACCCTTCAACATAGGCAAAGTGTGGCTACAGTGCTTTAAGATCATGCTACAAGCTCATGCTGTAAGCTCATTTTATAGCCTCATGCTATACTCTCATGCTATAAGCTATGCACTCTGTGTACCCGTCAGGAACTGTACAGCTCATGCTATACTCTCATGCTATACTCTCATGCTATACTCTCATGCTATAAGCTATGCACTCTGTGTACCCGTCAGGAACTGTACAGCTCATGCTATACTCTCATGATATACTTTCATGCTATACTCTCATGATATACTTTCATGCTGTAATCTCATGCTGCAAGCTACCCTCTTACCTGTGTGCCTGTGAACTAAAAATAAAGACTCAAATAGAATCCTTTCTAAAATGGGATAAGAGTGCAATGTCTGTAGCATACATACTGGACCTCTATAAGCTTGTCATATAAATGAAAAGCGTGGATAAGTTGAAGGGTAGCATAGTGGCCCTTGCCTTATGCATTGGAGGTCAATTCAATTCAGTTCAACTCAATTAACTGTTTGCAGTGCCTGTCACAACACCGTCGCCCCAAGACACGAGTGTGTTGTGCTGTATTCCTCCATTTTTACAGAATCATTAAAAAACAACAGAGGAACAATACATTTCCATACTATAACATGCATGGACACATTGACGAACAAGCATAGTAGGACAAAATGGCACGTACAGCAGCACCAGCAGACAGTTAAAGTGTGTTATTCAGCATGATGAACATTACAGGGCTGCCAAATCTCACTCATCTGGCGTGACACTCAAGCTTTCAGACTCTCACGCTGACACAAGTAAATCTATATTATTCCATTATAAATTTGCTATATCAAAAGCATTGGGGTAGTTTGTAAACCCTACAGACTATTTACAAGGTAATAAAACAGTTACAAACATGTAAATTCGTGTACAGACTTGTCTCGAACTGAAAATCTCACTCCAGCCAGCTGACCAAAGTTCGTGGCCTTAACACGAGCTGGCAAAACTATTCCACAATAAGGGGCCCTGGGGCAGAAGGCTTTACTGCTAATTGTTACTTTATTCTTATGTGGAATGAAAGGAAACCTGTGTTCTGTTATCTGAGTGGATGATGCGGCTGGTAAACTTAAAGTAATTGTTAGGTTGGCAGGTGCTAAACTTTTGAGTGACTAATATGTATGTTGGAAATCGTTGAAGTCTGAACCTAACAGGAAGCCAGTGCAGTGGTTATGTGTTCAAACATCTTGCTCCTGATGACAATTTGACCTGCAGAATTTGCCAAGCACGGGATTCAAATCAGTCATCTTCCGATCACAGGCGCAGAGACCTGCTGATTTCAGTTTGTGGTTTCCACTTGAATTTTTATGAAATTGTTCACTCATGTGCTCTGTGACAGATAGGATTCCAGGGTGGAAATTTTCCTTGTGCCAGGTGCATTCTGGGTAGGCTCCTACCTCAAATTAATTAATTTACCCTGTACTGGAAAAATTACTTTTCATTTCCATTCTGATAATTGACTACTGTTTTATGCAGATGATCAGATACTGTTACTCCAGAAAGATATTGTCAGCAGTCTAACTGGCAATGAATCATTATCCCAGGAAAATAGAGTTTACTTCATGGTTGGTGTCATTGCAAGGAAATATACAGTAATGACTTTCTAGCATAAAAACTGGTTTGCAAGGGAACTAACACTACTTGAGGTCATGTTTTTAATAATTTATAAGCACATCCGTAATGCATTATAATGCATTCACAAAGCATTATAAACATGGCTACAAATATTTATAAAAATGCATAACACATTATAGCATGTGTATTACGCATTATGACTGCCTTATAAAGCTTTAATCTATAATACACTAAAGATACCTTTATAATGTAGTACAAAGCATCCATAATGCTTATACCCAGCATTATAATGCATTATAATGGTATCTATAAAAACGTGGTCTTAAGTAAAGTGTCAAACTTTTCTTGCCAGATGTAGTTAAACTACGTTGAAATGCAGCAATGTATTTTTAAATTATGTGGAGCTGAAATATACTATGACAAAGTGATTAGCCAAGGAGAAAACAATTTGATTAACAGAATATCTGTAAAAATGTGTAGGAGGGAGTGGGGTTAATTGGAACACGGTTTGTTGAAACATATTAAACATATCATAGTGATGATCCTTTTTATGAGTGATGTCATCTAGGGATGGACAACAATATGCATCCAACATCCATCTACTATCTTTGTTTCTCGAATGAGGACTGAAAGTTAGCCACAGAGGAAGAGTTTTATGTTTCCTGGCACTTAGAGTAAATTTTTGTCCATAGATAGGTTTGGTTCTATGATGGTAATGTCAATATGTAAAACAAACTCAGTCAATGATACATGTATTGTACACTCTAATACTAAGCTACAAAATGGGACCAAATTGATATGTCATTAAAAGCACTGTTTTGTGTAGTATACATACATGTTCATTTGACTTCCTCTGCCCCCTGGAGGATGGGCTCCCCCCCCTTGAGTCTGGTTCCTCTCAAGGTTTCTTCCTTCTATGGAGTTTTTCTTTGCTACTCACTGTGGGCTTTGGGCGGGGATAATATAAATGACTTGAGACAATGTAATGTTGTAAAAATGCGCTAAACAAATAAAATGGTGGAACAAGAAAGTGATTTTGAGGATGTATCTCACGGGCAAGGGGGACACATCTGATGAGAAAGAAGCTTCTAAAACAAACTGTTTAATGTTATTAAATTAAGATTCTTGCGCATTCAACAGCAAGAACATGCAGATGAACGTACATACGGTACAGACACAAGGTACAAAGACAATATAAACCAGGGGTGGCTGATCTTATCCGCAAAGGGCCGCTGTGTGTGCGGGTTTTCGCTGCAGCTCCATAATTATATTACTAATTAGAGGACTGATTGGCTGAGAAGTCCTTACACCTGGGTTTGAACAGCTGACCTAAAGGTTACCCCAAAAACTTACGTACACACCGGCCCTTTGCAGATAAGATTGGGCACCACTGATATAAATAGTTCCAACAAAGGAAATGTGCAAACAAACAAATAAAAACCAGAATGTGATATTAAATTTTAATATTTCAAGGTAAGAAAAATTACGTGCAAATAAGTTATGTGCAGCTGGGGCAAAAAGTGCAGGATTGTATTGTAAAGAGGCAGGATGCTTCCTGTTGTGTTACAGCTCCGGGGGAGGGGTGACACTTCAGCAGGAGGTGCTGTGGTGTGGAATGGCAGCAGACAGGAAGGAGTCCCAGCAGCGTTTTTTAGCACACCATGGTTATTATCCCAACATGGCTGGAAGTGTTGTTGAAGGAGACTTTGTGCTCGTGTGACTCCTTGGGGAAAAAGATCCAGTATTAAATCACTGGCGGGATTATTCGCCTCACTGAGGATGGCCATGTTGAAGCCGAGTTCTTACGACGTTGCAGCCAAAAGGATCATTCAACATTTTTTCCCCAGATACTGATAACATCAGTGTTTATGGAAAAGAGGATATGGTATTCAGGCTACCAACACCAACTAGTACAGGAAGCACCAATTAGCATTGTACACAAAAGCTCGTGTTTCCTCCTAAATTGTCTGCTTACAATCCAAAGTAATAAAGTTTGGATTCAACAGGGTGATGAATTAAATTACATGGAAAATGGATTTATAAAGGGTTTTCAATATTTTCTTCAAGTGTATCCTGAATTATAACAGTGGTTCCATCTTACATCATACCACTAACTCCAGTGGTGGGGTAATAAGTTATACCACAGATAATCTTGTTTGCAGTTGATCATATAGAAAGATGAGTAGTTAAGGTCCGGAGAGTAAAAGTCCAGACGAAGGTTTTGTTTCAACTAACCAGCTGAGTATAAAGAGCCACGGTCACAGATACTCAACTGGTTGGTTGAAAGAAAATCCCGGTCTGGACTTTCTGGACGTTAACTACCCACCTCTGAGTATAATCAAAGAGTCTCAGAACATTATATGCAACATTTGTAACTTAGATATGTATGACTGTAGTGGTAGAGATGTTTTTTCAAGACGAAATCATGTTTCTGTAATATGGTGAGAGGCATTTGCTAAAAATGTTCCAACTGACCCCACTGTTCCCTAAATCATGTATAAAAGTCTTAAATTAAGTAATATGCTGAACCCATGGGCATAAATTATTGGGGGATGGGGTGTTGTAACCCCCCCATAATCAAAACCAGCCAACACAGCCCCTGGACCCCCTAAAATGGGTGGAGAACTCAACCCCCCCAATGCTCAACCCAAAGTTATGTCCTTGGCTGAACGTAACTTCGGCCAGCTGGCTGGTGTGAGATTTTCAATTTGAGGCAAGTCTGCACACATGTACATGAATTTACATGCATGTAAGAGTTTTATTACCTTGTAAACAGTCTGTGGGGTTTGCAAACTTCCCCAATGCTATTAATGTAGCTAATTTTAGATTTATAATTGAATAATATAGATTTATTGTAAGATTTCTTGCGTGAGAGTGAGAATCAGAAAGTGTGAGTGTCATACCAGATGCGTTTGAGTTGGCGACCCTACAAACACGTTATCATCCATCCATCCATCTTCTGGACCTCTTATCTGGCAGGAGGTCACAGTCTGAAACTAATAGTTACATGTTTTAGAATAATTTGATGCTTTTGGTGTGCGGCCTGGAATTTGCATGTTCTCCCAGTTTGAGTGGGTTTCACCAGCAGTCCAGAGACATACAGTTAGGCTAAATGTCCAAAGATGTACTAACACACTAGGCCCAGTCACCTTGTACCACTGGTCTGTGCTTAATGTTTTGGACCCAAGTACTTCATCATCATCCGACTTCTTGTGTTAAAGAAAACACAGGAAGAGAAGTGCACACAGCAGAATGGAATTCATGATTAACGTCCTTATTTTGTGGCTAATTTAGAATTGTTTTGGGCAAGATTACACATGAACCTCTTAAAGATTTATTGTGTATGCAATGCAGTGGTTTCCATTTAATCATACTGCACGTAAAAGTATAAGTCTTGTATTTTACCAAATACCTCAGAGTCTTTGTGCGCTGCATCCAGTTGTTCCTGGATACTCTCATCAGCCCAAATTTCCAGCAAACACTGCACCTCTTCTGTAGACCAAAGTTATTCCTTTGCCGCCATATCTGTCAAATGGCCAATTGCATCATCAACGTCATGTCTGTGTTCTGTGCTTGGGTACGGTTAGCGATCACAATTGATGCGTACCATGTCCAAGTCCAGCTGAACCGTGCCCAGGCATGTAACAGAATGATTACACTAGTCAAAAAAACTGAGTGTTGGGGGTGAAACATGAACCCCCTGCATATTACACTTGTGAGTACATGAGTACACTAGTGTGAGTACATGAGTACACTAGTGTGAGTACACCCTAAGTTGCCCTCAGTGCATGCGTAGCTTAGCTTCCCATTCAGGGTGTCCCATGCTGCCTGAGAGGCCCCAACTTCACTGCCACCCTGTTGTCCATATGTCTTTGGCGGATGGATGGATGGATTTTCTTCAAAGTACACTAAGAGATCAGATAACTACGAATGCAGAGCTGCATAAACTTAAGTGATGACCTCAGCATGAACCCTGCAGTAGCTGCTGCATGTTCAACTTTCCACGGAGGAATGAAGTCGCCCGTGAAGCAGGAACCAGGCAACTCCACTCCTTATTAGGTCTGTCATATTAATGTTTTTTGGGGTATGCATCTAACTGCGTGGAAACATTTACTCAGCTGTATTTAGTGTTTGTCTTTGTATATTTTTATATATCATCGTACATAAACAGCAATTTGACAGACAAACAACAAAGAAATCAAGGAAAGATGTAAATAAACACCCTTTGTGTTGAGTTTTGTCGTAAGACTGGGAGGGAAGAAGGCGGGCAGATAGAGAGAGAGAGAGAGAGA
>JAODUD010000107.1:29308229-29331296 GCA_026784285.1 Stomatorhinus walkeri
GGGGGATTTAAAAAAGGGGGAGGGTAATAAGATGGTAGATGTTTGCTACTTTACAGCTGTTCATGTTTTACATAGAAAGGGCTCTCCCAAGGAGCTCTGCTGTTAGCCTTAACAGATGAACACCATGAAGTCATTTACAGTGATTAGGCCCCTGCTGATGATGCTTAACAACCTTTTTAAAAACAAACCTTGTTTGAGGCTGGAAAACACAGCAAGAGCTAATTATCTGAACCAGAATCTCTCTTGCAGGAACAACAAGGCAAAGTGGCACATGGACTCCCAATCAATGAATGGGGCTCAGGGAAGCAGCATCCTGCAGCCTACGGAGCACCGAGGCTGTCCCCTCCACCGCACCGAGGCTGTCCCCTCCACCGCACCGAGGCTGTCCCCTCCACCGCACCGAGGCTGTCCCCTCCACCGCACCGAGGCTGTCCCCTCCACCGCCACCGTGTCCTACTCACCAAGGCCCGGGCCTCGGCCACGAAGAAGAGCTCTGTGAGGGCCCGGTGCAGCGGCAGCAGCATGGTGACATTGGTAAGATCCTGGCCCAGGCCAGTCTCCATGGTGCAGAACAGGCGCCACAGGGGTCGGAGGAGGGTCAGCTCGAGGCCCCTGGCAAGAACAGGGTACAGGTAGCAGTCAGTCAGACTCTGGGCTCACAGTCGAAATCAACAAGCAGCAGGCTGCTGGACCCCAGAGGCATGGAAAGGCTCTCCCCAAATGGAAACTGAATGCAAAGGGTTAGCGTGTTGGATCCATCCTTCACAAAATTACCATGGAAGGTGGCCATCTTGCATACCCACAGTCCGCTCCTTTCCAATTCACAGCGGCCAAATAGGAACAGAGCACAGAACGAGAGGCCTAGTTAATACCAACTCAGCTTCTGGATTCATCTTGTATGAGAAGCACCTAGTGGGTTTGAGGCCCTTAACCTCAGTTGATCTCCTGGGACCATTTGACCCAGCTTTCTCAGAACCATATGTCGCTTTAGATAACGGTTCCTGCTAATCAACGTAAATGTAAAAATAATGCAGTGGGTCCGTCTGGCTGAATACAGCCGACAGCAAACGCTCCTACTCTAGAAATGGATTTTCAAGATTTCCACAGATCGATGTGAATTCACAAATAAATGGGGGGGGAAAAAAAATCTGATTATAGTTATGACCATGCGGTGGTACAGACGCCCCATCAGAGACCCCCTGCACGTGATGCAGGAGTTAGACGGAGGTGCCTCACCGCTGGGAGGGGCAGTGCAGCATCCGCAGCAGCAGATGAACGGCCTTCAGACGCTGCCCCCCCGTCTGCCTGCAGGCCACGCCCACCTGCCACTCCCAGATGTCAGCCAAGGGCAGGTGGCTATACACCTGCTCGTCAGCTAATATCTGCTTCAGAATCTCGAAACCTGTGAATGGCATAGAACCTTAAGTGATCCAAGAGCCCAGTATCCAGTTCCAGTTTGCCCATCCTTATGGATCCCTATTGGAGGCTTAGGATGTGGTAAAGATTTTATTCCTTTTCTTTGGAGAAACTGATTTTGATTTTGAGAAGGAAACCGCTTATTTGGCGCACGGCAGCTTAGCCCGCAGCTCCCATTAAAACAGCCAAGACACCGTTAACGATTTTAGCTTTAGAGATTAAAGCTCAGGCAGGTCTGAAGCAGCTTTAGAAACAGCTGCTAAGAGCAAAGATTAGCAACTGGCTTCCAGTCTAGAGAAAAACACCATGAAAAGCGGGTGCGTGAAATCAGTGGCGTGAATTACGGAAAACCCTAAAATCGCCAAGAAAAGGAGCGGCGAAATCCTGTCTGTATATTGAGTATTAGAGGTGAAATAACATCTTTCAAAGCCTACAGCACAAACGACATGGAACACCATTATAATACCTGTCTGGAATCTGCCCCGGTGGCCCCCAGTGACGGTGAACCTGTATCCCCACTCGGTGTTGCTCATGTCGGATATGAACCTATAGTAGAGTGTGTCACCTGTGGGAACAGCAAACAGACAAACCGTAACATAAACAAAACATAATCAAGTTTTAAGTTTCCACACGCACCTATAGCCAATTCTGCAAATCCAATTAAGCGCAGCATGTTTTTGGACTGTGGAGGGAAACCGGAGTGATCAGCAGAAAGTCCATGACAACACGGGTACAGGCTATACGCACATGGAACCCTGGTGGAGACTCGGACCCAGGTCCCAGAGGTATGAGGCGACAGTGCTATCCCACCACACCCACGTGCAGCATCATTCAAACAAATATATACACAAACTAGCAATAAACAATTTAAACAGAAGGAATTTTGTTCTTATCATTATGCTAACGTGATAATTTGTCACATATCACAACATATTTATTAATGCACACGTCATTATTTACTGCAACATTTCACAATGTAATCATTTGTGCACAAATTTAGTTATTTAAAAAAGTTTGAATATTCACTCCATACAAATGGGCTCATCTTATGAATACATTAAACATGACCCTATTTGAATGCAACATAAAATACATGCAACAACAAAATCAATAACAGAGGCCAAATGGGATGTGGTCATATTTTGCACGTGCAACAGAAATCTGAACACTGAACAGCTTGAACTCAAACTCTGACAAAATTACCAGTGCTGCCCAACTTTCACACTATGAGGTTTGTCGTGCTTCTTCATGAATCTGAAGCAAAAAGCCCGCACAGCAAGCTGTCCTGTTGCTGTGATTCTGTCTGACACAAACGCGGATTAACTCAATATGTACTTAAGAACATATAGAATATATTAAGTTAGACATTCTCCACTAGAATGATTAGGGATGTTCACAGATACCTCGTTGGCACATGCATACACTATCACAGTCCGGGAGTAACTTCTATTAGCGTGAGCTATAGCTAACTCCAGCAAGAAAATTGAAAGAATAAGGACTCCCTTTAGTATGTGTGGATGCAAGATGAGGGATGCATCTTAAAGCGCTTCTCTAATTTACTCATTGGTGCTTTGGAGAAGGATTTACAAAGGCGACGTCAATCATGGTTCGGGCAGGTCCTGTAAACAGCATGTATAAACCAATGCTAATTTTCACCAACCGAAAACAAGTCAACTGCATTTCCATGAATGTGGAAGCTGATGTGCAAAGAGTCCATTAAAATACTAGCATTTAAAGGTATCCTTATGGGAAGTACTATGACCGCAGAGGAACGGTGACCTGTCTCAGGAGGACAGGGGATGTGCCAGTTCTGTGAGCTCACCCGGGATCTCGAAGTCGGTCCACTTCTGAGGCGAGCCGCTGAAGTTGTGGAGATCTTGCACAAAATCAGAACTGCTAGCCATTAGCAGCTCGTCACAGCCTTCCTCTGTGTGGCACCGCGAGTCAAACTTGATGCACAGGTATATGGCGCCAGGGATGTGGACCTTGTCCTGGTTTTGGAAAAAAGAGGTCTTACCCGACATTATCATGGATGAGCAGACTGCATGGTAGCCTAGTTAGCCGTCTCGGCTTCAACCCGGCCCCACGTACCTCAAAGTTGGTGTCATTGTCGTAGGGGTGCTTGGACTCCCGCACCTGCACCGCCATCCCTGGCTCCTCCATGAACTGGCAGGCAGTGAGAGACAGACTGCCCAACATGTCCTCACTGCAGCCCTTCAGGACGTTCTGCAGGATCTGGGGACAGAGTGACTCAGTGTCTCACACACACACCCCAAAACTAGATCAACCCTCCAAGCCTACATAAACACACACACACCCAACCCCTACTCCACTACACACACTGTCTGCCGAGTCCCACCTTCTCCCATAGCTGCTTCTCCTCCAACTGCATAAGCATGTCCAAGATGTAGACCATGTGGGAGGCGCCACTGAGCTGCAGCACGTCTTCGCTGACAGGCACGCCAGCGGGCCATTCCGCCAGCAGCAGGCCCAGCGTGTGCCGGGCGTACAGGATGGCCACGGCCTCGTTCACCTTGAAGAGGAACTGGCGCACGGCCCGGTTGCTGCGTGCATCCAGCTCCTTCCGCAGCAGCGCTGAGCTCTTGGTGCGCCGCTGCTTGGCATAGCTCCGCTGCAGCTCGCCCTCCGTGTTGGTGATGAGCTTCTGTGTCACCAGGTTGGTCTCCTCAGTGGCGCTCTCACAGCGGCCCGGTTTAGACTGGACATGTGGGTGAGGGGGCCAGAGAGGGAGGGAGGAGCAGGGTGTTACTTACAGGAGAGTCTTTATGTGACACTAACAGCCACAAACCATGTGTAGTATTTTTTGTGCTACCTGTTGCCATCATCATCACCATCACCATTATCACCACAATCACCATCATGGTCACCATTATCACCATCATGGTCACCATTATCACCATCATGGTCACCATTATCACCATCATGGTCACCATTATCACCATCATAGTCACCATTATCACCATCATAGTCACCACCGCCGCCATCATCATTGGTCACCATTATCACAATCCTAGTCACCACCACCATCACGGTCATCATTATCATCATCACCACCACCACCATCGCAGTCACCACCAGCATTACAGTCACCACCATTGTCACCATTACTTAACATCCCATAATCATCATCAAAGTCACCAACCGTCATGTCAATCTGTTTTCTATACTGACAAGAACATTTAAAATTTTCAGAAATCTGAGGAGACCTGGTGAAACACCCAGAGTAGGTCCCCTTCTGGGACTGGATCCAGAAGCCCTCCCTCAGGAACACTACCCCTGCTGCCGGTCTGGGGTCTGGGAGAGAAACGCACCACACACGGCATGACGATCATGTCTGTGTCCACTGCCTTGGCACTGCGCTCCTCCGCCCGCGGGCGCTTGGACGGCTGCCACTTCTGCGCCAGCGCGCAGATGGTCTCATCCGTCTTTATAACGTCACCGTCGAACCTGGGGGAGGGTTCTCTATTTAGAGGGGGTGGGGTGGCGAACTAATATGGCACAGTTGCCAATCACAAGGTAAACTCGCGTTCAAGGATTAGACATGGTAGACATGTTCATTTTCCCACCTACCGCTTCTGAACCTCCAAGAAGAAGGAGTCTGTTCTTTTCATCTGCAGTTCATACATGGCTCGCAGGATATGCAGCGGGGCGTTAAAAGCATCATGGGTAATCTGTCACAAAATAAAAGCGGGACAATGAAAACACACCTTAGTACTCTGAGACAGCATCCCCCCAGCTAGTTGCAGGTGATCCTGAGGGATTCAAGCCCAGGGAGGCCAGCTCAATGGAAGGCCGCACCTGGAAGCAGATCTTGGTCTCCTCATCGAGGCCCTCAAGTGGGTCGGGCTTGTTGGGGTCTGGGTCGTCGGCACAGCAGCTGGAATGATCCGAGTCATGCTCCTTCTCTGGCTTGCGATCATAAGGTTCCGAATCAGCGACCTCAACCATGGAACTGATCTCCTTCTTGGAGGAGTACAGCATGATGGAAAGGATCTCCAAGTCTCGCAGGAGCCACATTTTGCTGAAGCCGGTGCCTTTGCTGCACTTCCTGACCAGCAGCTGGACCAGGCCTGACTGCTGGATAGCAGCCTGTCCCATCTCCACGCCATGTCTCTACAGGGGCAGAAAATGACTTCCAGACTCGCGCACTGATAAACACTCCCATCTATCCTCCTCAACTCACTGCTGAGTCACTGTGACCCCCGGGGATACCCGTGTGAACAGGTCGAGGATGTCACCTCCATGCTGACAGGGACCAAAGAACCCAGAACAACACTGGTATGAGGCCTCAGTGTTGCCCACAAGCCATCAAATTATAGATAACCTCAACAGGGGAGAACACAGACCAACCTGACTTAAATTCTTGCTGTGATTAACCAACTTGCACAAGAGAATTTGGAACATGACCGCTTGGGTCGACATGCCACAGAGAGACCATCAACCAAACACCAACCACAAATAAGGTGATGGAGAGGAAGGGAGCCACATTGGAGGGAAAAGCCGTGAACTGGTAGGAGGCCGGTAGGTGGTTGATCACGAAAAAACAGGTATGACTTGAATATATATCGTTTATAAGTTATTTTCAGAAATTAACCCACTCATCCCCCAAATCCTCAGTGTTCTGCGGTGTGGTGGAATACTGGCTGGGAACTCGTGGTCTAAAAGGTGTAAAATGTGGAAGAAAGTGTAGAGCTGACCTTCAGGCTGGTGTAAAGCCCCTTGAGGCCCAGGGACAGCACCCAGGTGGCCTCCACAGCATCCGGAGCGCTGCCCTCCAGTTCACTCTGCAGGAGTTGACTGCAAATGGCTGCGAAGTGCTCCAAGTAACGGGCGAGGGGGACAGGCCCCACAGGGGCGCTCTGACCATCAGGAGGCTGCACCAGCTGGTAGTCCTTCACTGAACGGGGACAGGGGCTTGTGTGAGGACCAGGGGAGGGGCAATGCGTCCCCTACTCCCGGCCAAGCGAGACTCACCAGTCCTCCTCTTGCGGGTCCTCACGTCCACCACAGCCGCGCGGTTCTTCTCGGTGAAGTGCTTCAGCAAGATGACAGCATGCTGCTCGTTGGCATTGTCCATGAAGGTGGAGTGGGAGCCCATGCACAGCACCTGCAGGGACAGCAGTGCATTGGAGAAGATCTTGGCGGAAGCCCAAAGCCACAAGAGTAAACACGCTCCAAAAAATGATGGCCAGACAAGAAGAGGCACCTCTGGGAATCCCACCAGCACCAGCAGGGTGAACAAGTTTGAGCGTTTCAGCTGGCTGGGAAGCTGCTGGGTGCAGTGGTCAGTGAGTGCTGCGATGACACTGCTCCACTGGGGGGAGCTGTTCAGGTCCCGCAGGATGTCCGCCACCAAGCACGCCCAGTCTAAGCCAATGCGGCTGCGACAGGGATGAGGAGAGACTCGGCCTTAATGTCCTCAAGAGGCTCCCAACAAAAAGACAGAAAGTATAGAAGATTACCTGTCTAAGCATACGGCACCCAGGCTAAAGAGCAGCTGCGTGGTCCTCCAGCCTGGTGCATCGGGGGCTCCGTCCCCCGGGGTCAGCAGCCCCTGCCTGTCTGCCAGGGCCTCCGTAACGGCAGAGTCAGCAGCCGCCGGCGAGAGGCGCAACAGCAGCTGACCCAGGAGGCCGAGCGTCAGATGGTAGGTCTCATTCAGGCAGCCGGCGTTGGAGATGACGACGCGGAAGAGAAGGGGGAGGATAGAGCTGAGGCTCTGCAGAGGGAGGGTACAGCCTGGGGACTGGGGGCAGATAAAGGGTTAGTTAAACCTTCCCTATTCACCCAAAGGAGGAACTTTACTCTGGATCACAGAGATGTGACGGGGCTTGGTTGGGGGGGCGGCATCTCACCAGCTTGCCAGGAGGCAACATGGCCGCCAGCAGGCCCAGGATCCTCTCACGGGAACATTCGGCAAACACGTGTTCTTGGAGGGGCTGCTTGGCGGCCCGCTCATCCAGAGGTGTCACGAGGGGGGGCACGTCGGCATTCGTGCCGGCCCCAGCAGCTGCCGAGGCAGACGGAGATATAGCTCAGGCTAGGACTGACATCGGAGTCAGAATGCCTCTGCAGTGCTGAATGAGAGCGTGGGTACCTTCACCAGGAGTCAGGGTGCCATCAGAGGACGTCTGGCTGAGGCCACGGGTGTCATGTTGCTGCCCTCCCTCATCTCCCGTGGGAACCCCCGAGACCAGTGGGAGACGGGACACTGGTAGCTCATCATTGGGCCCGCCTTTGTGCTGCGGGGAGGAGCGGCGTGTTAATCAGCAAAAAAAGGTTCACCTTCATTCCAGATCATGAGCAGGTCATATAAAGGATAAACTACACATTAGCACACATGTTGTCAGAAAGATGGCGGACATTCTTAAGCACTGCCTGCAGTCATCATTCAGGGCACAGACAGCCCAGCCAGCCTGCTGTGCACTTCGCTCTTAATTATTCCAGAAAACTCCGGCTAGCACGTTGGCACATATTCGCCCTCTATTTATAGAGCCCCCCATGCCGAGGCACAGATTGGCCTGCGTCATCTGATGGAGGGCGCGCGATGCTGCAGCTGGTCACCTTGTCCCTAGGGGGCGGCGGCGAGCAGACTGCGGCAGTGCCACCTGGCAGGGGGTCCTGGCCAGACTCCGGCTCACTCTCGGAGGCCGACTCACCCGACGACAGCAGGGACATGAGTGCAGAGGTCCGCAGACCTGCGGGGGGAGGGGATTTTCACCAAAATTACACCCTAGAATGAATTCTGCTGTGTTATATGGTGACGGCACGGTGCCACGGTGAAACGTTTCTTTCGGCATGAGATGTGACGACCCTGCCCGTTACGGAAATGACTGACCTCTGCCCTTTTGACCCTTGAGCAGGCAGTCGGCGATGAGCTCCGAGCAGCGGGCTTGCAGGACGCCGGCACTGCTCAGGGCCCCGACCGCCAGAGCCTCCCCCTCCAGCTCGCGCTCGCTCATCAAGTCGGAGGCGTAGAGCGCCAGCGCGCAAAACAGCAGCCAGGCATAGTTGTGGATGTAGGGCTGGATGAGACGATGCCGGTCGCTGATCCGGATGGTCACCATTGGGTACACTGTGATGCGGTGCGTCGGCAGGTGGCTGGGGGAGACGCAGGGGTAAAACAGGCACGTTCCCCGGAGTCCCGAAGACGACGAGGCGGAGCCCTGCTCTGCTCACCTGTCGGGGTAGCGCTTAGCGTTGTAGCAGCCGAAGCACAGGTCAAAGTCCTCGCACACGTTGCAATTGATCCTGCTGCCCACGATCAGCCCTTGGCAGTGGTCGCAGGCGTATTCCATGTTCACCATCTCATGGTCGTCCTCGTGGCCCTCGGGTTTGGCTCCGCCTACCAGCAAACAGCAACGGTTCAAAAAAAAAAAAAAAAAAAAAAAAAAAAAAAAAAAAAAAAAAAAAAGTCTACCCAAGCCAGATCACGAGCGTGCGGTTCTAACCGTTACCAAACGTCTCACCAGTGCCTAAGGCCTAAGGTCTGGAAGAGGACGCTAGCCTACGGACCACTAAACCACTGGAGATTTACCCAGGATTCCCTGCAGTGACAGGAACTCAATACCATGGGGGGGGGGGTGGCTTACTAAGGAAGCAGGTCTTGCAGAGGTCCATGTCAGTGCACTGCAGGCAGCGGTAGCGGTGCCAGGGTGCGATGCGCTCGCAGCCGTCGCAAGAAATCTCCACATTTAGCAGGTCGCAGTACCGCGCGATGAACATGTGCATCTGCGGAGAAATCAGTGGACACTCTGGTCACGTCACTGGAGGCAGAGGGCAGACGGCGCCAGGTCTGAGCGTGGCTACTGCTACCATTCGCCTGACTTGGTGGATGTCCCATGTAAACAGGTTGGGCAGGAGGCTGACAGTATAAACAGTAGTGTGGCTGATAGGTGCTCACAGGTCAAACGTCAAGTTGGTTGAGGGTGTATCTCATTATAGGGTTAAGCTCCGTTTGAAGAGTCACATGTAGGGAAGAGTAAATATTTAATTTCAAGCAAAGGCTGAAACAGTCCCGGCAGGTGCATTCATAGGCCTCCTGGGTTATTACCAGCACCGCCTATCAGCAAACATTTGCTTGGCTGGAGCAAATATGGTTCTATGTAAACTTGGATGTACAGATGGCCGATTTCTCAACAGGCACTCTGATCCCTATATAATTTTTTTGGAGTGAGATCTCCTGGAAAATCTCAAAAGATTATCGGCCTGTCCAAGCATGTTATGGTCAAGTGTTATGAAGACCTTAAAATGTGACTCTCCTTAATGGTAATACAAGATCAACTTGGAACACTGGTCTTCAACAGAGCGGCATGAGGCATGCCGACCTCACCTTCCTCCGCTCCTCCGGGGAGCCCTGGACAATTTTGTCGTACCACTTCTCAAACATGCCATCCTGACACTCCTCCATCCACTCGCAGTTCCTCAGGTAATCGGCTACCTCGTCCTCCTCGCTCCATTGGCTAAAAGGCCCAGAACAATAAATGGTGGCCATTTATCATCCCAAACCTGGCACCATAGGGGGCGCCACACATGAACCTTTATAAACCTGAAGGTTGCTGCTCTGAACCCCAGGAACAGTCAATGGTACTAACAGCGACTGGTTTAATCATGGAACGATAAGAAATTTAAAATAATAATAATAACAACAATCAATTCTTTATTTATCCCCATGGGGAAATTCCTTTTTATGTCTCCCTCAACTTGCTCTCTTTGTAGAGCAAGCTGTCCGCAAGGGGCAGCCACCTGTAGCGGCGCCCAGGGAGCTGGGGGTTAAGGGCCTTGCTCAAGGACCCACAGACAGGCTGAGACTGGGTTTGAACCGACGACCTTGTGATTACAAGCACACAGGCTTAGCCTACTGAGCCAAATGCTAAAACAACATTTTACCTTCTTGTTCATTTGTCTACCGCTTGCCTAAAAATGTCTGCCTTTTCTCCCCCCCAGATCCTTCTACCTTATAGCTATATCATGGACGCTGATGTTCTCCTGGGCCATGGAAAGCAGGAGATCCGGCAGTTTGATGTCAAGAAAGAGCGGGAGGTCCTGCACTTCCCAGCTCATGTCGAGAAGGTGGAGAAGGCAGGTCTGCACGCAGGAGAGGGCAGGAAGCAGAGCCCTGTGAGGTACAAGGGATATGGACCATTAAAAAAGCCACCAAAATGGGCCAGCATCCCGTCACAACAATCAAAGGACCCTTACTTATCTCCGATGGACTCAAAGTTCTGGACGGCATCCACCAGCATCTGCACCAGCTGGTGGTATGACTGGCGGACTTCATCCTGCACCTCCTGCCCGCTGCCAGACAGCTGGGTGAAGTAACTGCATAAAAAAAAATAATAATAATTAAACAGGTGATGGTGAGGAACGTGGGGTCTCCTGAAGTTCAGGCCTGATGTTCCTCAAACAGATCGATGTCAGATTGAGACTGCAAGATTATACGGTGCCAACAGCTTTCTCACCTCAACTCTTAATTAATCCATTCTCAAGTACAGTTTTAATCAATATCTTTTACTATCTTGATGTGTCAAAACACACATTTTCTTTCCAAGACAGCTAGTCGGACAGGCTGCAAAATATTAGACTACAAACGCAGGATAATGTGCCATTTTTCTAGTTCGACTACAGAGAATATGCAGAGATTATGAACAAATGCAGCTAAAACCATGCAGCGACAGGCTACGGTCGCCGTCAGCGGGAAGCGGAAAGCTTTCCGTTCCAGCCCCCACCTGGTGAAGTCCTTCTGGAAGGCCAGAAGCTCCTGGAGGAAGAGGATGCAGGAGGCCTGGAAGAGGTGCGGCTCTCCCAGGGAACACAGGCACCGGCGCACGGTGCGTAGCACCTCGCTCACGCTGAGGGCCTGGGCCTTCTTCAAGGACAGGAGCTGCAGGACGCTGCATATGCATGTACAGATAAGCAGCCAGCACTCTTTATGCACGTGCTACGTGCCAGACCTCACCGTCACACATACGTTAATGAGCTTAGCAGTCAAAGACGCAAAAAAACAGGCATCAGCCTTATAGTGTAAAAGATGTCTGTCTTGATACATAATTATACGATGACTATCAACAGCCCTGCAGCCACACACTGCATATGGTAGGGCATTCGGGACAGCCTGGTGATTAAAGTTCAGTATTTTTTCCCAGATTATATGGAGGGCGATATGATTGCAATGCCCAGAGCCGGATGGCACACCTGGTGTCGGAGATGGTCTGGTCCTTCAGGAAGTTCATGATATCCTTGAGGATGGGGAACCTGTCCTTCACCGACAAGGGAGGGCGGGACTCCTCGACAGATCTGAAGGAAAGCAGCCGTATGCGGCCCCTGCTGAACGGCGCTTTGCGGTGCAGGCTGAAGGGGGAGGCGGGTTCTCCAGGCAGAGAGGTCAGACTCTCAGTGGAGCCTCGGTGGGGGCTCCCGGTAAAACTGCCCGGAGATCCGGGGTCGGAACCGCCAGAGGTCTGGACCACCGGAACGTGACCCTTTGAGGGGACGTCTGCTCCAGCTTCGCTCCCACTAGCCTGGAGCCCGGATGTCGGGCTGCCCTGGAAGTCACTCTCAGATACCGAGGTGGATCTGAGGAGTGGATAGGAGGGGTCATTCTTGAGGGGGCCGTCATCTGCTGGCGGAGCCCAGCAGGGGGCGAACTTGAGCAGGAGCAGGCTCTTGGCAATGCAGGCATCCGCTGGTGAGAGACGAGACAAGCGGTTTGGAGAATGAGGGGACGCGGCCACGGGATCACAGAGACTGAACAGAAAGGGAAAGTAGGGGCAGTGAGGCATCCGGCCGGCCGACGGGAGCGTACCCTGCACCTCCGAGCTCACTTCCTGGACGTCCTCCTCATTTTCCTCCGACGGATTCACTGCTCCCATCAGGTATCTCTGTTTCATCTCAAGCTGCGGTGCAAAAATTTAACCGAACATCGATCGTCAGCTGCTCGTCCTGGCAGCATATGACAGCTACAAAAACAGATCCTCAAGTGGGTATTTTTCATGAGACAGCAGCTGCCCCCCCAGGACGTGCAGACTGAGCCTGACGGGCACACTCACCATCCAGGTGCGGATGCCCTCCGCAAAGCTGTACACGTGAACAAAGTCCTCAGAGAAGCTGGACTTCCCACCCTGGGCCACTGCTCAGTAACGCAAAGGCAACATTTAGATTGGCTTTGATGGACAGTTTGTTAGCATACCCCACCTTGGACTCATCTTCCAGCTTAAACAGGCAGAAACTAATTCATTTATTACCGTAGTTCCGCAGACTGCGGTGTAGGACCGGGGTGTGGTAAACCATGCAAGCCCAGATAGCGTTAACCGCCTGGTCAACCTTCGAACCCGTGACCACGTCGTTTCTGGCAGCTTGCTTCCTACAGGCCAGCATGAGGGCTCTCATCATCTCTGCCCCACTATCAGAGGCGTCTTCAGACGGTTCCCAGCTGGCGAAGTTGACAAGGAACATGACGAGTTCATCAGAGGGACGAGCATTCACCTGCATGGCACATGGAAACCAGACAATTACTCATTCAATTCAACATCCAATCAAACACGGTACTTAAGTAATTTAAATTGAATAAATAACTTGAACTGCATTTGAAATTATTTATTCATTTTACCAAAATACTCAGACAATCTTTAATGGCCTTGCTCAAGGGAGTAAAATTACTCTCCTGACCCTGGGATCTGGCCTGGTGACATTATCCTGGGCACAGTGAGCTAATCAGCTGAGAGACACACCACTAATTTTCATGTAGCTGAATCATTTCCTTTGCACACGCAGGTAGCGAGGCCTGGCCTAGCAGGGGAGAAGCACGGCTTCGGTCTTGCAGCGTCTCAACCCCAGAGCCACGTTACCTCGCTTCCACCCTGAGTGTGCTGCTCCCCCACAAGCCCTTGCTTGAACATGGGTTTCCACAGCGCAGAGGCAAGGATGTGATTCATCTTTCCCGCCGGGAGATCTTTCGCACTCCCAGTTTCTGCCAAACGACACAGAAGCCCCTTACACATCTTTGCCTCAGGTGACAGATCTATTGTCATGGACAAGTGCACACGCTACCTTCCGCCACTCGGACCAGGACCCAGCGGGGTGCTCACCCAGGGGTGACTTCAGAGCCATGGTCCGCGAGGCCAGGCGCCCCAACAGCCGGGCCGCGAGCAGCAGCAGGTCGGAGACCCAGGACACGGAGATGTCAGGCAGCCCGTATGCCACGACGGAGAACTTGTAGCCCCAGCCATTGTTGTTGTTCTCGGAGTGGAAGAGGAACTGCAGCTGAGGACCACCTCGGAAATTCACTTTCTGAGGGCGGCAAGAATGTATTCAGGTGTCAAGGAAGCAGGGATGAAGGTGTGAACCTCTGTAGGCCATACCCAGGGGCTGGCTGGTCATTTATGGTGCCCTAGTCAAAGTCACCCTGGGTCCCCACACCTTCCTGCCCCAGGATAGTGATAGTTGGTGGCCAACAGGGGGCACCCACAACCTCATTGGCCCCACAAACTGCGTGGTTTGACTGATGGTAAAAATTGCTCTTACCTTGGGCCACTTATCCGTGCCGACCTTCAAGCCATAACAAACCTTTCCGCCTCTGGCATCTGTGAATTCTAGGTAATCGTATCTATTGGGGTGCCAAAAACAGAAGGCGAGTTGAAGAATGAATGTCAAATATGTGGGCGTCCACTAGAAGCTAGCCAGGGATGGGGGCAATAAGTCAGAATGACATCCTTCTCCACCAACACCCCCCCCCCACCACCAAGGAAATCAAGTTTTTTTATTTACTTATAGATAACATAAGATATAAAAGATATTAAGAGTTATTAAAGAAGGTATGACTTGAAAGAGCATGTTTATCCAAAGCGACATACAATTCTGAGTGTCAGTCAGGGGTTAAGGGCCTTGCTCAGGGGCCAAACAGTGACGTTAGAATGCTGACCCAGGGATTCGACCCAGCAACTTTCTTATCACGGGCACAGTCCTAACAAACTTAAACTCACTGCACGCACTGCCCCAACGTTTATGAGAATAAAAGCCACTGTACTGAAACAAGTGAGTCCACACACAAGAGATTCTGATGACTTATCAGAAAAGATGCGATATTATAGACCCAGTACAATTTGGGGGGTGGTGAAAATATCACTGATGACGGCTAAAGGCCCCCGCACCTTTTCTCAGTCTCGCATCTCTCATCGAACTCCACCTCGAAGGACGTGGCCCCCGGGCATTTGAAGATGGTGGTTTCGTGCCGGCTGCTCTCGTAGCTGTGGGCCGACTCCATGCTCCAGGTCCTCAGCACCACGGGCTCCTGGGGCCGCGGCAAAGGAACACGTGCACAAGAGGCCGTGGTGCACCCGACTCTCACGAGAGGCCGTGGTGCACCCGACTCTCACGAGAGGCCGACAGCTGGGATTGCGGGGCTCCACAGGCAGATCTCCACCGGCGTAAATGCCCCGCTCCACCAAGCCGGAAAAACTCAGACTGAACCCCCCCCCCCATCATAAAAAACACCTTGCAACAAAAAAACACAAAAGCTAAAAATATACTAGAGATGCATGCTAAAGGATAATACATATTAAATTTTTTTAAAAAGCGCCAATTTGTCACCATATGTAGGCATGTCACCATTTTACGTTTACGCTTCTGTAAAATGTAAAATAATCTGTAAAATATTTTTGCGCAAGTCTGGATTTATGAATGTCAGGAGCTGCCTGTATTCAAATAAATTCAATATGGACGCCACTGTATTATGCAAACACATGGAAAAACAGACAAACAGAGTGACTCTGGAGTATGAATAGCAGAGTGCAGAGCAGCGTACTTTGGAAAGGGCATCATCCTCGTCCTTATCGCTGTACATTTTCTTCAGGAGCTCGATCAAGGCTGTGAAGTTCTTCAGTAGGATCAAATGAGGGACATCCAGGGAAGAGAGTTCCAGAAGGAAGATGATCTAGAAGAGTAAATATGACCAAGTTATGCTGCAGCACACCCTACATGTGGAAATAACCCATATCTACAGCATAAGATTTAGTACTTGAAAACTTGTGATACTGCAACCACTAGAGGGCAGCACTATCCAAATAAAATAGTAGTTGTGCGTTGAGTACCAGTTGCCTAGTAACCATGGCTAGAATAGAGGGGCTCAGCTTTTCCATGATCTCTGCTCCGGTGTGCTTCTCCAGCAGAGAGGTCATGATACCCTGGACGCCCGAGAGGAACCGGTCCACATCTAGGAGTGAGAGCAGGACGGGTCAATGCAGGAAGATCCCCAGAAGTGGACAGGGGGCTGGGGAGGGGCCGATCTGCTCACATCGCAGGAGGA
The DNA here is from genome assembly GCA_026784285.1 of Stomatorhinus walkeri. Taxonomy (NCBI): domain Eukaryota; kingdom Metazoa; phylum Chordata; class Actinopteri; order Osteoglossiformes; family Mormyridae; genus Stomatorhinus; species Stomatorhinus walkeri. The sequence goes on from JAODUD010000107.1 coordinate 29,323,969, forward strand.
TGTCCCTGGCCAAGTGGCACAGGGTTGTGGGCCCTGCTTTCAGCTGGAGGTAGATCCAGGAGAGTAAGCTTCCCTGAAGAGCCCAGAAGAGCGACAGCAGCACCTTCCGGCTCTGACCACCACTGCCGGCAGCCATCAGTGCCTCACACTGGGGGAGAGAGGAAAAGCACCCATCCATCCAACCACAACAGGAGTACAGTGAGGCTGGAGCCTAAACTTGTAAGCACAGGGAAGGGGATACCCCGAACGGAATGCCAGTCCATCACAGGGCACCATCACACACTAAACCATACTTCTGTTACGAAGACACAAACTTTGACCCGAGCATCTATGTAAACAACAAAAATACCACAAATGACAACTGTTTAACAAGTAAGAAGCAGCCAGGCAGCTCACTTCACGTGTAGCCACCAGCAGAAGCGTGTCCATCACATTCAGAACGGGTGAGACGTCATGGTCCAAGAGCGCCCCCTTGAGGGGAAGCAGCAGCAGGCCCCGCGGATCCTGATGGCTGCCGGAAGAGACGCGTCACGATCAACAGCAGCAAGCAGGGGAGCTCAGTGTGAGAGTGACGGCAGGTGGGGGCGAGACGGGGTCAGGGGTCAGGGACAGGTAGGTTCCTAGCTACTTACCTGAAGTAGTTACAGAGAGACTCGAAGGTCAGCTTCAGGGATTCAGGCTGATCCTCAGCAGAGATGTTTTTCTGGTAACACAACAGGGGAGAGAAAAATGAAACATCTGTAGGCCCTGCGTGGTACCTGGCAGAGCAGGAACGGCCAGTGGGTGGGCTAACATGTCTCACCATCATGCAGAACAGCTTGTCTCTCCTGCTCTGTTTGTCAGGGAAGAAAATTGCCGCCCCATCCAGGATGGCCTTCAGCGCCTCCTTCCTCAGTGTCTGCTCAATGGGTGCCCCCTCCTCGGGGCTGTCCACCACTGCTCCAGACAATCACAGAGGCACCGTTCAGGCAGATTCGCAAACCAACACAAGCTTCTCTCATATGATTGCTAACCATCTATAGAGGAGCAGGCATGGATGGACATGGGCAACAAAAGCGAAAGGAATTGTTCCAGCATGTTCTGTTGCTTGCATTTGTGTTCGAATGACAGCTGCAACCGGTGAGGGATGTAGAACCCAATTAATTACTCTAGTGAAGCCATCAATGCAGATCTGTGTTCTGCCCAAGTGGCACGGTCCAGACCCAGCGACCCAGCATCTGCCTGCCGATCAGCCCTTTGAACTCTACGGCAATGGTACTCACCCTCGCATAGGTGACTGTAGAGGCCCCGCACTGTCTCCTCCAGGTCAGCATGGTCACTGCCGGCTGTCCCGCACCTCTCTGTTGGGGTGCACAGAACGGGGAAGCAGTTCTGCAGCAGCTGGAGCAGCAGGACCCTGGTCTTCACTGCCTCGCTTCCGCCACTGGAGACATATGGTACAAACCGTCAAACACAGCCAAAAGGGAACAGGCAGCAGGGCAGCTGGATAGAGGAAGAAAATGCAGTTTCATCTTATGATATGACAGACAGGTCATAGGAAAAAAAATCAGACGATGTCATCCAGTAAAAGCAATTGAATTACCGGCCTTAGCTAGATAAACAAGAAGTAGGCCAGTAGGGTCACATGGAAAAGGACCTGTGTTACTCCCCAGGGCCACAGCCACCAGCTAAACAGGCCTTGATCAAGGCACCTACTGATTCATGAGTTTGCGGTAAAAATCCCAGAAGAGTGGCAGGTTGAGGCCGCTGAAGTCCAACAGACATGCGCTCTTGGAGTGGGAGGTATCCTGAAGGGCCTGGGCGGGGAGATCGGCCTGGGGTCAGGGTACGAGGGGCTACAGGCAGCACGGACAAACCGATCGACCCCCCCCCCACCTTACCGAAGGGAACGGGGGCAGCCGTGGGGCGCTGGCGGGGCAGATGTCCTGGGTGAGCTGCTGGATGAAGTAGAGGGTCTTATTGAGCAGGCAGAGGGCCGCCGTGGGTCTGCCGTCAGCGGCATCCTCTGGCGGGCCGAGCTGCTCCAGCTGCAGGCGCTCGGCCCCGGGGCACAGGTAGCCACTGGCAGAGAGGTGCTGCACACCCAGCCGCTCAGCCGACTCCTGCCTGGTGCCCAGGAACTTCACCATCAGGTACTGGGAGAAAAAGCAGGGAGGGGAGGGGTGAGGCAGCCAACAAATGTACTGTGGGGGAGGTGTTGCTCAGCAAACTGCCCACAGATGCAAATACAGCTGCATGCAAATTGGGTGTGCTGAAATAAAGGCAAAGACAAACAGTCTCTATCTGTGTTGCATGGCTGCAATAAAGCAGCTACAACATAATACTCTTTCACTCCAGCAGACTGTTTTTTCACGCCAGTTATGACATTGCTCTTAAAACAGAAAGTTCATCTTTATGAACAAAAAAAAAATCTAAATCTAAAATCTGGCAAATGGCTCTAAAATCAGAAGCCTGACGGCCACTGAAAGTGTGCTTCATAAGATCCTCCAAGATATTACCCATCAGCGAAATAAATATTGTTAATTACAAAAAGACACCAAGCACCTTCACTGATTGGTTCACTCTGACAGTCTCAGTTCACTGACTGACTGAACAAACAAGTACACCCTACTGATCCGAAATACAACTGGAAGTTTGTTCACTGAATGAACAAACTAGACACATGCGCGCACACACACACACACACACATACATACCAGTACAGTACTTTGAACTACAACGCCCATATGCCATATTTTGCCAATACTGGAGCGTCACGGCTCCCTGACAACCAAATGACTAGTTGACCAACTTCCAACCAGCCAATCACAATCTGAATCCATGTCCCACCGGTCAATAACACTGGTCCACAATGCTCTCTAATATTACCATTTATCGCCGACAGTTTACTCTACAAAAGAACAAGTTGAGGGAGGCCTAAAAATAATTTCAATAAAAGTATCAATTAAAATTAAATTATCAAAATACTTATATTTATAATTAAAATACGGTATATTATTTTTCCATGAGGCCCAGTCCAATGCATGTCCATGCAGGATATGAGAGCCTGGGGGTAAGTGGCACGTCTGGGAACCTGACTGACACCGAGCAGTCCTCTCGGGAAGGGCCGGGTCGCACCTGCGCCACCCGACACTGCTGCAGCTTGATCTCCGTGTCGTTCCAGTCATCCTCCAGCTCAAACCAACCAACCGGCTCGTCCTCCGTGAGCTCCGTGTTCTTGCTGCTGTGGGATCAGAAAGTTGCAGATTCGGGGCCAGTCAGCACAGGGCCCGTTTATTGGCACAGAGGCTGGAAGAGACCCAAATAACAGTAAATGGCCTTGTCCTACCGTTCTTTCAGGAACTGCCTGAAGTCCTTGAAGGTCCAGGAGTCATAGTTCTTGAACCGCTTGAAGTGTTCCTCTGCATTGAAGGTGTCCGCCTCATTGTAGGCAAAAACCAGCCCGAATTTGGCACCAATGGCTCCTTTACGCACCTAGGAAATCGACCCGGGAATGGCGTGAAATTTAACGGGAGCCATCAGTACATCTGTCCTTTCATCCCAAACACTGGCAAAGACTCACCCTGATCTTTATCTGAGTGACCTGGAAGGAGGTCTGGTCTGCAGTCGACAGAATGACGGTGGCTTTTTTCTTCCCGGTTTCCGTTAGGAACCCTGGGACAGGCACAGTGGGAGGGGAGTGTCACAGCATTGGACATGAACACAAGTCAGACTCAAAGTGAAGCAGGAACATTTGTAGAATTGGCAGACTCTGGTTCTCTGATAAGCACCGCAGCAGGCTCGGGGACCAAGTGCTGCATTTCCACAGGGTGCTTCTTCTAGTTGAGGTAGAATCTAAACTTTATAAGCTATAAATTTCATATAACGTGTCATTTGCTTTCATTTAGCTGTTAGACAATACAGACATCATGCTCATTACATTAAAATGTTAGAGCCTTGGACCTTGTGCTCCCCCAGACCCAACACTGGATAAGTGTTAGAAAGGCCAACAGTGGGTGGACAGAAGGACAGAAGGAGGGAAGGATGGAAGCGCACCGTCCCCCGTCGAGGTTTCCACCAGCATGTTCTCTGGGCCTGACTTGTCTTCTTTGCCCTTCACATCACAAGCCTGGAGACTGAGGCGGAGGGGCCTCCCTGACAAACAGGCAGAAGATTGTCAATAGCCTGTTCGTTTTCAGAACCACACATTGCAACTTGGCTCCATTCTGGCAGTTTCCGTCAGAAGCACCTGACTGACTCGATAATCAAAATAAAAATACAAGCATTCAGCACTGGGATCAAGTGCCCCAGAAATTAACCTCAGTGTGCCTTGAAATGCATGAAAAGCACCCTGGACATCTTTGCTCTAGCCAAGCCCTTCACGGTTTAAAGGTCAAAGGGCATCTTGGCTTTAGCTAAGCCAGGGGTGGGTGTGTATGCAAAGGGCCAGTGTGTATGCAGCTTTCTGGGGTAACCTGTAGGTCAGCTGTTCAAACCCAGGTGTGAGGACTCTTCAGCCAATCAGTCCTCTAATTAGTAATCTAGCGAAAGCCCACACACACACCGGCTCTTTGTGGATAAGTTTGGCCACCCCTGAGCTAAGCCCATCGCAGTCAAAAGGTCAAAGGGCACTGCTACCGTTCTTGTAGAGAAGCTTGAGTCTGACGACAGCCATGGAGGAGATCAGAGAGGATGCCTTGTACTGTCTGTCCAAGTGGTCACTAATGCTGGACAGGAACATGATGATCTTGGCCAGACTACCCCTAGCCAGGGCAAAGGCCAGGAGGGTCAGCTCCGCCTCTGGACTCACACAGCAACTGACAGACAAACACAACTATGTTACAGTACACTCAAGTTACTAACCAGTACAACAAACATGTACTGATGTGGAACTGACACTGCAGCAAGCAAAGTAGTATAGAATGTTATCTGAACAGTCGCATGCTGAAGTCCTAACATTACTCTTGCTGACAGAATAGGTTTTTGTCTATGGTCTGTTCTTCAGTTGTATGTACAGAGCGCACAATCTGGAAGAAATCTGCTTGGTCTATCACTGACTGTCCAACAAACACACATCCGTTATGTAAAAGTAGTAATACTTACTCGGCTATTCTGAGGAGGAAGGCGTCCACTTCCTCCATGATGTTGGGGGAGAAGAACTTTGGGAATTCGGTGGAGCTGGGAGTTAAGGACAGCGGTGGCATGTGCTGCAAGGCTTTCCTGGAGGAAGGAGGGGGAATCAATTAGTAGACATCGGGAGGAGGGCCATAGGTGGCTTAGCGACGAAATCCAGCAAGCATCTGAAAATCACCAGACCCTCATAACCTCAAGAAACAATCACATGAAATTAAGCATTTCAGGAACGTTGACTAACAAAATGAATGCTGCACAATAACAACTAAAACGAGAGACATGACTACTCCATGACCACAGGATGCACATTCATGGAAAGGGACGCTGCTGGCAGCAGGTGTGGCTCACTGTGTGCTTTGCAGGACCGTCTGAGCCAACGCCGGGTTGCTCTCCATGGAAGCAGTCACCAGGGAGGTCAGCAGGGACAGGTACCAGATGGCAGAGGCGTCCGAAACAGAGACCTCGGTGCTCTTGACGACCTGGTAGCCCATGGTCTTCAGACCGTGAATGCGCGTGTCGCAGCCGTCACTCAGGCAACGTTTGATGTTGATCTGGACATCTGCAGTGGAGGTTGGGAACATCAGAGCAGAGTCGGGCAACCACATCACAGAACGCCGACAGTGAGGAATCAGCGAAGTGCTGCTGACACTGGAGACTGCAGCAAAACTATGAGCGTTGAATACGCCGATGAACTAATTGATCTGCCGCTATGGAAAATGAACCCAATGCGATTATCCCCATTATTTCAGTAGTTGGCTCTTCAGTTGTGGTGCGCTCACTTTGCATGATGACTATAGTCTAAATATTGCCTGGCAATATCGACCGTGAATGACACAACGAAGCCAACGTTTAGGTCTTGATTTTTAACGAGCATCAGCTGATACTGATATGTTAACTGATATATTGTGCATCTCTAAATCTCTAAATGAGGTCAAAAGGAATGCAATACAAAGTTCAGCATGCAGTGGAGTGAGATTAGCAAGAATGAATACGACATCCAACATGTAACCAAGTGAGATCCAGAAGAATACATACAGGACAAGCTTGGTGTCACAGCTGGAGGGAGCCGAGGCGCTGTAGGACTTACAGGTCTGTGTGATGTTGGCATTCTCCAGTAGGGCAACATAGCCCGTGACATTGCTGGGGATGCGGATCTCCCGCACCTCCTGCAGGCACAGCCGGCTGTTCCCCACGGCCACGGACACCAGCTGAGGCATGTAGCTGTGGTCGTTGGAGGCCACTGCAATGGCCAGCCGCCTTAACACCACACCCGGCTTCATCTTTAACCTAAAGAAACATCGACAGAAATATGCAGGTATATCAGACATGCCCATTACCATCCCAGCGTGTCACAGACCCAAAGTGTCACAATAATTAACCAGATAATTATTCAGTTAACGCAGCCTTACCTTATCCAGTGCGACCGGGCGCTCCCATCCGACTGCCAGAAGGACACGGTTTCCCCGTTTGTCATCTTGTAGATGTCTGCCGTGTTGGATGACGCCTCAATGAAGCTGTAACACGGGTTGATGATTTTGACCTTGTCTGTATCAGGGTCGTGATTCTGCTCTGCTTGGTACTGGATGTCTAAATCTGCAGAGAGGGAAGAAGAGTGGGAGGATGCAAGCCCACCGACCATAAGACGTGGAAGACCAGACAGAAGCAGTCTGAAAAACAAACGTGCATCTACCAGATTATTATATTAGATGCTGAATTGGCAGGGAAAAGACGAGTATTTAAGTGCACACTAAGGTTACCCTGAGTCACTGTGGCCATTTTATACAATGAAAGTACATTTAGGGTTAGCGATTCCATACCCTTCTCTTTCTGCAGCAGGAAGTCCAGGTAGCTCTGCACGACAGAAGACCTCATGGTGCAGAGGCTGCTGTAGCCCTCCAAAACAGGGAATGGGATGGCACTGCTGGGAATCCTGTTCCGGTGCAGGAACTTCAGTATCTTAGAGGCATGCGATCCAAGGCGGTCCTTTGTCTTGGAGAAAATGTCAACAAACCCTGGAATGCGGCATACGGCATAATGACTGACAAGGAGCGATAGGAGAGGGCCTGTGCCTGAATGACAAGGAGCGATAGGACAGGGCCTGTGTCTGAATGACAAGGAGCGATAGGACAGGGCCTGTGCCTGAATGACAAGGAGCGATAGGACAGGGCCTGTGCCTGAATGACAAGGAGCGATAGGACAGGGCCTGTGCCTGAATG
>JAODUD010000107.1:29344523-29360884 GCA_026784285.1 Stomatorhinus walkeri
CCCCCCCCCCACAGTCATGTCGTAGGAAGGAGGAAGTAGCATGGGGTGTGAGGCAGGGATACATACCCATTTATTGGAATGGTTGACCTTTGCCCCATGAGTGGCCAGGAAGAGGGCAGCTGCCTCACGCCCCGCGGCTGCTGCTCTCTGAAGCAGGCAGTTTCCTGGGGAGACAGAGGGCATTATGTGATCAACCCCAGACAGGCATCGGCAGCTGCCCCCAGGTCACTAGCCCTCGGCTTCGGCAATACCAGCAATCCTAGTAAGGGGCTCCAATTCAATAAGAAACAGGTGATGTCACATGCAGTCCAGAATTACTTCCAGGTTGAAAAAACAATACCCAGGTGAATCTTAAAGTATTTTAAAGTTATGAAAAGCAACTGCCGCAGTAAGAGTGAATTTCAAATGACAGCTCCGCCTTCCTCGGGCTGCAGCGGCACCACCTGCAGGTCTGGAGGACTCCGCACCTGTGGCTGTATCAGGTGCATCCGGGTCACTGCCCCGCTGGATGAGCCTGGCAGCAAAACTGTTCTCGTCGAAGGATGTCCCATTGAGCACGGGTGCGTCGTCCTCGAAGGGGTTGACCGACGCGTCTGAGGCCACGGTGATATACTGCAGGGCCAGCCACAGAGCTGTGCTGCCCTCGTGGTCCTTCAGCTCCAGGTCCAGCCTGGACAGCGACACGACAGAGCAGTGCATTGGCTCACCTTCCTTTTCACCCATGCAACATTACAATTCAGGTTGTCATGTTTTTATTATATTATTTTAAGGCCTCCCGCCAAAAGTGTCAGAGATGGAGAGAGGCCGGAGTTTCTGTAAGGACAGAGGCCAATGGCTGAGACATCCATCCATCACAGACATAGGCACTCACTGCCTGCACTGTAGGAGCTGGTTGAAGACAGACTCATTCCCAGAAGCTATCGCCTCGTGCAGGGGGGTCCTGGGTGAGGGATAGAAGTAAACCACATATCAACGAGAGTGTGGGTGCTCAGCTTCGCGGGGTGGGGAGCATCAAGAAGTCATACTGACCAACAACCTTACAAACCTTACAGCCAGCCATCCATCCATCCATCCATCACAGGGTTACAGTGATCTACACGATATAGCTGGTGTATGGCTAAAGGTTATCTATGATGGCCTCTGGAGTAAGAGGCGGCCACCTGCCTGCCTTTGCTGTTCTGCATGTTGGGGTTGGCGCCAGTCCTGAGCAGGGCCTGCGTGATGCGCGCGATGCCAGCCATCACCTCCGCCGCGTGCTTCTTGGGGCTGAAGGAGCAGACGAGGTGCAGCGGCGTCTCCACCGCGCCCTTAGTGGCCGCGTTCACTTTGGCCGAGTGGCGGATCAGGAACGTTGACGCAAACTCGTCACCTGCGGGACCGTCAGGACACGCGCTCAGACCGGAGCTGGACCAGCACCAGACTGGGAGTCAGGCCGGACCATAAATCATCGTTGTTGACAAACCCCACCGCCCACATTGACCACAACCCTAAATCCTCAGATCACACCACACTGGTGGACTGGTGGGGGGGGGGACGACAGCTACCCCCTGGTGCCCCCACAGCTGAAAAAATGTCACTAAAGTGGCAAAAATACAGCTATTGGCTGCCCTTCACATGATTTAGTGCCATCTAGGGAGCCACCTTCATGTCAGATGATACGCCCGATAGAACAAGAAAATGCGAAGAAGTGTCTTAATGAGCGTTCTTCTAGTACAGGAAATGTAATACAGTGCCGTATAAGATGCCATTATGGTGGTTTAAACAGTCCCTATGGGTATCCTTCCAATAGGATGTTGCTATAAAGGGTCCTTCTAGTACAGAAAATGTGATGCCCTCTGAAATGCCCTTCCAAGTGAGAAAAGATGATGGAATACCCTTGTAATAGAGAGATGAAAATGAGATGTGGTGTCCCACTATGAGGTGCAGTTTCCCAATACATGTGAGAAAAGCACACAAGCACCCTGTAGGTGATCCTATGTGATACCAGGATAAGGGTGCGAATCACCCCTGCCTTTCAAACAGCCTTATTTGCCTGCTTGTCCACTTATGGTCACACATACAGTGAGCACTACATTGCCAACAGACGTAAACTGCATATCTGCTGACTGACCTGCCCCTCAGATAACAGTTACAGACCCCGCCCAGACTGCCCCTCCCACCACTCTGGATCCCCACCACTCTGGATCCCCACCACTCTGGATCCCCACCACTGCCACCCCACCTCTCTGGATGGCCTTGTGCAGCAGGCTCCAACCACTCTGATCCACCATGTCTACGTCGGCCTTGTTGTTCACCAGCGTGGTGGCGATGCTCTCCAGCTTGCGCGACAGAGCCAGGTCCAGGGCCAGGTCACCATTGTTGTCCAGCTCGTTCAGCTTCCCAGGAAGCTGAGGATCAGAGGAGGTTGCGCGTTAAACCGCGTCACAGCGAACACACATGATATTCACATGCCTGAACCACAGCACGCATCCAGATAAAAAAAAAAAAAAAAAAAACGTGAAAGCTTTCAGCAAAACCACAAATATAAAGCGAGAAAACAAAACATGGGGTTAAGTATTTCATTTCAGGCAGTGCCAGTTAATGTTAAATTCATTTCAGTTCAGTTGAATTTTATTTGTATATAATTGTATATATAGTAAAATTTTATTTGTACATAGTGTTTTTCTATAACATTACGTTGTCTCGAAGTGCTTTACGTTATCCTTGCCCAAAGCCAGAGGCGACAGTGGCAAGGAAAAACTCCCTAGAAGGAAGAAACCTTGGGAGGAACCAGACTCAAGGGGGGAGCCCATCCTCCAGGCAGAGGAAGCCCTAACCCTAACCAGACTCAAGGGGGGAGCCCATCCTCCAGGCAGAGGAAGCCCTAACCCTAACCAGACTCAAAGAGGGAGTCCATCCTCCAGGGGGTGGCAGAGGAAGCCCTAACCCTAACCAGACTCAAAGAGGGAGTCCATCCTCCAGGGGGTGGCAGAGGAAGTCAAATGAACAGGATGGCAAAATCCTAGAGTGCAAATTGTAAGATTTGAATCTAATTGCAGAGGGCAGACAGGTGATGGTGCTGCTTCTGATGGCAGGATGATTGGTGTTACAGCAACTCCACGCCTGCTTTCCCACTGAAGCCAAGTTCGCGACATACTTCACAAGTTGGCCCATTGAGGCACAGTGGAATCCAAAGAGACTCTTCAGCCACAAGGAAGCCCACCCCTTGTCACATGACTAAACAATGCTGACGCTCAGCATCGGAGATTCACTGCGGTTCACCAGAGTGTGCTGGTTGCCTCTCAGTCACTGATTTAAGGTGCATTTATAGTGGTTCCCAAGAACAATTTCACCACCCGTTGCTCTGATTGCAAGCACAGCAGATTACGGAAAGACAAGGGATCCGAAACTGGTGGAGTCTTCGAAAAGAGGAAGAGTGTGACGTGACGGAGGGTACAAGCAGCGAGCTGAGAAGCACACAGTGGCTTTGTAACGTCGGCCAGCCGGCGCAGAGCCCAGCGTGGCTTCATACGAAACGCAAAGGAGCAGAACTCCTTACTCAGCAGAGGGACGAGATGGGCGCGTGCAATGCGACTCACCTGAGAATCCATCTCTATGAGGTAGAGGAAGACCACATCCTCCCGCTCCACCTTGATGGCCTTGTGCAGGGGGAACTCAGTCTTGGACTTTATCATCTTATACAGTAGCTGGGCACTCATGGTACTGAAGTCCTCTTTCCTCAGGTCATCCTTGGAGGCATGTGAATGACCGGGGGAGGGGCATTTAACAGCACATCATCCACACAACGTAATAACACGGGCAACAGCAAAGATTTATGCACAAATATTAGCCACTGGCATGGAGGCGTACATTTAAGACATGTATGCAGCAATGAATGATCGATGAGATTTAACGTGGTCAGCGGGAATCGACATGTGCGAGCACCCCCGCATCTGGCCAGCACAGGGAATGGGACCCACCCACCAGCTCCGATAAATCAGCATGGGGGTCACCTGATCTTTTTAGCTGAGTGTCAGGAAAATATCTTTTCAGCACGGAGCCAGCAGGGTGGACGTGAAAGGTGACTGTAACCCGACAAAGCGGCTGCTTTTCAGGACTCAAACCCGTGTCAGGTTCAAACAATCGCCAGCTGACAGGAGCATGAGCCTGGTGTTTGTGCCATTTCCGGAATGCTGAAGTGGCCCAAAATACCGTTCATATGTTAATATATCAGATAGCAACCGGGTGACTAACTCTAAAGGGTCAATAATAACAGCAGCCCAATTCCACTCGATAATCCTCAGCTGAAATGCCCATTGAAACAATACTGGCATATACTTATCCATCCAGCCACTCATCTGGTACAGCCGGGGTGGGGGTGCATGAGAGAGAAAACCTGCATAACACAGGAGAACATGCAAGAAGCAGAGGCAGGATTCAAGGCCCCCGTCCTTAAGATGCAAAGCAGCAGTGCCACCCCCGTAATTTATGTTTGGTAGATGCCAGTGGGCTCACGCAGGCACACACATCATAAGCGGCCGGAGGCACTGCCTGCACGAGTTGGGGGGGTTACCCAGTGGCTGGCGATGATCTCCCCACAGTAGTTCATCAGGGTGCTGGCGTTCAGCTCCTCCGCCGTCTGGTAGAAGCGGATGCAGTTCCTCACGTTGACAGAGGACATCACGGCCTTCTCGCACCTGTGTGGAGGAGGGCCACACCTGAGCACTGGGTGTCTGCGGGGGTCCGGAGTGGTGCCCCCCCCCCCCATGGCACGGTACCTCTCCCGGAGGAGCTGCAGCTGGAAGCGGTTGGCCAGCTTCATGAGGTCGATCAGGAAGGTGTCGTCCTCGCTGAGCCCCAGCTCGTCTGTGTAGGCCCAGCGCAGCATTGCCATGGCGACACTGGGCTTCGTGTCTGCTTGTGGAGGTGGGAGGGAGATGTCTATCACACAATGCATTTTACCATGCAGAGAGAGACACCCCGACTTTCCCCAGCGAAGCCCAGGCCCCGAGCCTCCCCCCCCCCTCACCGGACAGGTCGAGCTCCGTGACGGCCGTCATGTTGGACAGACTCCAGATGTCGCTGCGTGCCGCCAGCACAAACTTATGAGCGCTGTACATCTTCTCGCCAACCTTTACCTTCAGGTCACTGAAACACAAAACCCATCTCTTAATTATAACTGTACCTTGGTGAGATTACGACCCCCAGAAACTCCTGACTGCTTTCATCCAATAAAAATAATAATAAAAAGCCATTGGAGAGAAATACGGCCACCCGCCGACGGCCATCAGCTCACATGGCAGCCATACTGCAGACATTACAGCCCTTCGCCTCGCGACAATGTGTCAACTCACCTGTACTGGTCTTGTTGGTAGAGCTCGGCCACGATGGCCAGCAGGCGGCAGATGAAGGAGTCGCTGCCGCTTTCGCGCGCCGTCAGCAGGGTGCAGCGCTTTTCTGTGTCGGCCAGCTTCTGCTGCATCTTCACGTACTCCTGCCGCAGCAGGGCAAGGTGCTTCTGAAGCTTGGCCACCTCCTCTGCCGGCAGATGCGGAGAGCGTTATGGGAGGGCCAGTGTACCCGCTATCCCACCACCTTCCTATCTCCGCTGAATAACTGGGTGAGTAACTGACGAGTAATAAGGGTGTGAAACCTGCTGTGGGCGGGATCAGAGCTTGCTGTCAATCACCTGATTAAATGGCTGATGAAAGAACCAATCAGTGAAGTACTGCACACAGTAATCCCGCCTCCCCTACCATGGGTGGGATCAGAATGTACTGCCAATCACTTCCAGCTTTAACCTGATCAGTGTCTGACTGCACCCACCATGTCTAATCCCACCCACCCTGAGATTTCAAAACCACCTCCTTGCTGCACTTCGAAACCAGCAGTTTCACGTTTATCCCTTTCATATCCTGCACCTATGGTCGGATCTCATTTACTTTATTAATTCCAAAGCAAGTGAGGCAAACAGTAAAACATATGTGCTGTCGAGGAGTTGGCTGGCCATAAGAGCAGCTAGGCTCAGTTTCCAATGGATGCTCCGGTATCAGTGTAAGCAGGAGCTACAGCAGATCTACCCAACAAGGCAAGAGCTGAACGAGGCAGCTATTCAAATCTGCCAAAAGCGCAACACTCAGAACATGAGCCAGTTCAGCCCCCGGCTCCAGGTGACAGTTTACAACATACTTGTGATTCTGTCTTACTCTGCCTTTTTTGTAAAGGGGTGAAGGTCCAGGGGCATTTAACACCGTTAAACATTGAGCCAAACCGACAGGAAGCACTGGAACGAGTATGAAACAGCAGTCAGGTCTGGTGGGGGGGGGAGACTCCGACATCCAAAACCACTGATAGGTGAGGAGCCAACATACAGCAGAAATCGGTTTAAACAAGCACCGGCTGGTTCTGAGCAGCGGATCTCATCACCTGCAGAGCACAACTTCCTGTGTCCATGAGAAAGTGCTTTGCATCCTCCACCGGTGGCTCTTAAGTACCATTTACATATAGACAGTTCAGTAGATTATATAGCCTTGGATCAGGCACGCAGGTGGTGGAACAAACCAAAAACAAAGGGCGGGGTGGGGGCGGGGGCGGGGGCTTTGGGGGACACTGACACAGTGGTGCCTGTGTTAATCTCGGCCCTCTCGATGACTTGTCCACACTGGCCAGACCCCTGTGCTTTCCTGCATTTGCTGCATGTAATGCCAAGGTAGACAAGAGCAGAAAATGCACAGGATGTTCCTGCAGCTTTCTCCGGCTAACAAAGTGAGGTACTCGCAGGAAATGAGTCCCCTCTAGGCCTCCCAGAAGAGCACGGCCACAGGAAAGACAGATGCTGCACCAGCAAGAAGCACCCCCCCCCCCTCCCCCGCAGCAGCGGGCTGTCCAACAGCTAGACTGCACTTTGTTACCCTGCATGCATCGCAGTCATAAAACACACAGCCTAAAGCAAAACCATCACCTCAACAGGCAGAAGGCAAAGAATCAGTGTGCTACCAACCTGCTTATTAAGAATGGGTCACGCTACAAGGGGGGGGCAGTAATAGAGCAAACGGTGCCAGAGAGCATCCTAAAAGGTGTAGGGGCCGGGTGGCAGGGGTCGGAGCATAAAACATATTTTTGCCTAATATTACAGACACCTCACCAGGTGGGGAAGGGGTGAATCTCACTGAGTTTGCTAGCAGAATGATGTTACAATTTTTTTTATTGTCTGTGGAAAACAAAAGATCAGGCCGGATTTAATGATGCATTAACAATGTCACGGGCCATGTAACAGCACCTATCCAGTCCAAAGGCCGGTACTTTGAGACCCCTGGCCCAGTACAATCATCTTCAATATTTTAGCCCTTACTACCATCTATTTATTATTAGTCTGGAGCTGCTAACATTGAATACTGACTAAAGTCTAAATACTGGATGGCAATATCAAACAAAATTGATATACTGGTCAATTCCATACCAACATCTCGATTCTTAAGGAACAACGGCCAATACAGGTATGTTGGCTGATATATTGCACATCTCTTGAAAATATTAAATGAATGTGACTATTTTATAAAGAATCCGGTAATTATCCCATCTTCAGGAACTCCAAATCTACCATTTCCTATTTAAATTATTATTAATAAACTGCTGAAGCAAGTCATTCACTGACAGGCAGCGGGTTTACAGCTGCTTCCATGGGCCAGATTTTGCACTATTATCATTATATACTGTGTGCACTTGTCACAGCAGTGTAGGGATTGAGCTGAGCCTGGCAGGAAATGCTGTAGGTGTGCAAAGATACATCCTGATGAATTTGGCATATAACAATATGAGAGGAATAGCAGTACAGATTTATGACAATTCAAAGAGCGGAAATAACAAATTGGAACTGCGAATAAGCTCATTACTGTGCTGCATAATCTTAGTTTTTCCTTAGCTGTAATAGCTTTGTTTAGACAGCAGAGGCCCTGCATCCATGCCAGTAACCAAAAAATGCAGGCTGCAGAAGTAATGTGGAGAACTGGACAAATTGTTTTACTTTTAAGCCTGACTACAGCCTTCATAAATGTTCACAAATGGTTATTAAGAAAAGGCCTATTTGTCACTAACTTTAATTTCTAATAAAAGGAATACTTTAGTTAACCGACGACTATACTTTACTCCAGCCTTTATAAATATTTGTATATAATTACTGGTTATTAAGAAAATTAAGGCTTTTTTTTACTTAAAACTAATATTTAAGTTTATAAAGAATGAGAAAATAAAAATTTCAATTTTTGGTAATGAATATCATAGGAAAAACTAATCATGGTGGATCGAACCAAACTATTTACATGCCTATAATGAATTGATTATTAATTTTTAAGGGGTAAAATGCCCCTTAAAGATACTCCGACATCTAGGTCGTGTGCATTTGCATTTCTGAAACTTAGGATGGCAGGGAAGGTGGCGTACCCGTTCATAATTTATTACGAAATCTGGCCTGCAGAGCTATCTGTCATTTTCGACAGAATAAAAGACGGTGTAAGGTCATTTCAGTAATCAGTAACACCCACCCACCATCCAAAAGAAAACCATATAGCGTTTCGCTTGTGCTTTTTTCCCTGTATAAATCAATAGTTGGCCTTTTCACAGTTTACACTGGCTTGCTCTCCATGTTTAATAACAATAAAAATAAATGTTAGATTCTACTTTTTATTCCATCAATTACCTGGAATTCCCCTAATTTTTCCAGTTAAGTAAAAAGGGTTGATTTTAGGTTATCATAATCAAATAGCCGATTAACCCATTCATGATAAAGAGTAAAAGTTTCTGATGCATAAAATCATTCCTTCAAATAATCGTTTTCAAATCGAATCAATTGGGGCAAACGATTTACATCCTGAATGCACACAAGCTTAAATAATAAAATTGTGTTCCCTACATGTTCCCTAACAGAGTACTGTATGAAAAACCAGGATACAGACCAACACCCCACCCCCCTAGACACATAACCTGCAGTGCCAGTCTAAGGCCTAAGCTTGTTCACGTGCATCGCTCGCCCTCACATCACAGCCTGGGCAGGAGTACTGCTTATGAAGAGTGGCTGCAGCAGAAGCTCTGAAGGAAAGGCCAGATATATCAAAGAGCTGATAATGAGGCAACCTATGGAACTAAGACATTTTAAAATCTGCCAGTATAACCCAATTAGCAACCATCTTTTTCCAAACTATGCTACAAGATCCACACTATTCCTAGAGTGATATGGTAAACTGCAATCATAATATTGTTCAGTGCCTCAACAGGTAACTATCAATGCAAACGCCCCCTATGCACAAATCTGATTACCCTAACTTCCTTAAAAACCGGTTTAATGTCTCCAGGCACCTTTAATGCTGTTAAACTCGTGATTTCGCACTTTATATAAGTTGTAGCAATCCGACAGGAACATGTCATCCTCATTTCTCATAACTTAGCAAGCTGCACAAATACACTGGAACAGCACATTGTATACCCTGCTTAGCAAACCAATGACGCAAAGCAATAAAAGCTAAGCGTTAAAGCAATAAAGTTCTGCATTATGAAGTTGATCATACAAGGGATTTGCTGCCTGGTTAATGATTCGCTGAGCGCTGAGCTTGCCTGCCACACAGACAGTACTGCCAACCATTACCGCTCAGTAAACCCCAAGCTTTTTACCCCAAAGCCACACAGGTAACCTAGTACCTAGGACATATTTCTCTTACTCAAGCCCTGCTAAAAAAATAATTACCACGGATCTGCTGCCGTACTACGAATGTCATAACTGTAAAAAGGAGCCCCACCCCACGAATCGACTAAACCTAACCCTCGAAACTTTATCCTAAAACTCCACCTAACGGTAACCCTAAAACTCCATCTAACCCCTGCCCTCGAAGTCCGCCTCAGGGTAACCCCACTACAAAGCCCATAACAACGGGTTTATAGGAGGGTTTCCGGATTCACGCCGTGTGTCAAGACTGACACGCTTTTAAAAACAATGTATCTTTTTATTAAAGGGCTGCTGAGCACCGCTCCGGAGGTTGTTTCGGTTTGATAGGAGACGCACCCACAAGTTGGCGGAGCGGTTCCGCTGGAACGTAACGATCCGTCCCTCGTTTAACAGTCCCTCACCATCCCCATTATTATTTACTATAATAACGGTTATTATGACTGCTTCGTATTTGCACCAGAATCCGTAATTACCGTCTAACACTACGAGTCTCATCCCACAGCCCGGCTACACCACCCAAGCCGTCACCCGCCTGGCCTATAATGAACGCCGCCGAACCGAAGCGGGTCGGAACCGGGCCGCCCCGAAACCGAACGGTCAGCCGAGCCTCCCCGTCCCCCCCGACACCGATCCAGAGCTGCGGCGATCCGGTAGGGCGGCTGTCGCGCATCCAAAAGACGGCGATTCTGTACCTTCAGCCATGTTGGGTCCGGGGCTCTCCGACTGCTATCGCGAGAGGATGCGCGAGCTCGAGCGCAAGCGGAGAACTGTGAGGGCAACGGCGCGCGGAAGTGTAGTGGAAACGTCCTGGGTGTCAGAGTAGGAGCCGCTTGGGATTCAATTCATAAAAAATAAACCTTAAATTAACATATGGGGAAGTCCTCCCAATACAGAAAATCCCTTAAAAATGTGTCGTTTGTTTTTCATATTCCCTGGAAATCCCTTTGGGAAGCACATGTAATTAAGCTGCACGCTCCGACGTGTGAGGCGTGAAACATAACGGGGACACTTTTACAGAGTACTTTCAAATACCAGTGCTGAAGCGTCCCCCCGGAACTATAAAGCTTTAAACATAGAAACTGAAGAGTAATTAACGTAATCAGACACACTACAGCGGTGTAAACAGTCTATTTTTAAATTTAATTGCATAGTAATGTCGAATTCCCTTTACCTCACCGCACCATATTAGTTATATAATCTATTAAACCAGATCTTTTGCACAAACATTGTATAATGAAGTGCTTAATTGTTCGGAAGCCGCCATTTAGATTATTCTTCCCTACCAGTCAGTGTCAGCACTCGAACATTACTCTGTAATCACTCAGACATTACTCACCTCGGAGAGCAGCTCAGACACGGAGATCATTTATGCAATCAGATTACATATAACTTATATAACGTATAACTGTCCTTGCCAGTAAGTACAATATTTTTGGAGACTTCTCAGAAAGTAAGTTTCAGGTTGTAGTATTGTTATTACATAATGACCACTGCGAATTTATATTCCATTAGCTGTTCTTAGTGGAAGCACCCTCAAGTTTTCTGAGTTATGGTCTTTAGGTTAAATTTTCAGTCAATTTAAAGCAAGATAGACAGAATTACACAAAACAAGAATTGGAAAGAAAATTATATTTTGGAAGAACTCACTACAGAAGGTTTCCATGACATGAAAAATATACATCAGTATTTTGTCTATGTACAATAGGCAAGAAAAATTGTAGTAGTTCTTCAGCGGCAGCATAAAATGAAGCAACGAATAAAAAATAAAAAAAGTGTTCATGTACAAGAGACCAACACACTTGCGAACATCTTTGAATTTCAAAAAACCCAGGGCTGCCTATAAGACCACCTACAGTTAAAGTATACTTTAAGGTACTATGCAAGAATCCACAAAAGAAAAAACTTTTCAGAGGGCAAGTATGAGGAGAGCTCCAATCTTCAGCTTTTCAAAATGCACTGATCGCAACAAAGGGTTATTTGCCAGATGAACCTTGTTGTCTTCCTTATTATCCTGGTTCGCACTCGAGTGGTGGTGCAGTCTTGCCATCTTTTAAACTTCTGTTTAATGCAGAATATATTTACTGAGCAATTTGACAGGAGGCACTTTTGAAAAATTAAAACTCAAAAATATTCTTGCAACATGCTGCACGTCTCATGAGAATCACCATTTCCACAAATTCACTTTAAACACACACACAAGGTGTAATCCCATCTTTGTTTTTATGAACACACTCTCCCCCCCAATCCAAAAAAAAAAAAAAAAAAAAAAAAGAGTACCTTGTGCAAGACAAAATAAACTCTGAAATCCAGAAGAAGCGAGAGTAAGAGGAAATCTACCATGAGACACATGCTTCACCTTTCAAAAGACACCTCCCTCATTTAGGTCCCAGACAGAACTTTCTGGACCAAAATAGCCATGTTTAAAAAGCCTAAAAACTCTCCCCACCAAGATCCATTCACTAGTCTTGTGAAAATAATTTGTAACAAGAGATGCACACAAAAATAAAAAGACGAATGAGAATCTTCAAGAATCAACAGGATTCTTGTTCCAACTAAAGATGCACTATTTATTTGGTACCGTGTGTGTTGCCGGGTGAATATGAAAAATGAACAGTTTATATATTATCTGTTTAACGTTGGTGCTATGTACACGTCTTTACAATTCTTCCTGAAAATTGAAGCAGTTCATAGACTTCAGAGGAGGGCAGAGAGACATTTGGGGTTGGCACTTGCTCGGCCTCGCGTCACCACCACTATCAGCCGTCTCCTTCTGATGCAGCTTATTTTGCCAGCATGTGTCTGGCGACGTTCGATAAGAACAACTCTGCCGAGAGGTGGGCAGCGTGCAGGAAAACAGTGCCATGATACTCAACCGGAGACCTGTAAATGACAAGCATACACACTCAACAATAATCGAGGTCACACGACGTTTAATCAGCCGCTGACCTAACTCGCGCAGAAACACCACATTCTCAACGACACTGAAACGAAGGATGCTACAGACGTCACCAAAAGGATTGTCTTTGTATTATTTCATCCATGTGTAAGGCTGGGCATTTTACTGGAACAGTTGAACAGTTAAATACTGTTTTCAAGGGTTTATCAGAGGAGAGGTCCACCTCGGATTCAAACTAGCAACCTTCCGTCTAACACTATGAGTCCACATCCTTAATTGCAACGCTCCCCGCTGCCCCAAAAGTGTGGGTGGAGCCTTAGAGATCAGACACTGAACTCAGTACCTCTCTCTGTGCTACAAGTGCCCTGCAGACCACACTAACTCCTCACGTACAGGGGGGGGCCGCCTCCTCAAACCTGCACCTGAGGATGGACCACAGCTGAAGCCGAACCCCTTACCCTGAAAACAATGAAGCTACAAGCTGCAGGATGAGGGTCACTCAAAAGCAGTCTCTTGGCTCTTTCTAACACATCGGGCAACTTTCCTTTTGAATTCTCCATTTCTGTCTTCTCGCCATTCTTTCTGTGGGACAAAACGCAAACAGCCCATCACACAGCGGACCTTCACAGGTGTAATGGTGTATTTAAAAAGGAAATGTTATACTAAGCACTGATTAAGGCTACAACCAAAGCTCCAAAATAAACCTACTGCAGCGTCTACGTTCGCGGGCGAGTCTCCGTTGGGATCTGCTAACATGGATATGACGCTAATCATGATGGTTTCCACCGTGTGGATAGGGAGCCAGCGTTCCTCTGGTTTCTCATAGCCGTATTTGTCTTCCCCGGGCTCATGCAATATCGAAATACATACATCGCCGTTCTTGTCAACTAGAAACGAGAGCGGAGGCAAGGGCATTAGGAGTGAGGGTATCATTATTATTCCGGAGGCTTCTAAAGTGCTCCATCACTTACCGTTGGGGTGCCATATTTCAGTGATGAATTTCAATTTGGGCGGTCTGAGGGGATAGTCTTTAGGGAACGTAAGGTGTGCTTTAAACACGCCTCCTTCACTGTCGATGAATGGAAAGTGAGCATTAATACATGTATTGGAGAGAAAAAAAACAATTCCCAACTACACCCCACAACGTGCAATTTACTGAAAGTACATAAATGGGCAAAAGAATTTGCAAAGTGGATCTCCCAAAATTGAGGTGTTGAAATGTTAAGACCTATTATCGTGACGTTCCAAATTCAAGCTCCTTTGTACTTACTACAGGGTATCGGGTGGGCCAATGATTAGAACTTCCCATCGATAGAGGTCGCTGTCATCTATCAAGCCTGCAGAGAAGCCCTCTACTGGGTTCTTATTCAGCTCTGAAAGGAGAACAGAAATTTACAAGCTGCACTGTGCAACTGCACTGATTTACTTATTTCTGAAGCTGAAGTCCCAGGAAACAGGCAGGTAGGCAGGCAGGTAGCTGCTTTGGCATTAGCAGCATGTTTGAGCGTGTTCTCCTTGCCATGTTGGGGCCATTGGGAAAGCGTAAAGCTTGGCCATCTACAGGCCTGGAGCCATCACAGGCCTACCATAAGCAAAGAGGTTTTAGCAGAGAGACAAAACCTACCACCTACATTAGGTAGTGGTGATGCAGAACTGCCAGCACTGCTAGCATTGGCCATGCTGGAAAATAAAATCTGAAGCAGCGCAGAAAGGATGAGTATAGCAAAGGGTCACAAATGACAGTTTAAACACCAGAAACTGGTTTGAGATTCTGGACACAGCCAACAGGAAGGATTTGCATGCTGGAGAAAAGTTACATCATCATTGCCATCTCACTGAAGGATATTAATGTGGAATAATGGAAGATTTGCATGTTGCAACCTTACATGAGTGTATGCTGAAGAAAGTCGGTAGCTGGGAAAAACGGCAGCACAAAGGTCAAGCTGAGATGGAACACACCAGAAAGCCATGCAGACAAACTGCAAAGCAGTGGTTTGCACTTTGTATTCAAGGTGTCTCTTCAGAACACCAAGTAACTTGTGTGTAATAGGAACAAATGTACAGTAAGAGGATTTTTCCAGTGATTTCAGCTAATGAATCCATTTCATAAGTGGAAAACAAGGGCCAGCTGCTTTAGTAAAACTGCAAAATACAAAACAGCAGAAGTTTTTGCTTTTATCCTTGACTACACTTAGCTATGCCCTACGACGAAAAAAATCCATAACGGCATGATTTATTAAAATCAGATTTCAGTTTGCAGTCCATTCAATTTGTAATGTTTTAACTGTTCTTTTTAAGTGGAATTTGTTTAAGAGGAATCCGAACGGAATTTTAAGTATAAATGGAATAAATCATGAATTAATATTGAAAACAATGACTGATGAATAATACCCCGAAAATGATCGATATCAACCAATATGAAAAAAATATATATTGCATTTTGTCATATCACCCAACCCTACTTTCCAGTTTTAAATGCACTTTTGATGGCTGCAGGCTTCGGTTTTTAGAATTAGACAAACTGAGAAAGATGCTTTATTTGATCCATGCAATACAGATATAGGTATAATTTTGTATTTATTTTTATTTTGACTGCTGTTTGGAATAAAGAGCAAATCTAAACTGCGTAGATGTAGTTGTATAATTGCAAACTGTATCTGTATATAGGTTTGACCACACAGTTTCAATAAGTGTTTCTGACATCTCACATGTGGCTCAGACTTACAGCTGATCATTTAAATCACTTTACATACTTGTGTGTATGCGTGTATTGCTTGTAGTGCTGTTCTACCTAAAAATACAGATATGATTTCTGGTCCATTTCATTATGGGGATTATGAATATCATGTAAGAATGACAAAACAACAAGCTACATAAACTCAGGGAAACCTGAAACAAATGATCCACCTTGTGGTCTATCATCACCTTGTGGTCTACCATCACCTTGTGGTCTACCATCACCTTGTGGTCATCACATCACTGTGACTGTAAATAAATCTTACTTCCATTATTACAGTTACTGAAAAATAGGTTGTTAAAATGGACAGATGGAATTAAGATCAATGGCTAAATTGTTTTTCATAAAGACCAGAAGGGTAGGAGGGTTCACCTCACGTCAAGCTAAACTGGATGGAAACTGAGCCAAGGCTGAGGGTGTCTGCAGTCAAAAAGTGGGGCACCCGATTCAGCTTGATGGCTACACATACAAACGTGTAACTGGAACACTGCTGGTGTACATTCCAGAAGAACCATGCTGGACAATCCATACAGGACACTGAACCTGAATACCTCCAGGAAAATACCCAGGTGCACAAATGGAATGAATATGACAACTAAGCAATTAAATGTAATGTAAATAGCATATTTGTAAGTTAAAAGGCTAATGACAGCATCTCTCAGTACTGCATGTTATTCATAGCACACAGATGTTTTTGATAATCTGGCTTAAAGGTGCAAACACGGGGGGGATCAATCTCTAAATCCCACTGACCATGCTGAATGAATCACATTACACTCCCAGCCTGGTGTGTGATGTTCAGATGATTTCTATCAAATGTAAAGACTTTTGCATTTAGCTGGAGAGAGGAATGTAAGTTTTCAGCAGTGAATGTGAAAGCAAGCCTGAACCTGCACCTAAGGTTTTGAATGTTTGATTGGAATTAGTCATAAACTGGCACCTGTGTGCAAATAAAATACTAGGGATGCACCGAAATGAAAATTCTTGGCCGAAACCGAAAACCAAAAAAGAGGAAACCAAGGCCGAAGGCCGAA
>JAODUD010000107.1:29399452-29413013 GCA_026784285.1 Stomatorhinus walkeri
CCCCCCCCCCCCCCGCTCGCATTTGGCAGCCTGGAACCCCCCCATGAGGACAGCCCACATGGTGCTGGGCTGTTTTATTCCCACACAGTTATACTAACGGACTTCATCTGTATCTCCCCAGCAGAATTAGCATGGAATCAGGACCTGCCACAGATCTCACACCATCACACGTTTGGCTGGTTACTAAAGAGGCAGCTTAATCATCATACTGACAGAAAAAGTAATCCTGTATTGCTGCCTTTTGCAGCCATTTACACCTGCCTAACCACCAAAACAATCATTTGACTCACTTTGCTAGCTAGAAATGGATAATTGTCCTGTATTACACCGATCCCTCTTTACATTACCTGAATCTTGTCGTGTTGCACTTCTGCTCCTTGAATAGTCTTAGTATGTTCTTGCTTTGTTAATTATTCTGTAGCTCCTGCTGTAGCTCCTGCTTACACCTATCCCTGGACATTCACTGGAAGCTCAGCCTAGCTGCTCTTACGCCTAGTCGGCTCTTTCACAGCATGTGTGTTTGTTATGTGCCAGTTGCTACACTTGTATGTAGCTCTAGATAAAAGTGTCTGCTAAATATGTGAAATGGTTTGAACAGTGTAGCCAAAATACCAAACAGAAAGGGAAAATATGTTTTCAGTATACCCCCCCCTTAATGTACTGTAATTTCAGGCTGCGCTTAGCTGTGAGCCTCCATTCCACGCTGGGGAAGACGGTGCAGTTGTACTTTCTGATTCTCGCTCCGCTCCACCTCTTTGTAAATAGTACTTGTGGGAAGGAAGCTGGTTTTGTTTTTGGTGACATGTGAAGTTAGGACTTCAGGGCAGGAGATTGCACTGTGTCAGGCACGCCGAGGTTCCTGGTATGTGAGGAGGAGGCCGTGCCGACGGTCAGCTTTGGTGCTGCCGTGTCGTATCTCAGATGCAGGTCGACGGTAAAGCTCTTCATGAGTGTGTGTGTCCAGTACGGCGGGGAAGCGACATGGAACGGGGTTTGGGGGGAAAAAATGGCACGTTTAGGATGCTGAGGCGTTAGCGCCTCACAGCTCACACAGGCGGGAAATAATTACCCATGACGATTCAGACTGTCACCATTAGACTCTTTGGCAGTCTGGGTGCAGAATGTGTCTTCCACATAAGTAAGGAATCCACGTGAAGCTAGGAGACCAGGAGATAGGCCTAGGTTTGATTTTAAATGCAGTTAACACATCTTACTGTAATTTAATTCATGAAAAGCTAACTACAGCAAAGGAGCATGAATTTGTGCTTCCTGGCGCATCACGTGTAGCTCTGCCAACCAGCATCCCGTGCCGACGCGTCCCAGCAGGTAACGGCTGTGCTTTTTATGCTCTTTTTACGCTATGCCTAGATTGTCTCAATTCTTCCCACAGACAGGCATACTTATGTGGAGCTTATGCTAATGTTGGGATTAGGCGTAAAATGGCAGTGAGGGGAGCTCTTTAATGATTCGATGGATTTTGTTACTGCAGATTTGAGTCGTATTGAATCCCATTTTTGGTGGCTGGATTACATGCATGCACATTGTGATTGTGAAAATGTAATCCGGATTTAATAGCATCCTCTCTGGGGTGGCTGTACATTAGCTTGTATTTAAGGTTTTTGGGGGGCCTTGCTACTGGGGTGACCTTGGGGATTTGGGGCTCTTAGCAAGGAGTGGTGGGGAATCACTGGAGGGTTAAGCAGACACACTACTAAGGAACGTCATGTCAGGAATTTTGGGGGGGTGGACATGGAATAGAATGGTGATACTTTATTAACCCCCATGTGAAATTGTCTTTTTATCTACCCCATGTCTCCCTCTCAATAAGACACATATACAGGTGAGATCAAGCGAGTGTGTGTGTTTGTGTGTTTGTGTGTGGGGGGGGGTGCTACAGCAGAGGGTCAGCCAGTGTACAGTGCCCTTGGAACTGGAGATTAAGGGTTATGCTCAGGGACCTAAGAACAGTCTGTTGGCCCCAGGATTCAAACCAGGAACCTTCTGATCATCAAGTTCTAAACTGCAGGACCAGGGGGGGGGGGGGGGCACCAGCCCCCCCCCCCCCCCCGATGTGCCATCAAGCTGAACGTCGTGCTCTTAAAAATGACTACAGTAAAACTGCAGTGTAAAATAAACCACCCCCTACCACCACGGAGCAGCACAGATAGCTCAGTCCTTTAACGGTGTTGGTGGGGGCCTTAATCATTCCAGGGCTTTGTGGCTCCTGTCCTAGCAGATGTGGCCGGTTGATCCAGTCGGGACGCTTTTGTCCTGCCTTTGTCCCACTCTGCGCCTCTGCCCTCGACCCTAACCCTATCTTAGCTCAGACCCCATCCCCCCACAGGCCACTGTCCTCAACCAATATGGAAGTTATGAACGATCGTCCTTTTTCTACCCCACTATGGGTTGTAGCCAAAAGTGGGTACTGGTAATAATCAGTCTCTCGCAGATTTCACTCGCACAAGGCAGTGGAGCAGAGTAAGCAGACACGTCGCGCGTCAAACTGCTTCCCACCCCGACCCTGTACAAATTGGCAGCCGCCTACCAAATTAAAGTGAAAGGCCGACTTAAGTCACTTTACGGTCTGTTTTTTTTTTATTATGCTCATATTAAAGGCTCCAGAACATCAACCAAAGCTTTTAATTGATGGAAAGAAGGCCCTGCAATTCATTTTATAGGGCCGCCTGGTGTTACTTTTTTCTCTTGCTTTAAGAGCTTTAGTCTCATTTAGCCCTCTGTTCCGTGTCTTAAGGAAGCTGCCCACCTCATTTTGCGGTTGGTGAGCGGGAATTCACTTCCCAGCCCTATAATGCTATTGTAGTGTAACTATAATATTTTTGTTCCCGTAGTTTAAAAATGGAAGTTTCCTTCGAGTTTTTCAGTTTTCTTTTCACCCCCCCCCTTTTTTTTTTTTTACCAGTTTGTGGTTGGAGTCGTTGTTTGACTCCATTTATTGATATATTTCTCCGGCAAATTCTATAGACGACTTTCCACTGCTATGCCTCTCCCTCTGCCTGGACTCGAATCAGGCCGCACTTTTTTAGAACGTGCGTCTGATTGTCCCCGTGATAGGAGCCGTTGGAATTAGACGGTACCTCTACGAAATGTCTTTCATGTGGTCTCACCAGCAGTTATTCCGTTAGCCGCAGTATTTCCTTGACAACCGCTGCCGCTGGACCCCAGCCCCCGCGAGTCGGGTGCTTGTTTTTGACACCGTGACGGGAATGACTCTGCAGACCCTCGACGTCGCGGTAACTGGCTTATTTGTCCCATGTCGGCGGGGTTCCGATCGTAAATCCACGCCATCTCCTTATGCACGTCCTCCGCGACCATGGAGCCGGAATCACAAGGGCTTAGCCTGGGTATTTTTGCCCGGTGTTTTAAGGGGTGGCGTGTGGGTGGGAGGGGGGGGGGGGGGAGTGAGGGAGTCGTCAGATTTGGAAACGGGCATTTTGTCCCACTTTTGAAAAGACAGGGGGCAGTTAAATAAATCTAAAATACCTCACTGTCCCAAAACGGCGCTTGTGTGTAATGTGACCCAGGTCTTGCTCACTGTGTTTATTTTAACGTGCCTGTCACTGGAAGAGCCCGCAGTTTCTGCTGATGCTGGGCAAATATGGGTTGTGGATACATAAAAGCGAGCGTGTTTGATCCTGCTGTGTAAGTTCTTGTGGACCAGCATTGCAACCAGACACAGTTCACACAGAGGGGATTCGCGAGTCTGTTCTGTTTCTGTATTCAGGTTCTTTTATAAATAGCCTTTGTATCATGGGCACCAAGAGAGGTGCAGCTCCAAGTCCTCAGGCATCCATAGGTGAGGCCAGTTGGGTTGTAGTGGCTGTGCTTTGGTAATGGGAGCAGCAGCAGCGGGCTTTGGTGGACCAGCCTGTACCCTCCTGCCCTCTGGGAGATGAGTCCCAGTGAAGGTGCTCCCCAGGAACACAGGTCCAGGGAGATAGCATCTACTGGAAGAATTTCCTCCAGTCTCACCCGATCTTCTAAGCTGTTCCCTACTCATCTTAAAGACATCACTATTGCTCCAGTCCTCATCCAGTGCAGCACTGCAGAACGTAGATATTCAGCTATGCTCCTCTGCCCTTGGTGACGATGAATCAACAGCAAGAAGCAAATAAATCTGTGGTCAAGATTCATATTTGGTCATATGGACTAGAGACCACATTCAGTGAATCTCACAGAAAGAACCAAGTGGATTGATGGACATTCTAGTCACTGTAGAGGCCCAGTTGCCTCAACTTTCACCTGGTTCCTCCCTCTGAACAAACGCAGGAGAAGGTCCAGCCATATGTATGTGCAGACCCATTAAACTACAGACTGTGTTGACTGCAGACTGCTGACATACAGCTGGAGAAAGATGAGTCATCTAAATCAAAATGGTCTGTGTGGGAATAAGGATTCCACAAGCGACGTGCACATTTCAGCATGCAAATGCTAAAGATGGGCTCTGGTCACATTAATTAGGAGAAGCGTTCCCACTAGCTTCGAAACCCAGTGTGGGTGTTGCGAGCATAAACATTGTCGCTTGTCTGAACCCAAA
Organism: Stomatorhinus walkeri; assembly: GCA_026784285.1. Lineage (NCBI taxonomy): Eukaryota > Metazoa > Chordata > Actinopteri > Osteoglossiformes > Mormyridae > Stomatorhinus > Stomatorhinus walkeri. The sequence goes on from JAODUD010000107.1 coordinate 29,404,008, forward strand.
GGGAACCAGAACCATAGCTAGTATGATGTGGCTCAGAAAAGCAGTTCACCAAATCTGCTTCCTCACTTCCTCTACCAGCAGTGAGCACGTCCATGGTGAGAGAGACAAATTAGACTCAACTGTGAAGGTCCTTAAAATAACAAGTGGACTTTTCTGACGTTAAGGCCGTGATTGACAACGCCATTCCTTACTGGCAGCAGCCAGCATGCACGACGATAAGTTACCTTTTAACACGTAGCAACAGTTTTCTTCTCAAGGGAAATCCAGATATAATCAGAGGAGGAGCGCTATCAGGAGAATAATATATCACTTATCAAGCTTTTTTGATGAACTTGTCTTTGCTCTCTCCAGAAGAGATAGTGCAAGTAAACTGCGACTTGGTTACGTAAGCTGTTTATCCCCAGTAAGACCTTGGTTCATGGGGGTGGTTCAGTCACATACCTAACAAAACAATAATAATCAAGTTTGATACAGGTAATGTTTCAATTTACGAGCCAAACGCATTCTGGGAAATTAGCCTGTAAGGAGAAATTGTGTAAGTAAGGCATGTGGTTGGCATCAACTTCAATGGGAATTTATTTATGCACTAGATATATAGAGAGGAGAACATTGAGATCAGGACGTTTACCAAGAATGACTGAAATGAAGGTTGGAATATAGCCAAGAACAGGTTTACAGCTCTTCAAATCTTAGCTTGTGTGAAGATCTGCTTCATATTTACTCCTAACTTGGTATAAGGAGGAGTTATTTACACCACGGTCCTCCAGGTCCGAGCCCTGCTGGTTTTCCAGCCTTCCTTTACCTGTCATTGAGGTGTGAAGCCTCTGACCAATCAGAATCAGTAATTATTAAACTAATTACCTGGGAGAAATGAAAACAAGGCCAGGATTTGGAACCAAGGGCCAGATTAGAAGAGCCCTGATAAAGGGTGTTAAATAATTGCCCTTGTATACATGAAAACTCATAAGTGAAAGACTCTTACTTTGAGAGACACTCACTTATATTCTTTCTTCTGCATTCCCTGTTGCCATGGGGACGCAGCACAAGCTCAGTAAATGAGGTCACTGACCCCCCACCAAATGATGTAATATTTTTATTTGTGAACCATCTGAGCTAGTTGAAGGTACACATATACAAGGTACCGCTGGACTTGAAGCAGCTTTTGACTGTCATTTGTTATGATGGAGTTCATGATGCCCTGAGCTGTGATGGACTGACATCCCATTCTGACTGCCCCCTCCCGGTGCTTCTCAGCAGAAGCTGCTAACCCCCCACCACCCACCCCCCCCCCTCTCGCCCCCAGGGCTCTGTGCTGTATAAGACGAAATTCGATGGATGATTGATCCCTAAAACAAACCACCATACCTGAAAATCAGATGACAGCTGATAACAAACAAAACGTTTTCCTTTCATGTTCCCTTCTTTTCATTTACAGCTACAAAAAGACTGACACGATTGGCTGTCCTTGTGACACACAGTCAGCATAAATCGGTTCCATGAGTATAATCCTTTACTGCACAAGTACTTCAGAATTTGTGTCTTTGCCTACCCCATATTGCTCTTCATAGCTTGGGAGGGTAGTGTATGGTGCCCCTGGAGCTGGTGGGGGTTAAGGGCTTTGCTCATAGACTCACAGATACATAACTGTTTGGCTGAGGCCAGAGCTCAAACCAGCAACCTACTGATCACAGACGCTTAGCCCGTTGAGCCACTCTCTGCCTCCAGGATGCATGAGCACACTAGCATGTGCCGAACTCCAAACTGATCTTTAGAAAGTTCAAATGTTATGTCAGATTTAAAATTCATGCTCATACCTTCTGTCCCAGTCAAATATAATAAAATAATAATAACAATAGAGTGCACTTTTTTAAGGAAAACAAACAGTATATCATACTATCAGTATTACATATGCGCATTAGAAAAAGCAGTGATGATTTATAATTCCTGCTTGAATGGCGTAGCTGTTCCTTGGGAGGGTAGCGTAAGATGCTTATGAGTTGATTCAATCAGCCGGTCAGATAAAAGAAAACTAAATCTATTCTTTAGCACCTTTGAGAGGGAAACAACCCTGAAAAGGAATTCCTGGCGTTCCAAGCCGGGGCCTGACCTTTGTGTTGTTCTGTTTTGTTTATGAAAGAAGCAGCTAAATGACAGCTTTCCTTGTTACATCTGCTATTGCGTTTATGTGGCGATTAAGAGTCAGGTGTTACCGTGGAATTCCTCAGTCATGCACTCGGACGTATGCATTTCTCTGATTCTTTCCCAGAGCCCCATGTCCGCCAGGCTCTTTGCAGGCGGTCGATCCAAAAAGCCTCTCTAAGCTATTTTCCTTTGGTGTCACAGGCTGTTTGTGGCGCTTTGGAACACTCTGAGTGGGAGGTAGAGCCTGTGTCGTGGGGAACGGACTTCTGAACGTTTCCACGGCGATGGCTGCGTAGGTGAGACAGAGAGAGGTTTCCCCGGCTTGACAGAAACTCGCCGCGTACGGAACCTCCTAGAACAGGCAGCTGTGGCATGCGGAGGTAGAAAAGCCAGAGAACGAGGCTTGTCTCCCCACGCCCAGTGTCTGAGCCGCGGCGAGGACATGCCGTTAAGGCAACACAAACTAGCGGGGAAGCTTGGGGTCGAACTTGACGGACATGCATTCAAAACGCATTTTTTGTTTTAATCCCACGACAGCACCGGCAGGTTAGACGCTGCACATCGATCCTTCACGAGCAGGCAGGTGAGGCAGCGCTGGATTATGCGTTTAAGGGGAACAGCCTGACAGCTCTAGATTTACAGGCGTCATCTAAGCCATAAGACTCTCATACGATATCGACTGCAGCGGCCCCGGGTTCAAGCAAATATCAAGAGGCCTGTTAGAAATCCCGTTGGTATTGTAGGTATCTGTGAAAAATATTTCCCAAATATTCCTCCGGACACTTTTTAATGTGGAGAACCTTCAATTAAATTCAAGGACCATATTCCCATTTTTGTCTCCTGGAAACGCCTCACAGAGGAGGTGTGAAGCGCAAAAACACGTAGATCGATAGTTAATTCATGAAGGAATCGGCGGGTGGATGTGGGAAGGTTTGTTTGGCTGACAAGTTAAAGGAGGATGAAAACCCTGGTGGGGGGGGGGACTGCAGAATCCCACAGGAAGCTGGGACGGGGGGGCATGGTAACACCCTGCCCACGTTAACTGACTATTGGTGGAGGAAACCAAACTGGACGTGTAGCTGCATTTCTGGAGCGGTCCGGATAGGAGCCAGGACAGATGCGAGCGCTGTGTTTGACAGGGGGGGCTGGGAAGGAGGAGGGTGCAGGCTGCCGTTTAGGGGTTGGCTCTGGGTGGGGGCGGGGGCGGGGGCGACTGCTCGCTTCAGTCATGCTTACGCTTCCAGTTTCAGGGAACGAAGCCCTTCTTTGGAAAATCCACTCTGTTCACCGGCAGCCGTACCCCAGTGAAGACGGCAGCTGTCTTAAAGCTTCATTAGCCTTTAAGCGTCACTCATGTATGGCGCCCGATGTCGTGCAGCACCTTCTGTCACACCTCTCATTCTCTCTCTCTTTTCCTCTCCCACTATGTCACGCATTGGCCAGAAGCTTCTGCGGTAAAAATGCACTATTGATTATATCCGGTTGTCCAATTGGGAGGCTATAAATCTGAACTATCCGCTTCAGAGATCTCTTGGTTCCTGCAGGCCTTCCGTCACATTTTCTGTGGTCAGGTGGTGCCTGTGATGGACGACAAGTGATTGGAATGAACGGAAAAAGATCAGCTGGTAGCACCGACCTCAGCAGATTTTGGTGAATACCATTATACTGAATACATGAGATGGAGGATGGCATGAAGGAAAGATCCATGCAATAACAGCAATCCCACGGCATGTAATGTGGCCAAATCAGCCTCACTGTGTCCCACAGTGGGCCGGGTGCCAGTGCAGGGGCTCGTCTTCCCCTCCCATGCTGGTCCTGAGTGTCTAGAATATAGATGTGAGCCCCCGTTTGGAAAGGAGTGTAGCAACCAACCAAAAAACACGGTAGGTTTATAATGCATCGGGCTTGGCACAGGTTAGTGTAGGAAGTCTGCAGGGTCAAGAGCGGAATGGGAAAGATTTCCCCACGTAACAGGAGGCCACAGTGCTACTGGGAACGGCTCAGCTCTCTGGTCGGGATCCCGTCACACAGTCACGCATTCCTGTGGCCAGTCTGCGGTAAGGCTCACCCCCTCCCCCCTCCACGCGAGGCCTGCTGGGAAATGGCAATCTGGGGCCCACGGCCTCTGGACTTTCCTTTTTTCGTGGCTGACATAGTATGGAGGGGGGGGGGCTTCTCAGCGACGGCGCTCTGCCGTTTTCCCGCGTCAGCACGAGGTGGTTTACCGCTCCCATAACAGCATCCCAAGCATTAGAATGAGCTCCTGTGCCGGGGACGGCGGCAGGAAGGAGGAAGCCGCGGCCAGCAGAGGCTCTGCGCTGCGCGAGTCCACATGTCCACGTTTTTGTCTCGACTCAGCACTCCTGACCTGAGGCTGACTTTCTCCCGTAAGTCTGACTTCCTCTTAAAACTCCCCCCAGCTGAATCTAACATTTCCCTTTTATCCCGGTTAAACCAACATTTTGGGGATCGCCAGCTCTCTCGAGGTCAGGAAACGGAATCTGTATTCACGATACCCACCCATCAAGGCTTTGGGGGCCCCATTTTTTTTTCCATTTTAGTTTGCGTTTCCAAGCTCATTTATCTTCGAGAATAGGGTGCCTAATTAATCCTCATTTTACAAGGAGCCGTTTTTGGTTGAACTTATCCCGTACAGAAGATGGGCTTGTGGTTCCCTCCTCCCTGGGCCAGCTCGGACTTTCCGCAACCCAGGGATATTATTCTCAGTGTAATTCCCAGCCCACAGCCCTTGTCCCTATAGAAGCATGCCAGATACCCTCTTAAAAAAACCCAACGGGGCAGTATCCAGCCCAGACACTGGCAGGGTGTGTGATTCTGCCGCCCGGAAAAGCTCAGCGACTGCTGAGGCTGGACACGCCTCCTGAACGGGATGCGGTTCAGAGACAGGGGCTTCTCTCAGAGCCCAAGGACGCGGCTGCCGGGCACCAGGCTCTGACCAGGGTTATTGGGAAGGGCCTGTTTGTGGGAGGCCTCTGTGTAGCTCAGTGTGGAATAATGTAATAGGGTGCCAACTGTGTTCACACTGAGTCATCCAGGGTTATAGTGGGAGGGTCATCCAAGGTTATAGTGGGAGGGTTCCGCTAGCAACGTATCGCTACCGTATCTCTCTTTATAAATCCATTTGTGTGTCGGCCAAACAGGCACATCTGCATCTAACTTGTATTTTTACATTTTGTGTGCAAAACGGAGCTTGAGTGAATTTTCCAGATGTGTCTGTGACTGCAGCACTCCTTCTAAAGCGACAGGGACACTGACAAACCACCAGGCGAGTGTGGGCCTTGTCTTTTGTTATCCTAGGATGTCTCCGCCCTCTGCCAGCGGCTGCGGAGGGGGGCAATGCATCCTGCATGGGAGCCCCAGTGTCTGTTAGCGCTTCCTTTTGGAAAATGCCCCGCCTTGCCCCCCACAGTGGGAGGAATTGGAGCCCCTGCCCTAACCTTGTAGTAAGGCAGCGGACTGGGCTTGTCACAGGGCCATTTCCGGTGACATCTCAGTGAGGCGTCGCCTAAGCCTAAATTTCGAAAAGCAAACTGTGAGTTACAGTGTTTGTGGAGCTCCTGTAGTTGATGAGCCTGTGTGGACAGATTTCACTTGACCTTAATTAAACTGGTGTTCGTCAGTTTGTGTCACGTCGTTGGAACAACAGTGAGGATCTCTGGCTTGGACAGGGGTAGGAAATATGCGAGCTCTGTGATGCTATGGCAGCCTGAACACGGAGGAGAGTGGATAGAGGGAAGGATGCAGAGGGAGGGAGAGAGAGTGAGGAAGAGAGAGAGGAGGATGTAAGAGAAGAATGGTGGGAGAGGAGGAATGAGTAGGAAAGGAAATGCAGATGCCATCCTTCGGGGGGCCGGGGCAGTCACAGACCGCAACCAAGATAGAAAACATGGCTGCGGTGGGGTTTCTGTCTGTTTCCAGCTCCCCAGTGGCATTAGCCTGGACTCCCCAGCATTCGGGCCGAACAGAGGATCATCCCGCTGTGGGGGACAGCCTCGGAATTATCTGGAATTATCCAGAGCGATCCGATCGGCTCTCCTTACACATGTAACATCCTGTTTAATGGCAGCGGTTTACTGTGGGCTCCTGCTGCGCTGTCACCCCCATACCCCCCCCCCCATTGTAACTCTGTCAACAATGGCGAAGATACAGTAGTGCAGTAGTGAGTGAAGATTACATGCACACACATGTCCTGAATACTTCTGCCTGTGTTGTGTGTGTGTGTGTGTGTGTGTGTAAGCACACTTGTGGGTGGGCGGGGACAGGTGGCAGAGCCGCCAGGGGGACACTGCACCATCTGGCACAGGGGTCTTCCGCCTAGTAGGGGGGCAGCCGAGCTTCATGGTCCATGGCACCGGGCCTCGCCAGCTGGTTAAGTCGATGCACTCACGCCACAGAGAGGGGCTGCTGGATCCCCCTTACTGTCGCCCCACACTAAGTGCCCTTTTTGGCATGTGATCTCCCATCTCCCATCTGGATGGGATGGTCTCAGGTGGATGCCTCAAGGCCAACAGTGGTAAGGGGTGAGGTTGCGTATCGGCAAAAATCTGGTGATACCATGCATATCGTAATGCACGATCACTATATCACCACGTATTAAAACACTGTAAGCAGTGTGATCTATCATGGTTTTTTTAAACCTTTATCTTAGGAATAGTATAAATAACACACCATCATAGCCATAAAATCGCATTATTTTTTAATGCAATCAGAATAGCCTTTTCATTTAAAACAGAAAATAAGAACATAAGAACTATACAAACGAGAGGAGGCCATTCGGCCCATCAAGAACCCTGTAACATCCCACATCATTGCACTAGTTTTTGTGCAGCTTGAGAAAAGGACCAATCATTTGCCTATATTAGAAAACAAAAAATAAAACAAAGTGCTTGCAGGATGCATGCCATGATTTTGTCAGTCTCCCTTGTACCGTCTTCATTGTGGAAACCAGAATGAGCCCCCAGCTCTGTACACTTTGGGAGCTGGTCTAAGTATTTGGAATTCAGCCATTGGCGATAACGTTACTAGTCAGTTAGGTTTGCTAATGCTAACGTTAGCAGTGTGCCCTTACGCTGCTTCCTATCTCGGATGCCTTTATCGTCACTGTACAAATACAAAGATATTGTTTGGAGCAGGCCTGTAGACGCCACTGGAAGCAAAGAAACCAGTGGAACATCATTGATATACACAACAAAAGAGTGGCATTGGAGAGCTCTGGGCTGCCATCTTGGTTAACAGTTCGAAGTTTATGTTGGGTATTTCTCAATACCAAGAATGCAAAGATCATACTTGTGGTCTTGGCAAGAGCAGTCTTGCTAGCTTGCCTCCCAAGAATGAACTGCAGATGCAATGAATCATGGGATTGTTCTCATTTGGAGAGGATACAACCGATGTGTTCTTGATATTTGGGGTGGGGAAAGAACAACATCAGGGGATTTTTAGCATCCTCTGTACTTCTGTTCTTAGTACTGGAAGTGGTTTTCTGCAGTGGAAGATGATGTAAAAATGGGACCACGACAACACAAATATGGTCAAGTACACATATTGAGACAGTGATATTTTCTTAAACCCCTAGTGGGGGGCGGACCAGATATAAGAACTCTCCCAGGCCTGGTAGGGGGGCTCTAAGAGCAGGCAGAGTTGACACCCTTAGCGACGAAGGCCTGCATGTGGCAGTATCCCACACACGCTTGACTCGCCCCCCCTTGGTGTAATACTGCGAGTGACAGACCCCAGACCCTTCTTGGGGTTCACACTCTTCCCTGGCAAGCAGTCTGTCCCAGGCATGTCTTTAGGCTTAGCGAGCTTGTTTCGTTTGGCCCTGATAGGCCGCGCGGGCGATGCTGTTTGGTGGCCCTGGGGCGTGGCAGTGCTCTGGAATGCACCCGCATGTCAGATTTCTCACCGTCGCATTTGGGAGATCTGTCTGGACTTGTGTGCATCTCAAACGAGCCGTGAAGTCATTGCCTGATGGCATCATCGTTTATGTGACGATACTGATTGTCCTGAAACTTACCTTGCTGAACACACATACTGGAAAAATCTTTTGATAATGATTAATCCATCCATCCTTTTTTTGTAACCGCTTATCCTATTCAGGGGTGCGGGGGGTCTGGAACCTATTAGCGCATGGCAAGGAACAACTCATGATGGTTCACAAACCTATTGCAGGGCACACTCACACACCATTTACTCATACATGCACACCTATGGGCAATTTGGTAACTCCAATTAACCTCAGTATATTTTTGGAATGTGGGGGGAAACCCCGGAGGAAACCCCACGATGACATGGGGAGAACATGCAAACTCCACACACACGGTCCCAGAGGTGTGAGGCAATACTGCTAGCCACCCGCCCCAGCCCTTTGATAATGATAAATAATAAAAATACTGGTAGTTATTAAAAGTAATTCAGAAGTAATGATGCTTAATTAGTGTTGATAAACTTTTGGTTAAATCGAGCCACAGATAGTAACTTCACAGGTAAAAAAGACCTGTAATGATACTATTAATTAATCAGCTTATTAGACAGGTTGTTTACTGGGCATTAACTGAGCAATCATGCTTGTAATTTGTGATAAATTTTGCCTAGACAAGATAACGTAACTCTCCTCCCTGGGGTGGATCGGGGGTGGAGCTGTCACTGATCACTATACTCCTGCGGGTCGCTCCTGGGGCGGGTCACGTGGGGGCTAATCCCCCTGTGCAGGAGGCACCCATGATGACATCTATGTTAAAGACCTGCCTGATGAGCAGCCGCCCCCACCCCCTCACCTCCTGGGGCGACAGATCTGACGGGGTGGGGAGAGGAAGGCAGCAGGCACCTGGGGATGAGGCAGGTCAG